>VXBO01013785.1:52074-98406 GCA_013400135.1 Rhinoptilus africanus
GCCTGCTGAGACCTCACAGGCCTCTCCCGCGGCGCCAGTTGTGCTGCACACCCCGCGGTCCGAGACGCGCCCTCGACCCGTACGGCGCTACGAGGACGGAGGCGGGCGGCCTCCCCGCTGCGGAGCCCCGCGAGCCGTGAGGCGGCATCCGCCGGTGCGCGGCCCGTGCAGCCCGTACCCCGAGCCCTCATCCCCGCCAGGCCCCAGAGGTGTTTTTGGCAGATGCCACGGGGAAGCGGCTACTGAGTATCTGGAGAAGTTGGGCTGAGATGGGGGTCTTACCGGTCCTTGGTGTTGGGACTATCGGGGCAGAGAGGTGGAGATGATCCACCTGTCTGAACCAAAAATAACAACATACACGACAAAACCGTTCATCGTATAGTGTTCTATAAAGCTACTGACCACCACCGCGCTGAGCACAGTAGAGGATTTCCTCTTCTCATCTGCCAGTACCTCCCAGAACATCAAAACTGCTTCATCCTACTCCAGTCAAAACATCAATGTAACTTTAGTTGTAAGGTTTTAGATGTTTTGTCTTCAAAAGGGAAAAACCTCAAACAAAATCAAAATATGTGGGAGGCATCCTAGCCCATGGCAGAGGGTTGGAACTAGGTGATCTTTAAGGTCCCTTCAGCCCAAACCCTTCTGTGATACACATCAACAGAGCACCAGCACCTCAACAGGCTTCCCTGTGTAGTTCCATTGTTTGTAAGTCTGCTGAAGCCTGTCCATTGACAGCCTTCACAGGTCAAGTTCACTGCCAAAGCCTACATTTCTTCTCCCCATCCCCAACTTTCTAGCACTCATGGCTGTGACAAACCCTGCTGCAAGAACTAGGTAAGCTTCAAGCTCTTCTTACTCTCTTCTATCTTCCACTACCTTCTAGAGGCCTAAGTAACCCTTTCTGCTATTTTAAATAGCCAGTCTCTCTACCCCTCCCTTCAACAATCCCCTTTCCTCTTACACAGCTGCTCCATGGTTCAGGTTTGTTTTGTTTATTGTTTTTTTCTTTCTTTCCTTCTTTTGACCCTGCTATGCTGGCAAGGTGTCTGATCTTCAGTTATGGTAACTTAAACTGATTGTCGGAGAAATAAATAAACACCTGGTTCCTTTATGACTATTCTACCTTAAATCTTTTGGGGTTTACTTGACCTTTGTCTCAGAACCAGAAAGTTTCTCTACTTCTATGGCCCGATAATGCTGCTTAAATTCACCAGTTCTGTTAAACGGTGCCCCTCCTTGCATATTTTTAGCTATATTAGAGGCATATTTCTTTTCCCTCAGGAAGGTGGTAGAATAGAAAAGGAAAATAATATCTTCAAAGTTGATTGCTAGATGTGCTGCGTGACACGCATTCTTATTCTTACTGTTAAGGCTATACTGCAGATTTAAGGCATACTGCCCACCCTGTGACTTTTTGAGCCTAAGTAAGTTTATGAGGCCAACAGGGGACTGTGGTTTTCAGTCTTGAGATTAAGACCACCATGGTGTAGCGAAGCCTGTGAGAAGCTTGCTGAAAAGGAGGATGAAAAGGGAATAGCAGTTGACGAGACTCTCACTTCCTTTTCACATAGAAGGGTTGATGTAAAGGGCTTTGCTTCTGCCCTTGTCTTCTCAAAACAAGCAACTGCAGTATTTGATTTTGCATTATGCTATTATTGTTCTACCTATGTCTATCTGATGGACTACTGAGAAACAACAAGCAGTACCAGCGCTAATAAGGTTTTTATTTTTGGCACACTGTATTCAGCAGCCAGTTACATAATGGGTTACAGGGCAGCGGCTTATAATTAGACAGTTATGGGGAGGGGGGACCTCAAAACAAAAGCTGCTTTTCAAACAACAACCACAAGAACATTGAGAGCATATAGGCTATAAGTAATTCTTGAGGAACTTCTATTACTAAACCGGTACCTTTAAGCTTTGCTTAGATGAGACCATGCACATTTATGTTTATACAGAGAACTCGTCCAACTCCTGCTTCAACAGGTGGAAGAGCATTAGTCCTTGCTCCCTCCACGTAGCCCATTCAGGCTTGTTAAACACTTTAACACAGAACTATCGTACCTGTTTGCTTAAAGTTTAAATCACTCTCTTCTTTTTCCTCCTAGGTTTTCAAGACAACCAAGGCAAGTAGGATTCTTTCAACTCTTTTTTCAGGCTCACTGCAACTGCCAGTTGTTAAATTAGAACAAGCCAACCCACTCACCCACATTTGGTTTATGTAGTATCCTATGCTAGGATGTGCATGGATAGTATGCAATAAATATAACGAAGTCCCATGGTATGCACATATGCCCAGTTCACATAGCTTCTCTTCAGTATTACGTTCTTCACAGCTGTAAGGCACCTCACCCTCACACAGTGCCTGCTTCCCTCCTTGCTAACCTACCACCTAACAACTTAATAGCATTTATACCCATTGCCTATCTAACACTCTCAAAGACCTTGAGGTAGATGCTATTAGTCCCATTTTACAGATAGGGAAACCGAGGCACTAGCATTAATGTCTTGTCCAAAACTGCAACAATGGAGCCAGAATTAGAATTTGAGTTTCCACATCAGTCTTGTGGGTGTGTTGTTTGGTTGTATCTAAGGTACCAAAATCATGGCAACAAGAAGCCATGCTCCAGAATAATAAGTGTTCTTTATTATTATTTCTACAGACTCCAAATCAGATACGCCAGCAGCAGTTTTTGCTTTATACCAAGAAGTGAGAGATTCTAGATGAAACACAGGATTAAGAAACGGTGGTAGAGAATAAGACAAAAAGCCAACTAGTAATCAATTCTGTTTAATACTAGGAAAGCCAAAGAGAAAAAGACACTCTTCAGACCAAAAAGTATTAAAAAAAAGTAAAAAGAAAAAGAAAAAAAAGAACAAGACTTATTTTGGAGATGCTTTAAGCTGACATTATCTTAGTTTTATTTCAGATTTCACAAAAGAAATACGTTATAAAACTAAAACCAGTTAATCTAGCCACTATCAACAGAGGGTGGTATAAGCAAAAGACACTAGGTCAGAACCTGTAGTGAAGAGCCACCCATTCCTGTCACTGGAATGCTCCTGTACTAAACAGGATACTTTACTGGTGGATGAAGACAGAGAGAATTGGGGTCTTACAGTGGTTCTGAGAGGCACGATAGGTCCTCCTATTTGGTGCTTTGTTGCTACCCAGGTCTCCTCTGTATCATAAGCGTAGCAAGGATTTACTGATTTTGGAAAGGACAGATCCAGCATAGCAAAGGCAAGAAATTTTTAATTGAATCTTATGCAAGTTTCCTTTAAAAAGGTACTATATCTTAAAATCATACCATCAAACTGATTACTTAGCTAATTTATGTGGGACCTCTAGTCTCATTACTAAGAGGAAAATGAATACACAAGTCTTAAGCAAGCCCTGTGCTAAATAAAACAGGGGCTTTGGGTAGATGCTTGTATGTTTGCCTGAGCTTTGGTTAGGGGAGAGCAGGGGTAGGAGGATTTGATCAGTTATCGTTGAAGAATTCTATTTCCTGCCTCATTCCAAATGTCTGTTTGGGTGGCATGACTAGAGGTGGGAGGAAATAAGGTAAAGCAATAGTCTTAATGGTTTACTAATATAAACAAAGTACCTGCCTAGGGACAGCTTTGCCTGTTATTATCATGCCCAGTTTAAGGCTGTTCAATACACAGCGACACCTGTTAAGCCACCCCCCTTACTCCCCCCAGCCCCACTCCTCAGAAGTGTATGATGGCAAGAACCCTCCCTTCTACCTTTTCCTTTTTGAACAGGGCAGGGCAGCAGGAGAAAGAGGAAAAAAGAAAAAAAAACCAACCAAACAAAAGAAACCAGACTGTTCCAAAGATGCACTTTGGTTTAACAAATGGGCAACTTCCCCTCGTAGAATAAACCTTCCCCTCCAAAAAGGTATGTTTCTTTTCTCCTATAACCCACGATAAATTAAAACCAAGTAAGTAGTCTCTGGTTTGACACAATAAATACTTAGAATATATCAAATTAAAAAAATATAGTTACAAAAGCCTCAATGGAATCCTCTTTCTGACCTAACTACAGACAGATTCTTCACAGACAAAAGCTATCTCCGAAATCAGCTGCAGCTCCCCTCCCTGCTCACTGGGCTTGGTCCACAAGTGCTATCACATACCCTTTGGAATACTGTTAAGACAAAACAATATAGAGCACAAGAAATCTACTCCTAAATTTGTTTTTCATACTGCCAAAGGTGTAGGAAGCAACCATTGGTGGGGAACCCTCATAGCTGTGCACAGTGACAGAGTCACAGCACTAGAGTAACATGGACAGGGATGCTAGGGGAAAACAAAGCATAGGAAGGGAAAGAGGAGAGTGAACCCCAAAAAATTGGGAAAAGTAAAGGTGAGCAAGAAAGAGAGAGAAAGAGACCAATCAAGTTCAGCTGGACTTCCCAGTTCTGGCAGCAGAGCAGATGAGATGTTGAACAACAGGAAGAGTTCCTTGGGGTCTGTCATAACAAGGAATGTTGTTGGCATTTTCTTCACCATTGACAGTAAGTATGCAGAAGTAGTTAACCCTCTCTGACACTGACACGTGGCTCTGCCAGTGAGCTGTGGATGATCCCAATAATTGATTCGACGCCATCTCCCTCCAATAAGGTGCGGTGATCCCCTTCAATAACATGGACAGATACTTTCCCATCACATACCTGCACAGATACAAAAAAGAAAAACTTTGCATTCACAATTTACAACCAGCTGGTCATTTAGCTGTTTCAGGTTTGTCAGTCTTCTAAGTTACTCATAGTTTACACCACTATCTATCAAACTCAGTTGAAAACAGCACCACATTTTCATGGATCAGCTGCACGGCGTTGTTTGGAATCAGTGCTTTAAAGCATGATAGTTTGACAACCTGGCAGGTGATCCACTCAAACGTAAGCTAGGTAGGAAGTCAACCAACCTGATACTAACAGAGTAATTTACCTACAATATCAAGGAATGAATGATAAAGTAGCAACTTCAAAGCCCTTAAGAAAATCAAATAATCCTCCCTTTTGCCTAATCCTTCCATCACCATGAATTTTCCTTTAAGTTGATTACGTAACTTTCATAACAGAAAAGTTAGCTTGGAATCAATAATGAATGCAAGTTAGAAGTCTGAAGGGAGAGGAGATGCCAGAAGCAGGAAGGTAATTTTGAAAATCACTTCCTTTTCCCTGGTACTTGTACCACAATGTAAGACACTTAACCCTTTTGTGTGAACAGGGGCTAGAGAAAAGTGACCTTATCTGGACTATAGGCTGAAAACTAGGTTTTTTAGGCCCACAAGAAACCCACATATAAACTTCTAAGTGGTCAACAAAAAGTAACTGAGAAAAAGCCACCTCTATTGTCAGCAGGCTGACACTTGCTCTTCCAAAGTCTGCCCTCATGCAATGGACAAACTTTAGGGGCCTTCAGTGAAAGGAGGAGACTAAAAGTTACTTCTGTCAAGTTACTCTCCTTTAACATCTTTATTACCTGAAGTCTATGGAAAGAGCTGCAAGAATTAGCTATAGAAAACACTTACTTATCCAATATAGAGGCTGGACCTTCTCCTGGCACTCACTACCCTGAGAAAATGCCCATAACCAAATCAACTCATTTGCTTTGGGGGACTTCTAATTCTTGTTAGAGCATGATAGCTGCAGAATAATAATTTCTTTCAGTTTGGTTTAATCTCTTCTCTCTCAGTAAGGATGGGTTTTGTGCTCTTCTTTTGCTTGCCCAGGTATGGGGAGAACCTCAACAGTCAGCAGGGGGACTCAGACTTACCTCTGAGAGTCTGTAATCTCCACCCAGACCTTCTTCATATTCATTGTGAGATTTTGCCCGCATCAGTGTCACATTCCCATGATACTTGAACTCTGGTATATATTTGTCAGCAGCCTTCAGTTTATAGTAAAAGGAAGCAGCAGCAAAGCTGAGTGCTTCACGATTGATGTTTGTATGAATCTGAGTTATCAGGTCTGCAGCAGCATTCACACGAGCCTCCAGATCTTTCAGGGGCAGAAGAACCTCCAGCAGCTGGAAGACATTAGTATTTTTTCCCCCATTAGTCTCGATATTTGACAATCCATCTCTGTTAAAAAACCCACACCCCTCCTGTGCAACATAAGAGACATATTAAACAACAAAAACCCCCAAAACATTACCTTATTGTATTCAATGCCTGTAAACTGCTGAACGAAGGCACACAATGCTTCAGTCTCCAATGCAGCCTCATTTCCTTGGGACAGCTTGGCTCTGTAGCTCTGGAAAAAGAGAAGAATAAAATGCAAACGTGAGAGGGATGTGCCTGATCTTGAATGTTAGATAAAAAACAATTACAGAACAAAGGGCTTTGAACTGGGGAAAAAAAGAAATAGAGGGAAAAGAAAGAAAAGAGATATACTGAAGCTTAGGGTGGGGGAGGAAGATCCCTTGAGGCCAGATTAGAAAGGAAATCCATAGGTGGCAATAGCCAAGAGCCTACCATCCTCTAGAAAGTACAATAAAAGTGGAAAGGAAGGCTTAAGCAAGGTTTCCTAGTACCCCTACTACACAAAAATCTCATCTTGCAGGCTCCAGTATCTTCCAGAAGACATACTAATACCATGATTTACCACAGCAAGAGCAACAACATTTGTGTCCCAGACCTCTCCAGTTAATGAAGACCAGCCCCCATATGCTTCCACCCTTCAGTCATCCCTAAACATCCACTGTCTACAGCTGTCCCCCAACTCCCCCATCAAGAAAAGTCTGTCAGCTTTCCAGAAGGCTCCTATCTAGAATAGTAAACTCTAAGAACATGGGCCCTGATGACACAGGATGGTGCCCAGACTATTTTCTTTGTATCTCTTACCTGAGTGTATGCGGCCACAAAGGAATGAGACCCATCAAAGAGAAAGAGACTGTTGAGTGCATGGGAAGCATTTTGTTGCGCTTGCAGTTGGGAGCACATTTCAAAGGCTACACAGGCACCGAAGGAATATCCAGCAATACGGTAAGGTCCTTCAGGCTGGATCTGCTTCATGCAGTCAATATAATAGGCTGCCAGGCTCTGTATGCTGTCCAAGGGAGCAGCTAGAACACAGAAGTGAGTTAGAAGACTCTGGTAAAAAGACACTAGCAGAGACAATAACATTTCCAAGAGCTCAGAAACAACCATGTTGGAAACATGCAGGTTATTTTGAGCTTAAGTTTCTAAATTATGGTTTGCAACTTATGTTTTGGACAAGGAATAGTAACATGCCTGGTTTCCACAGACAAGTAGAACATGCCTTGTTTTTAATCCTGCATGCTTATCTGCTGGCAGGGACACAATCATCAACCAATTGTTCCATTTCCCCATACATAAACTCTTCAATCTAACTTTGTACTTCCCTTGTTACCCGGGGATGTCTGACACAACCCTATGTAGACTGTAAGTACTGATGCTTGGTCCTCCCCATTCAAGAGTCTAGAAACTCTCTTACAAGGCAACTAGTTGCTCTCTTACAAGGCAACTAAAATTCAGAATGCTACATTTACAAAATCAAGATGCTGAAGAACTGAGATACCTTTTGTGCACTGGAGCCCATAGCAAGGCATATGAAGTCTGGAGGCAAGAGTGTTGAAAACTGCAATGGATCCTTCAATAGGGTGAACAAGGAAAAGAGGACGCTCTGTGCTCTGCACATCATTGAGACGGGTGATCGTTGGCCCTTCTGGGTTCACCAGCAAGTTGTTCAAATCTAGTTTTGGAGGTTCACCTGGGCCTGTCTTCATCAGCTGGGATGGCTTCAGCTCTTTAAACGGAAGCACACCAGACAAACACAATTAGATTCAGGATCAGTCTTGTCATGTAGCCATAGTCCTAAAGGAGAATCTCGAGGCTGCTCTGGATTAGCCCACTGGCTCACTAAATCATCAGGGCACAAACACAGGGATCTTCCTATTGTCAGTTGCTCTGCAGCAACTGTGTATCCTTTTACCTTACAGTAAGCATGACATTACATTGTTTCATCCTCAGACAAGTAAAAGGTCTCAAATTACATCCTGCACGCATCTGCATAGGAGTACTCATACAGGCAGATGCTAGCCAGGCAAAAAAGCTGTTTTCACGTCCTTTCCAATACCCTGCCCCAGAACTGATAGGCCCGACCCAGGGGTCAACGCACTTCAGTGACATGTCTATCACTTAACAGCCTTTTAGCTATAACCTTATTTCATAGAGGCTTCTATCACTAGAGATGAAAGCAACGGACTGGGAGCTTAATTGTTTGGACTCAAGGGACTGGTAGCAACGCCAATCCAGATACTATACCCTCTGCTGTCCCAGACTTGGAAGAAAGTTCACGCAGTTTGTTGATTGTGAGGAGTCGAATCTCTCTCATAGTCATAACGATGTCATAGTCTCTCTCCAGTGTCTGGCGCACCTCCACACCCATCAAGGAATCCAAGCCCAAGTCTGCCAAGGTACTCTCAGCATTCAGGCTGCTCACATCACGGACACCTGAAGAGAGAACAGCACACTAAGAAAAGGCCGATTTCTTTTTGGCTCTAGGCCTCTCTAACAGTCTTCTCATCCTCCTTCTTTCTCCTAAACCCTGAATAAACTGCAGCTACAGAGAATTACCTTTCAGGATCATCTAATGCTCCTACAAATCACCCCTTCTACAACCTACATTTGGTCATATGGGAATCTAGTCTTTAGAGAATGTGTTAAACGTGCACAGCTTTATGATACGGGATACATTAGTCTTGGCTAAATAGCTACAAACGTTGTCACTTCATGTCTAGGCCAACTTCAGAACAGTCAGCTAGTGTAGTTTCACATACTGGAGAGGCTCTAACTGAAACTGCAGTCCTAGACATAATGCAACTAATCCTCAGCTACAACATGAGATTAAGCAGTTATCAGTGTCAATGATGGCTGACTGCAACACTTGATGTCTACCACATCACAGGAGGCAGCAATTCATCTACTCTTCATCACCTTTTCCCCTTCAATTTTCACACTGATCAAGTCTCTCACCCTTTCCTTACCTGTCAGAGACTTCTCATAATAACACTTGCATCTGCAGCTCTTCCTCCCCTCCTCCACCTTATGCTGCCCCATGTTGACACTCTTCCCACTATTAGGCTTCTTACTGGCTTCTCCCTTTGTCATGTTCACACACTCCCTCCTTCCAAACTAACTCTACAGCTGATAAAATTTCTCAGACACTTTCCTAGGACTTCTAAAAGCCATGTCTGTTCTCTGAGGTCAGATTTGCTGTCAGTTACTGCATGCAATTCCTTAACTCAGGAGACTGTCTTTAATTTCTCAGGGTCTCTTTTGGTAGAAAATAATCAGTACACACTTCAGTCTACAGAAGCGGGACATTGTACAGCTGACAGATTATTCACTCCAACACAACACAAGAACAGGGAACACGAAGAGGAGGTGGCCTCAAGTTGTGCCAGAGGAGGTTTAAGATGGGTATTAGGAAAAATTTCTTCACAGAAAAGGGACGTGGTTGAATCACCATCCCTGGAGGTATTTAAAAGACGGGTAGAGGTGGTGCTCAGGGACATGGTTTACTGGTGGCTTTGGCAGTGTTAGGTTGAATGGCTGAACTTGATGATCTTAGAAGTCCCTTCCAAACTAGACTATTCTATGATGCTACTGATTCTCCAGTTGAAGAAAGGCATCAGTCCACTCTAAACAAAACCCAAGAAACTGATGTATGGGTGCACGTGCGTGTGAACATACTAAGGGAGAAAAGCCCACACTGAAGAAACAAATTGATTATTGGAGAGGAGGAGCAGCGTAAAGGAAAAAATATCCAAACAGTTTCACATCACCACCACACACACCCCACAAGAATCAGGAGGAGATGCTGAACAGAGCACCTACAGCAGCACCACTGCCTTCCAAAAGGCACTGAGATGGCAGGCACTGCCCAGGAGTGCTTGTCTGACAGCACTTACCCAGGATGTGAGCAACAGCTTCTACAAGATCCCGTTGACTGCCTCCTTCAGTTTTCACAGAGACCTTCTCTGCTAGGACAAAACTGGACATGACAGGATGAGGCTGATTCAGGAAGACATCAAGCACCTCCAGGCATGAGCTGATTTGCTGGGGAACGGTACCCCCAACGACAACCTCTCTGTTTCCCATTGTCCTCAGAAGGATACCCACATCACCAATGGCTCCCCACTGGATTGCCAGGCCTGGAGGAGAAGTCAGAAGAAAGAACACACTAGGAAACTATCTAAATCACATGGCAGCAACAAAATGAGTTTAAAGACAGGTATGCAAAAGCCTGCATTTCCTTTGTACTGTTAAACGGTTAGTGTTCATTCACACATGAATGATCCAGGGTAACATCTAGGGGAGGAAATAGCCTTCAACATTCATTATTGTTTCAGACAAGTGCAGAAGTTTCTGGTGAGCTGATTTTCCTCTGGATGTTTGGTGGGATAGATTATTCTGCACAATGAGTAAAGTCACCTTACCTGGCAGTCCATCATGATGTCTCTGCTCACAGATACGCTCCATGGTAGAATTGGCAAAGCCGTAATTACTTTGCCCAGCATTTCCTCTTCCACAGCTTACAGAGGAGAATACAACAAAGTAGTCCAGGTCTGGACACTTCTTACGACTCACCCTTGGAACAGAGCAGGAGAGAAAAACCCCATCAGAAAAGCCTGCTAACTATGCATTACCATGGAAGGCTAGCACAAGACTAAGATGGCTATGTCTGATCAGCTTTGTGACCATAGTAGTTCATATCTGTCCATTCTACAGACACTTACCAATCCAAATGAAGGGTGCCTGAATACTTCGGCTTATTGACCTCCCAGAATAATTCTGGGGTCTGATTTTCAATCATGCCATCTCTAAGGACCTATTGGGGAGGGAGAAAGGAAAAAAAGAGAGAGGTACCATTTCAGAATCTCCAGTTTATCCCATTTAAATCTGCTACGTGGTTTGAAATATGATAGGCTATCACTACACAAAGCCTTTTTGTAACTTTACAGTACAGACATATCTTGAATGTCCCGAAATATGACAAGGACCACATGGCTTTTGGTCAGTCTGCTTTTTTCAGTACTGCCACTGCAGCCTTCAACTGGCAAGTTCTGTATGGGATTTTTCTTGTCCCCAGGGGTCTTGGACAACTTTCATCTTCTTCCAGAACTGAGCTCGCTGGCCAAATAATGCTGCTTCCCAGATCAAGGGGCCAGACCTGTTAGCCTTTAGTCACCAGGTAAGGCCAAAGCAAAGTGTCCTTTGAAACACAGAGAGGCAATCTAAAACTATGAAGCCTGACTGCCCTCAGTAGAAAAACCACTTATATGGCTGCTGTCTTTTACAAGTCCTAAGTGTTTTTGTCACTTACCACAGCCAAGTTAAAGATGCCTCCAACTGGGCCAAGCTGCAAAGCTTCTTCTATCAATAGCTGTGTTCCTTCCAGTGTTCCAATATCACTGGTAGATACCAACACTTGAATTCCCAGTGCCTTCCACTCTTCAACACGTTTAGCCTGGTAGCCTACAAAAAATAACGGTAAATGGTGCCTGGGATGAAGCATTCAAACGATAAGGCTTTGGTTAACCTGCTCCTCACACTTTTCTGACCAGACAGTGACTGAATAGGGACTGATTCAGCTTCAAGGTTTTTTTCTCCCCGGTTTTCTTCTTGTATAGTACATAGAAATCACTTGAGTTTCAGAAATACTCTAAGTAGATCAAAGTGGAGAACAGAGATGTGAGAATGTAAGGTGCGTGGAGGGAAGAAAAAGTACAACAGTGAAGGGAAATTAAGATGAATTTGGGTACTAAGACAGAAAAGAATGACTAGATTAGAGCAAGGCAGCAGATTATAGTAGCACAACCAGAAGTTGAGAAGCAGAAGTATTTAATCTATGTGTTTGCACAAGTGGTGCAATTGCAAACTTGCAAATAGAAAGAGAAATCTATAGAGACAGAGAAGTTTTGTTACAGCTGAATTTGTATAAGGAAACACTGAAGACTACCACTGATAGTTTGATTCCAGTTGTGGCATTGAGATTTCCTAATGGCTTAAAATTGAGTAAAAATGCCTACTGATGGTATTGTGACAGTATTGGATAGTAGGGCTCATCTGTAAGGATGAGCTATCTGAAGGAGCAAGAGCAAGCAACCCCCCATATAACTTGAAGGACAGAGTACGTTTAGCTAGGAGTTCATAGGCCTTTCCTGGTGGCATGTGATCCACCAAGCTACAGCCATTAGACGAGTCACTGAGGTGGCTGGATACAGACTTTGTAGAAGAGCTAAAGGTAAAAGTAAAGCTGCAAAAAAAATCCTGGATAAGGCAGAAAACGGGTTGATAGAATTAGGAACCACAAAACCCAGGAAAGACATAGTTGGAGAGAGGTCTAGTTAAAAGATACTTCCTCCTTTAAAATACAGGGCACACCAGCTTGTTTGAAGTGAGAGAACGTATATATAAGAGGAAAGAAAAGAGATCAAGATCTTATTTGCTGGTAGGACACTTAAAGACTGAAAGAAACTACAAACTGAGGGCTGTTAAAAGGCAGTCATGCTCCCGGTTCCTTTACAGTTTTTGCTTACCAGTTCGTATGCCAGAACGAGACGTCAGTATAAGCTTCTGTGCTCCTCTCTCCACTAGCCACTGTGCCAACTCAAGCCCAAATCCTCCTAGGCCCCCTGTGATGATGTAAGACTTGGTAGGTGGACAGGAGGTTCGGGAAATAGCAGAGATTTTAACCGGCTCTGACTTTTTTAAAGGATGTTCTTTTTCCTCTTCTTGGACCTTCCCCCCAAAAGAAAAAAAAAAAAAAAGTAAAAAAAGTAGTTAAGATCAGATACATAATGCATTTCTTATCTTTCCATGCTATGCTCCTCCAGGCAATGGGAAGTGTAGAATCAGAGAGATGGACATGACAGTTACATACGTTACAACATCAGCAGTAAAAACAGTAACTTTGTGCTGTCCTAGTTATACAACTTCAACATGAACTGAATCAAAATATCCAATAAAGTCACCCGCAGAAGATGACAGATGCATCAGAGAATCAAAGTCATTATCTCATTACCTTGATCATTACTTTGCCAATATGTTTTCCTTGTGCCATGAACCTGAAGGCAGCTTCTACGTCTTCTTTGTTGAAGACTGTACTCCTCAGGGGCTTTACTACACCATCTTTTATGCCTTTCGTCAGCAACGCTGATACTACTTCCCACTCTTGGTTTCCACCCTCAAAGATAGCATCTAATAGGATCCCATGAAATGCCACGTTCTTGAGGAAGAGAGCCATTCCTACAAAAAACAATTTGGTTATCACCTGATGCTGCTGACATTTCAAAACAGAGCCTATCTTCTGCTTCAGAAACATTTCTGTGTAGGTCAGCAGTGTAAGACTGAGGAGTAAAGCAGTCATTAGTTGCTAGAGTACTACATTTTTCACACTCGTTCTTGCATATACTCTCTAAATGCTATATTAATTAGATTGTTCTCTTAAAAGCAGACCAGTTTAACAGAAACTAGACTCTCAAAAATTGTGAGTCAAGAGGACAAGCTATAGACAACATGGTCAGTCTGATATTAAAAAGGACATTTTGTGTCTAGTGACAGCAGAGTTAAAATCCCAGGTACATCCTGTCCATTTCCACAGGAAACTTCTCCCTTGTAGGAAGCTTTCCATGATGCTAGGTGTGTTGTTTAACCCCAGCTGGCAGCTAGGGCCACATGGCCACTCACACTCTTTTCCCCCCAAGAAGGGTAGAAAGGGGAAAAGCACCTCGTGGACTGAGATAAAGACAGTTTAATAGAACAATAAAAGAAAAGGGAAAAAACCCAATAACAACAATAATGGCACAAGTCACTCCCACCACCTGGTGAATTGGTGAAATTGGCACCTTCCTGAGCAGTGATCATGAATTCCTGTCCCCCAGCCAACCTCCATTTAGATACTGAGGACGACATCTATGGTACTGAAAAGAGTCCTTGCAAAGTATAAACATCACTTAGCAACAACTAAACCAATATGCATTATTGACATTCCTTTCATGGCAATGACTAGAACAAAAATGTCAGTGTTTGAGAGGCATTTGGAAAATGCCCTTAAATAATACGCTTTAATTTTTGGTCAGTCCTGAATTGGTGAGGCAGTTAGACTAGAACATCACTGCAAGTCCCTTCCAACTGGAACCATCATATTCTATTCAAAATGGCACAGATATTTACTGAAACAACAAATCAAGGTTCTCAATACGAGGATCAGGTTCTCTGTACTTATCTGAAAAATTCCGATTACTTTCACCCTACAAATGATCAAATTTATCCAAAAGAGAGGGCAAAACTGCAGCTTGTATACCTATGAAGCTCATTTGCTCAGTTTCATAGCACACTCATCTATTACAAATGGTTATGTTATATCACAGAACATTTTTAAGTCAAGTCCAACAGATCTATGAAATCTACAAGCTAACAAACACAGTGGTAAACAGGAGAAATGCCATGTGAAATGAATACTGATTCTTACTACCTTCCTATCCAAACACTTTATAGGCAACATGTCTTATACTGATTTTAAAGAAATACTTTAAGGAAGATAATTTAATTATTTTGCATGCTTTATGCAGGCTTCATGAAAAAATGCCGAGTACCATGCTTCTGCAAGAAGGTATTTTTTGATAAGACTACAGAAATTGTTTGTGACAGAAGTGAAATGAGTATTCCAGCTAAAAGCTTTTCTAAATTTGAGAATTAGAATCATAGGGTTGGAAGGGACCTTAATAGATCATCTAGTCCAACCCCCCTGCCAGAGCAGGGCCACCTTAGAGCAGGTTGCATAGGAATGCGTCCAAGCGGGTTTTGAATGTCTTCAGAGATGGAGACTCCCCCACCTCCCTGGGCAGCCTGTTCCAGTGCTCTGCCCCCTTAAGGTAAAGAAGTTCCTCCTCATGTTTAGGTGGAACTTCCTGTGCTCAAGTTTGTGCCCATTACCTCTTGTCCTGTCCCTGGGCACCACTGAAAAGAGCCTGGCCCCATCCGCCTGACATCCACCCTTTAAGTATTTATAGGCGTTAATAAGGTCACCCCTCAGCCGTCTTTTTTCCAGACTAAAGAGACCCAATTCCCTCAGCCTTTCTTCGTAAGAGAGGTGTTCCAGTCCCCTAATCATCTCTGTAGCCCTATGCTGCACCCTCTCCAGCAGTTCCCTGTCCTTCTTGAGCTGGGGAGCCCAGAACTGGGCACAGTAATTAGTCTGTGTTAAGACAGTATATAAGTTTGTGTTTGCTTAAACCTCACAAGATGTATTTCACAATCTCCCATCTTACCAAGCTGACTGTTGTTAGACAGGTCAAATTTGCCTATTTCCAAAAATCGCCCATGTCGAGCAAGACAACGCAAACTGGCTTGGAGCTTCTCTTCTGCCAAGGAATTTAACACAAGGTTGACACCTGCGATGAAAGGAGAAGAAACTATTCAATAAACTTAATTCTGCTGAGAGCCTAAACCTGTTATCTAGTGACTCATTTTGTCTTTAGAAAGTGCAATTGCATAACATGGCCAGTGGAGAAGAGAAGGAAAATTATTCCTTGAACTTACCTTTTCCATTGGTAACTCGCAGTATATGTTGCTCAAAGGTAGTATTTCGGGAGCTGGCAAAGCTATTAGCATCCAGTTGTGGGAATCTTGCTTGGAGATACTCACGCTTCTCAGCGGAGCCTTGAAGTAGAAGACAGGTTGAATGATGCCAGTATGCTTACATTAATTTTTTTTTTTTAAAATGATGAAACGGCCCATTTTCATCTGCGCATCTTTTCCCAAGGACTGCAAGTGCCATCAAGCACTTGCTTCAGAGGTCTCAGTCTCTCAAGGTGTCAAACTTTCGGAGAAAGACTGTCTAGTTGTTACTGCTCATTTATGAGATAGGGCAAGGACCAGAAACAGACAGAGTCTTACTAACGGATATGCATTCTTTGATCACATTCCCGAATTTCAAGTGCAGAAGCCTTGATTCTCTTCCGTACTTTTGATTATCTACCTCTGTACACTATATAAATTTGTCTGTGTTGTGGAAGTTTCAAGTGTATAGTCAGTAGCTGTATCTATCATGTACCCTGTTCTGAGTCTAGAAACTAGATCAACGTTACAGGAGATCATATAGTGTGAAAAAAAAAATACAGATAAAAATGTATTTTTATATATAAACACATGCACACACAGCCACACTTCCTCTATTTATTAAATGCATTTTCTCCCCTGTCCCCCCAACATTGGGCCCTCAGTACTTACCTACAGTAGCAAAGACACGGCAGCCCATGCTCAGGGCAATAGCAATGGCTGCTTGGCCCACACCACCTGAGCCAGAGTGAATAAGGATACTCTCACCCTTCTTCATACCACCTCGAACCACCAAGGCATAATAAGCAGTGGCATAAACCACAGGCACTGAAGCTGCTTCTTCCAGAGTCCTAAGGAGCAAAGTGAAAGACAGAAGAGATCTTTAGCCTTGGAAAAGACTACTAGATTCTCCTAACCAAGTCTGCTTTACTGCAATGGAAAGGTTAAACTGCCCTGACAGACCAAAAAATATAAATGGTTCTCAATCACACATCACACTACCTCAGCTGCCAAGCACAGCCATGAGTTTCATCATTCTGCAAAAACATTTTTGTAACTAACCAGTAACATAACCGACACCAAAATCTCAGCATATACTGAAACACATGGAGCTAAGAGCCCAAGAAAAAACAAGAACTTTGTGCAAGCCACTGTACAAAAACCAGTGCTCAGCTCCTCCTGAACAGCTGTAGGATTTGGCTTTGATTCACTGCAGACTATAGCTCTGTTACCACTTCCCAGAAGGGAATCTTCCCATTGTGCAGTCCTCTGGTCTGATCAGGGCTGTCATAAGCCTCAGGCAGAAAGGCAAATCCTAACCACATACACAAACCAGAAAACAGAAGTTGACCTACCAGTTTTTAGGCACCTCCCACAGGAACTTCTTCTCACAGTCTACCACTGTAGCCAGCCCCTTTGCTGGCAGCAATCCCATCACCCTTCTTCCAGCCAGGTCCCGTCCTGAGAACTCCATGCCCAGCATGCACTGCTGCAAAGCCCAGTTACCTGAAAGAATGTAAGCATCTTTTACAAAGGCAATTTCTCTTCTAAAATCCCTTGGCCGAGAATTTACTACAACAATAATCCCTGAAAGCGGAAACACCATAAACAGAACAAGTGCTGGATTTGTTTACTAAGTACACAGTTCATAAGCCAACATAGTTAATTTCTCATTCTTAAGAGCAGGTACAGCAGAAGAGGACTTGGTCTCATTAAATCTTACTATTTATCCTTGATGATATTGCTTTAGTTTCCAGTTTTCATCTGAGATATTTCAAAAGAAACATCCTGTTTCAGAGACAATTTTGTTCCTCTTTGAAAAAGAATGATACATAAGCTAGAAAGGATGACAACAGCAAAAACAGCTTTACTGTAAAAACTTAATTTTTGCAAACACCCATTTTAGGCAGAGACTGTTCTCAGTCATGAAGGGAAAACCAGCCCTAGTCAAGTTGCTCCTAAGAATCTCCAAATGTACTTTTTACACGTGCCCCGTCCCCCCTCACCCCCAATCATTTTGAGAGCTTTAAAACCATTCAGTAGATATTAGATTAATTGCCTATGAGGCAAGATATTATCACCTCCTTTTTGTAGGCAGGAGATTACTTCATGTTGCCTTTTTGCTCCCCTAAAAGCAAAGCATGTCCAGTAGCATGGCAGCATGAAACTTCAACAGTCTCACCTAGGCATGCACCTTGCCCATCTCTGGAACCTCCATTACATTGTTTCACCTCATGCTTGATATCTATACAATGGGGCTAGTAATGTTTCCTCACAGCAAGGTTTATTAATTGTGCCATATGAAAAATAGGACTGCAACTGGAAGTAAGACTTATGAGTTCTTGGTGTACAGTCTGTGCTCTGGGCAATCCTGCTTTAGCAGGGGAGTTGGACTAGACGATCTCTAGAGGTCCCTTCCAACTCTGAAATTCCATGATTCTATACAGTCCTGCAGCAGGGCCATACTTCCATTTCAAAGTGCTTTTTTTGCTAAACAAAAACTGATGTACACTTTAGCCAATGCATAGCTAATATTAAGGAGATTATGTGAATAAATTCTAGAACAGAACATAAATACATTTTCTTCTAGTGCAATTTTAACTCACCAGGGATAGCATCTGGAGAAAGCTTTCCTGTGGCCAGCATAATGTCCCGGAAATTGAGAGATGCATAATAGACTCTGCAGAGCTGAACATTGGGATTAGTTGTACGGAAGTGTCGAAGTGGGGAGACAATCCAACGAAGAGACGAGAGGTCTCCACGAGTCAACGCATTTACATAGGCATATTCTGTCAACTCCTGAGGTTGTGCTGCAGAAGGAACAATATGAACTTTACACACATTAACACAGGCAGATACTTTCCAGAGTGAGTAAATTCCTTGTGTAATTGCTACCTCCTCCTCCTTTTGTTCTCCAGAAAGCCCTTTCTTACCATGCAGTGCCACATATACCCCAAATAGCTCATCCTTCCTCCTGGCACCAGAGAATGCTACTATTCACTCTGAGCCAGAGCAGAAGAATTCCAAATTATCCATTAAAAAATAATAATAAGAAATAATTGTAGGAATAACAGCTACTAATTTTCTATTCAAAATCCATTCAGATTCAAGACCCTGCAAGTGATCCTCAGACCTCAAAGGAGTTACCTTGCTGCAACGGGAGATGCCTGAAGGAGCCCCACTTTCCATCACGATACACATTCATTACCAGGTCCCTCTGAACAATCTTCTGCATCTCCAGGGAAGAAAGACTCGTGGGGGGGACAGTTGATGAAGGGTTCAAGTTGGAAACAAACACACACCTAGAAGCCAAGAGTTGTCATTTTGTTTGTTTTCCTATAGGCTTGAGAAGAAGCTAACACAAAAACATCTCATCTCCAACTGTGACTCAAGGCCATGCTTACATACCTGATTCTGTGGCCCTCTGCTTCAAGGCGAAGACAGTTCACCATTCCCAAAATTCCTGAGTTTCCACAACTGGTGGCAGTCAACCACACAGGCTGTTCTGATGGGTCAGCCAAGATCTCCTACAGGAGAAACCCCAAACTGTTTTACTAGGAACTACAATGGAAACAGCCCTCATATCCTTAAGGCAGTGATGAATAACTTCTATTTTAAGAAAAGTAACTGAACACATACACTTCTTTTAACACTGCTAACTATCTCATTTAGAAAGTGTAATGATTTGGAAATTTAGGTATCTAGGACACGGAAATTCTCACCTTTAAGGATTCAACCCACTTAAAATGGGTCTCATCTACTGGCAGAAAAACAGGTGTTTTGGCAGGGACTTGGCGGCGACACAAGAAAATAACAGAGCCAAAGAATGATTTCTTCATGGCGACCAGATTCAGTGAGGCTTTGCTGAATAAGCCCTCCCACTCTGCCTGTCAAATCAGGTAAAACAACAGTTAACAGGAAAGTCAGAAGTCAATTAGAAATACAAGTCACATCTATACTTCATGTTGAGCCTCCTCAAAGACCACTTCACCGGGAACAACAGGCACTCTCCACCTCTTTCTTGCTTTTGCTTGAAGCCTTACATCTGTTTTGTAGCGTCTCAGTACAAATATATATTTGATTAACACAACAGTATTTTAGCAATGTCTAGACTATTACTTCTTCCCTAAAAGATCCTCAGAAAGCAGTAGTACAAGTATCTAGAAATCCTGGTTAGAGAATTAGTCTCACCACCCTACCAGGTGTGCAAAAAACAGACCAGTGACCATGCTGTGAAATCTCACAGGGTGTTTGAACATGTCTAGAATTTAATTCCAGCAGTAAGGCACAGCTTGAAAGACAAACAGAGATCCCAACAAAGAAAATAACAAAAGCGGAAACAATGAGTTTAGATGTTACTAGTCCATGTCACACAAGCCCTGTCTGCAATAGAAAAACTAAAGCAGGACAGAGGAAACATGAAAAAACCAAGTCACCCAAATCCTTCAGCTGCAGGGGGGTGGGCAGAAGCAACCAACCCCTAACAGGGAAGAAGCGCCTATGCACATAAGTTACATTGAAATAGCATTTTGGAACAACAAAAAAGTGAAAATGCACACGTCATATCCAGAAATACTGAGGCTCTATTATCTGAAAGAAATAAAGATTTCTTCAGTCTCTTAGAAAAGCATCCATTTGCTTTTCATTTGCCAGGCACAAAACAGCAGAAGGCTATTAGAGCATAATCCCTTATATCAAGGGCTAGGGACAGAATCCCTATCTAGAAAACTTTAAGAACTATGTCAAGTTCTGCCCACTCTTGCCTGCGTAGCATCATTTTCTTTAGAGAAGGTACATTCAACTCACACTTATCATATCCAAGATGTTTGCTAATAGCAGGCTACTGACACTTATGACAGACACAGGTTTTAAGTGATCAGCTTCAGTAGAATCTCAGAGTCTTCCTTTTACCCGCCTCTTCACTAGGTAAGATGCAAATCTGAAGAACTCACCCTTTCTTCTCAAATCTCCTTGAAAAATCTTTGCAGAAAGTGAAGGGTTTTTCAGAAAGCGAATACATGTCTTTGCAAAATTCAAAATCCAACTACCACACCCCAGAATTATAAGCAAAAAAGTTAAACTATTAGAATTGCTACTCTCTTATTGTAAAACAAGACCTGAGAGGCTACAGCCACTCAAATCAGCAATAATGCATTCATTCTGTAGAGGGGCAGTTTTCCCCATTACTGCTTATTCTAACAGCTGCCAAGAGAAAGGGATGCCCCAGTTCCCACCCTTACCCTAGCCACTCAGTCTCCTCCTCTTGTTCCAGCATTGGCATTAGTTCATCTGCACATTATACTGGTTTGCAGATATAAAGCAGATACAGCAAAATAAGCCCTCGGAAACAGGGGGCTGGGCAGCAGGGTCTCATTACAGGATGAGATAAAGTGAGAAGGAATAAAAAAGCAAAAAAGAAAAGTACAAGAGAAAAATCTTCCTTTCCAGGAGCATTTCAATGTTAGAAGAACTTAACTAGGTTGTAAAGTCTCACTCCCAGCAGTGATATTCAAAAGGAAGAGAGAGATTCTGATACTGAAGCATTTTAGGATCCTACAGTGATAAAGCTGTACCCGATCCAACAAGGCAGCACATTATTTAAGCTACAAAGGAATTGTCCTGGACAGTGTTTTCATACAGATTAAACAGATATACAAATGACAATGAATAATTTTCAGTGCATTAAGGCACTCCTGACTGAACTCACAGTTTACTCTCAACCTAATAGGTGGAAATTCAGAACTCTTCTAAAGAAATGTTTATTACATATTCCTGCAGAGGACCTCAATGGAGAGTGATGTAAGTGATGCCCAATCAACGTTCATCACAAGAGTGTCTGCAAACAGCAGGCTCCAGACTAGCCACCAAGAAAGTATTTCTTCCAGGAGGCTTACCTCACTCAGGAAGCTGTGTTTCTGCTGTAGATCTGGACTGGTAAGGAAACTGACAATTTCTCCAAGAGTTTGTCCTTTAAGAAGGGTGTGTAGCAAAACAAACCCTCCTTCTTTTGCTGCAGCCACCAAGTTAGAAAGAATTTCAGTGGCGTTCCCCAGAACACTTGTTGAACAGTTGTATACCACCAAGTCAGCATCAGTCAGATTTCCAGAGGGAAGACTAGAGGGATCCCACTGGCTAAAGGAAACTCCAGCATCTTGTAGCTCTGTTTCATTAGCTGAAAGAGTTTCCAGGACACGGTCAGTGGCAATGTAGTCCACCTGCAACAGGGGCTGAGCATCCAGAATACTTCTGACACGAGAGAACAGATGTCCACTTCCTGCAAGAGCCTGAGAGAAAAGAAGAAGGAAGAGGGGAAAACAAGTTGAAACATGAATGATACCCAGAAATTATAACTGTAACAATAGAAGCATGCAATCAGTTTACTGGAAAGTCTGGGAACACTAGCTATGGTCCCATCCCGGGCTTCCAGCTAACCTCTACTATTTTCATCCTGTGACTGGTCATGTTCTCCAATGCCACATCCAGACAACTCTTTAACTCCAAAGAATCCAGTAATCCATTGAGAAGAGGGTCATCCTGCAGGTGCATCCTCTCTTGAGTCACAATCTGTTCCAGCTCAGGATGGAGGTTTCCATTCAGTTCCAGACGGCAGATTTCAGCAAGGATATGCTGAAGGCCCTTCTGTGCGGGTGAGGACTCCGCAGCAGATACTGCAGTTTCTAATCCAGGCACAACTAATTTGACCCCATGCACTGCCACTTTAGCCTTTAAATTCAGGATTAGATCTATGGAACAAAAGAGAAATGAAACGAAGAGTGAGATTGTCCAAAGATTTTTCTTTTCCTCTTTGCCCCCATTTGCTATACCAGCTGATCAGCACCACAAATTACAGCATCTTGTTTCATTAGCCTACACACAAAGACACAGTGCATGCTCCTGTACATTCACATGATTACGTATTGTGCAGTAGTTGCAGCCCCCAGACAAGCAGGCTTTGTGGCAAGACAGTCTAAAACACCAAAATTACCCATGGCAAGAGTGACTGAAAGAGGGCAACTAACAGAAGACCTCTGACTGATTTAGGGAGCTGTGGAAGGAACTTGTAAATTTCCACAGAGGCTAAAATACTTTTTTGCTTTATAATCAGCTCGAAAATAGCTCATCCCAACTAAGACCAGACGCAGCATTACAAAAAAAAAAAAATCCCACTACAGCATGTGTAAGAGACTTTGGGGACAGTATTTGGACACCACAGAAAAAGAGGGAAATCTTTAAAATCTATCACCAAATCAAAGGATGTATGAAGACACTTTACAAATACAGAATGACAAAATTGCTGCCTTAAGATACAAGATTCATCACTAGCATAAAAACTTCAAAAAAAAAAAGTAGTAATTTTTTTCCCTTTGATGAAAAGGCACCCAAAGCGATGAGCTGAGTGAATATCTCCCCATCCAAAAAGCACTGTACTAGGCCACCAGCTTCACAATAGACTAAGCTGCTCTTATTCTATTCTTGAAGAAAACACAAACTTTTTTTTGGTATGCCACATTAAACCACTTTCCCTCCTCGGATATGCTCTTGTGTCCACAACCAAATGGGAACAGCCATGTCAACTTACCCATCTTGGCAGTTCTCATAGGAAAACAAAACAAGCTAAAGAATTGAGGGAGTAGGCTCTCCTGTCTGTTAGGCTGGATTTATCTTTAAAGATGATGATTTGTGCCCCTTTGCTTGAAGAGGGGGTTGTGCCATCTGACACGGCATTGACTGTTACAGAAGAGCAGACGCCCCTCCTGCCCTACTAGGCTTTACGCCTGCCCACATTCTAAAGATACCTCAGGCAGAAGTAGCTTTTAGCTTGTAGCAAGTGTACATACATAGGACTCCTGCTGAAGTCTTCTACAGAGACCAACACTTTATTTCTTGGATGTTCTGAAGAAGTATGAACAGCTTCTCCCAGACATTTCTGTCAGACTGGAAGATTCCTCTAATATCAAGAAACTAATCCCACACTACCTTTGCATTGCTCCAGATAGGCATGAAGATGGACACTGGAAGACAAACAGTTAATCTCAGTATAGGGCACAAAGCAGAATTTTTCCAGGGTCGGAGGGATCCGTTCCTGTTGTCGTCGTGGTGCCACAGAAGCATGAAGACCACTGATCTGAACACCTCCTGCTTTAAGGCTATCAAGACAACGGTCCACAACAACCTCAAAAGCTGAAAGACAGGAAAGAAACATAAGCTTTCATCAAACACTACATTATTTTATTCAAGTGGATTAGATGAACAGTGCTATGTCAGACTGTTACAGAAGCTGCAGAATATCAGCTTCTGTTACAGAGCTGCAGAATAACTTGCAGACTAAGAGGGCCCCTCCAAGTCCATCCTACGTCTTAGTAAGCCATACATTCATCCACAGAGCAGTGAAAGTAACTAGCAAAAGCCCAAGCATGAGAAACATTACCTTCCACATTGTCCTGGTACTGGCACACCTGCTCTTGATGCAGCACTGGGTCAATACACACTGAGCGAATCCTGGTGGGTAAGCGCAGGCTGCGCCCACTATCAGATAAGATTATCACATGTAGCAGGGTGTCAAGGAAGGTCACCCAGTTCCCATTCCACAGAACTTTCCCTGTGCTTGCTGCAGAAGAGGAGGAAAGGGAAGCCTTGCTGTGATTTCATCATCAAGCAGATAGCAGAAGTCACTGCTTATCAAATGCAAAGCCTGCCCAGCCTCCCTTGTAAACTCCAATAGCGAGTTCTACGTTGGAGACAACAGCCTTCCCAATGCTCTGTCAGAGCACTTGGTTGCTCTCCATTATCACATAAAGCACAGTTAGGTGAACCATTAATACAAATGGAATTAAAAGATCAAATATTCATCATCCTTTTATAGAAAGTAAATTCACCTTCACTGTTGCATTCCAGAACACCCTGGAAAGTTGGTCCATAATTATATCCACGCAGATGCAGCTCTTGGTAAATGTCTTCCTTCAAGAGGTTAGGCTTTGAGCTCGTGCCTACTTGAGGCTGAAAGTCAACTGGCTGGTTATGGATGTTCTTCAGAGCTGTGTTTTCTAGGAAGGAAATCTTCCCTGATGGGCACAGTGTCAAGAATAAGAATCATCAGTGTCCATAAATAATGGATTTTAGTAGGACAGTGCATACACTTACACTTCTTTCACTTACCACTCACAGCCAGATTCCCATTCCCTGACACCTCAAAGCAGCGGGAAGCAGGCATGAGTCTTACTTCCAGCTGTACTGATCCTGCAAGAAACATTGAGGAAGTCAGAGAAACATTGAGGAAGTCAGAGAAACATTGAGGAAGTCAGGGCTGTGAGGTCATTCGTTGCTCCCATTCTTGAGCAGAGACTCCCCTCTTACCATCTCCAGACTCACTGCACACAACATGGAATAAAAATGGCCATGGAATAAAGTTGACCTTGTGCTACTTGACTGTATGAATTCACTACTTTGTTCAGTCATATTGTGCCCTTCTTTACAGTCTTCCTCCTGTGTTCCTCCTCACTTTCCCCTTGCATTTCTTTCCTCTCACTCCCTTCATCTTCATTACACAGTTCTGCAGTTGTACCAGCACTCCTCACTCACCCTTTTTGGGAAGGATAGTTGCCTGATGAATCGTGACATCTTCAAACATAACAGGCATCTGCTCCATAATCATGCCAAGAGACCGTGCCAGAGTTCGCCAAGCCAGCACTAGGTACCCAGTTGCTGGGTACAGGACTCTGCCGTCAATGCAGTGACCAACCAAGTAGTGGTCAGGAGAGTCAGGACTCACATCTGTCAAAGAATAAAGAGCAGAATTAAAAATACTAGCAACATTCTAATAAAGAGGTCTTGTACTTTCACTGCCTGTAAGAAGTTCTAGTGGTTTCCCCAAATATCCTGCCTGGCAACATACAGCTCAAAACCACTGAGTCTGAATCAAGACAGTTCCCAGCTCTATTCATGTTCTTTCATCCCATTTCAGAAGCAGATCTGGTCTTTTTCAATCCAAACCAAACCAAGCCTTACGCTTCAAGGATGTTGCTTTGAGTAAACTTTTCCTAGTTTCACAGAAGGAACACAGTGGTAAAGCAGGAAAGAGACAAACAAACAAACAACCCAAACAGGCAAACACACCAATATTGTAGATTGAAGCAGACGCAGAGCCTTTAGAACCTGATGGAAAGTCTTCAGCTTTTGGAACATCCCATTCCTGGCTGTGGTCCCATTTGATATATGGAGAAATAAGGGGTGTTCCCACTGGGACAGGGTATTCCACAAGTGGGAACAAGTTATTTCCAAGAACATTTATCCTAGGAAGACAAAAAGTATCAAGACAATGTGTGTGGGGTGAAAGGGGGAAAAAAAAAAAATTTACCATAGTACTTAGAGGTCAGACAGTAACTGGTCTTGGGCTTCATGTCTGAGAGTTCTCCAGGAGTACCACAAACACTTACTGCGGCTAAATTTGTTATTCTAACAGTCTACAAGATGCAAAGGTTATTTCAAAGAGCTAGTTTCAGGTGCCTAGGCCTCTAGAATGGGACTCCTCCTCTTTAAAAGGCATCTTCCCAGCCCAAGCAGTCTTTAAGCCAAGGCAACGTTTCATAAGTGAGCAGGTTAAATATACAAAGCACAGATATAAGCCACATTTTTTTCCAGGTTTGCTGAAGGAGTATTTCAATCCTTGTGAAGATATGCATGCTAGAGAAGAGACTAGAATTCTCTCCCGATACCCCGCTCACCCTCCTCCCTTAGTCTCCTTACCCAGTTAAATGAATCTTTCCAGTCTGTGTTAGGAAGAACTCCAAATTATTTTTGTGATCTTTCTTCATCAAAGGTAGAATGGTGCAAGTTGGTTTCAAAGTTCTCCTCAAGATAGCCTGGTCAAGTAGAGTCCATAAATCACTGGTGGAAGGCACTACTTACTACTTTGTCTCTGAGTTTCTCTCTACAGATCTCAAACCACTTCTGTTTCTGTGCTAGGTGCTAGAATGTACAACATTTTAACAGGCAAGAGTAAAAGCAGCACAATACCCTTCCAGCAACCCAAGAAGCTGTACATCTGGTAAAGCAGAACCTACATAATATTAATGAAATTCTGCCAAAACACAAATCTCCCTTTCCCAAGCAGATTTTCAAGTGGAAACAAAAGCTGCATTTCAAGAACTGCAAGATCACTCTTCTCAAGCCTCCCACTCACTCACATGCACAGGCATACACAAAGCTTTAGGCCCTAACTCCCAGGAGTAGCCCTTTTTCAGTTTGAAGCATCCTAGTGCATTTTCCAAGTGACAACTATTAAAAAGTGTAGCCTTGAACATCTGACCCAACTTGTATCTTCTCTTCAATTTGACTCCACAGTCTTTAAATGGAAGATGGAAGAGAGGAACTGGAAACCAGAACACTCTCAAACGCAGCTGATGAAGCCTTTAGTCACTTGCATTAGAGTCAGGAATTGTACAATGATTTTAACATTAAGCGTAAAATATTTTTTATAGAAAAAAATATCCACCTAATTTAAAAGCTCTCCTCTGATTCTTCCTTCAAGTCACTTTCAAAGCATAAGTAAGACTAACATGACATAATAAATATACATTGGATTGGAACTCAGAAGCACCATTTAAGAGTTAAACTTGATTCACAAGTAACAATTCTTCTTCTTAACGCTATTCTCCTCTTGCATGCCACAGAACAAATAGAAAAGGCCAGTTCTTGAGCCTTAAGGGACAGGCACAAGACCCCAGCACTGATCTTGTGGAGCAAGAGCATCCTAATGCACCTCATGTTCTGCATTCTCTACTATGGAGCTAATTCCACAAAGATCAATTCTTATAGGATGGGAAAGAAGTGTAATGATCTGATCATTGGGGAAAGGAGTTCATGAAGAGAGAAAGCTCCTGTGGTCTCGGGCTACTTGGTCTAGGAGAAGATGTGAAAAAAAAAAAAACACAACACCAGAACTACCAACTACCACCTTCTAAGACAAGAACCTCAAATCAAATCCAGCATACAGATGGTGATAACAGATTTTCCATAGAGAAGGCCTGTTAGTTTCGATTTCTCCTCCCACCCCAATTTCACACACACTCTCCATCAGATACAAACAATGAAATGCTTCTCTTACTCATTGCACAGTTCAGAGAGTTGACTATCAGCTATCTGAAATGCATGGCAATGAATAAACGCAACAATGTGAATCGCTGGATAGGGAAGTGGTAATGTGTTGGGACTTATTTTTTAAATATTTTTTTTTCATACATTAACATTAAACCCCCTCCAAAAAAAGAGTCCAAACCAAACAGAAGAAAAATAATCACACCAACTCCCCCCCCAAAAAAGCCACACACATAAAACCCCCCAAGAAAATGCTGAAACTGGGAGAGACTCAGAAGTACTGGAGTGAGAAAGTGTTTTCAGAACTAGATGGCGGGAGCAGTGCTCCCTACCCCTCAGACCCTCAATCTCCTGCAGCAGCATATCAATATAGCACCATACTGACACAAACAAATACAATACCTGTAAAAGAGCATGTGGAGCAATCTCTACTACCACAGCATTCTCTGGAATATGCTTTAGCCCTTCGTGGAACAGCACTGGACTCACTAGATTGTTCACATGATACTCTGCGGAGGAATTCCTAGCGAGATCACTCTGCCACTGAGATTCAGGGATAGATGTACTGATCCATCGTGCTGAACGAGGTTTGGGGTGTGGAATGACCTACAGACAGACAAGGAAGAGGGACAAGAGGAAGAGTTACATGTCATAGATAACATTGAAACAGGCAAAAGCAAGCAGCCCCTCCTTGTTGCAGGCCGTTTTTCTCAGCTTGATTGCTCAGGACATCCTTCTGCTTGAGGCCATAGGACTTAAAACCTTAGGTCTCACAGAGGTTTACATGGTCTTCTAAGATTTCATTCTTCTCCTAAAGGAAGGAACCCCCCTTATGCTCAATGTGACCTGTACTCACATCCAGATGCCTGAGCATAAGCCATACGAGCCATAGTTTGGCAATATTACCTTTTTCAGGGCACTGAGCAGCACTGGTGCAATAGACGCCATATAATAGGAGTGAAATGCGACGCCAGCACTGCGCACCTCCTTTGCGAACACACCATCCTTTTTCAGTTTGGCTACAAACTCATTCACCAAGTTCTAAGAAGAGAAATATAAGTTAAGTAAAAATAAAAGCTCACAATGTATTTGGGATCTGTATGAGTCACTGTACTCCCCGCATGCCCTTCATCATTGACACTTAAGGGGAGCCATATCTGGGATGAGGATATTGCCCTTCTCAGTCTCGTAATTTATCACTCATTATGTCCATGGCTATAAAACTAGTCAGCACATGAGATCTTTTATTACTAGCTTACTGAGGCACTAATATAACTTCCTTTCATAGAATATTTGAGTGTTTAAGTTTATACAAAGCACCATGTCCCCTACCACCACTTCAATCCAGCTTCCCTTGCAAACAGCTGAGCTTTAACTCAGCTTCCTGCTTTCTTCAGGTGTCCCAGTCACAACTCTGGTATGCACAGTATCAGTTCCTTGCTCACCAGAGGCCCCGAAACAGTGACAGTATCTTCAGAGTTGTGACAGGCTGGTACCACATTTGGAGGACAGCGTTGCTTACACTCCTCCCACGTCAGACCTGCAGAAGGAAGACACTGAATGACAACACAAGTGTTTCCAGCAGCGAGTCTCATAAAGCAAGACAATCTTAACTGCACAATCACTGTGCTTAATTCAGCATTTTGCAAAACTGGGAAGGATTCTTAAGACGAAGACAGACATCACCCTCTTCTGCAAAAGGGGTTCTGAAAAAGCTATGGCTATTTATCTCAGAGCTGTAATGTGACATTTATCACTGTGATACTGAGCACAAGAACAGAGGACTGAATCTTTGTACCATCCCATTAAGGGATGGGGTGGGGGGAACCACACACTTTCAAAGCTACAGAACTGGTTGTTTTGTCTCATCTTGACTTTAGCAACCCAAGCTAGAATAGGAGAGAGAACACATGAGTTTGACTCACAGAAACAGAGCCACAACATACACATAGAAATCGACAACTCTAGTGACTTAAGCTAGCTTAACATACAAAGCATCTGGTCATATATTACATGGGTAACAGTCACAGGAAGAACTTGAACTCAACATCAGATTACAAAAAACACATATATGCAGCACTCCAAGATAAGTTCAGCAATAAGTGTGTGTCATGTATTTAATATCAAAGAAAAGAAAGCTAACTTAGGTAGGTAGTCCTTTGTAGCATTAGTTAAAGTAGGAGTCTGGGATTGTAACAAGTGACCTAGTCACCAGACACACTGTATTAGACTTGCAACAGCTTTTCTCTTAAGTGTTTCAGTTTTTAATTGACCGCTGCATCCAATCATAAGAAGCAGAAGAGCAACAACGCTACCAATAATAATCTAATTTCTAAACATTAAGTCACCATGAAGCCACACCATGAAGACAAACTGTTCTGTCCAAAGCTCAAAATTTCACCCAATAGTGGACAAAAACTGTAAGACTTGCAGAAACACTGAGCAAAGCTTGTTCAGGAGAAAGCTGCTTCAGTGCTCTTAGTCCCATTAAGTTCTATCGGCATTAAGTTCCACTAGCTATTTGCCCACTACATAGTAGTAGCTTACTGGCTTCACGTCTCATTACTCTTGACAGTCATAAATACCTCTATTTTTTTCAGTAATTTAAAATACATATGTGTGTATATATACACACACATTATAGAGATGTCTCTTTATTAAGAAAAANAAAAGAGAGAGAGAGACAAAACCCCCAGTGCCCTGCCCAAGATTTCCACCTCTCTTCAAGCAGATTATTTATCAGGCCTCTGTTATTGGTCACCTGTCAATAAATCTCTCCATTTCCACTCAGTTTTGGATGGATTACCAAAATTCTGTTGTATTCCAGGTCAGATTCCTACCACTATAGCAACTTCAATACTTAATATCCTGTCCTACATCATAAGAAAAAGAAGAGGCAACAGTAGACAAAATTTTACAGTTACGATTGTCTCCACCAACACATTTCAGAGCCCAATTTTATTCCAACCATACAAGACAGATCAGGCGAACTCTCCTATATCACTCTTTTGGTAAGGGTACACTTACCAACAGCAGCCATTCCTCCTGGGGGTAATTTGGCCTCCTTAACGCATCGTCCCCGCCAATAGGCAGCAAGAATGGCTTCTTCATGACTTAAGGAGTTATCTGCATAGCCACAAGCTAGTTCTCCCACTGAGTGGCCCAAAATCCCATCAGGTTGCAGACCTGCAGCCTTCAACAGATCAATCTGAGCAATCTGCAAGGAAAAATAGGGATTAATGATTCCATGCCAGAGTAAGCAGGTGTCAGGCCTCAAAGGCACACAGCTGAAGTGAATATATTACAAAATGGCTTTTTGGTACAGACATTCATCATGGTCTCACTGCTTCCCCCCCACCAACTGCAGCTCCAGCCTCTGTTTCAAAACAATCCCAAGCATCATTATGTGACTCCATCATTGTTTGGGCCTCTCCACTATGTACCTTTCCACTAAGAAAGTATTTCCAACAACAGGAGGTTGCCAAGAGCACATCTGTATAAAGGAAGAGGCAAGAGCAGCTTTGCAAATCACTTTAAAAGCTCTGCTCTAGTTTGTTAAGAAAACAATGAATCTCACATTGACACCCCAAATTAAAAGCGACTTCATTTAGCATCCTTTAGTTCACTTGCAGAACAAATTTTAGAAGGCATTCTATGGAACCTTGTTCCTTGGCACAGACATTTACATAAAAATGAAGATATTCCTTTGTCTCTTAAAAGGATAAACTGCCCCACATACACACACAGATCAGTTTAGATCAATACTCGTCCAAGCATCTTGCAAGTAGTAGAGTCCAAAACTGTCAAGGGTGCAACATACTCTCTCCTGTCAGAGATATTTCTAATAGCTGCCATTTTCTAGCCACACAAAACAAGCTTCCCTTAATCAGCATAAACTGTTACCGGCCAAACAGACACACTAGCAGAGCATGCTTATATGGATTGAGTTCGTGACCCCCTCCACCAGTCTTTTGAGTCTTACCTGAATAGCAGCTAATCCAACAAATGCATGGACAGTGTCATCAAAAGTGTTCTCATCTGCTTGCAGAAGCAGGTCTGAGACTTTTAAGCCTGTGTTCTTCAAAGCCTCATCCGAGCGCAATATAGACTGGTGAAACAAATCCAACTTCATAAGGCTTAGGCCCATACCTTTCCACTGTGTTCCCATGCCTGCAGGACAGGCAAAGAAAGCGAGCTTTAGTAACGCTCCATAACAGTAGACACAACACACTTGCTCCGGTAGTGAAAGAATTCTGAGAGCAAAATGTACATTTCTAACATCCTCTAAATTAGGCACTGCTTTTTATTTTCCTGGACTTTGCTATTACCAGAAGACAGCAAAGTTGGGAGGATTAAATAAAACACAGGAACGTGAGCGTCCTGACATATCACAGGGCTGCAAGATGTGAACTCACGCAAGAGTAGAAAACAATAGAGCACAGCATCCAATTGCTCAAGCCCCAGATCTACAGAGGAACAGAGAAGCCTGGACCCACTGCTGCACACCTACCTGAGCAGATGTACCACAGCGGTCTACCAGATGCTTGAACTTGCTGAACCTCTTTTATGTCACTCTCAGTACCAACCAGTGTGTAGCCCCTGTAGGGCATGGAGGAAACAGGAACTGCAGAGATATCACTGAGCAGGCTTACAAATGGGCTGCAGCTTCCATGTTTTCTGCTCTTTTGAATTAGTATTTCCACAGCTTCCTGGGTTCTGCCACAAATTTGAACGAGTCTTGGCACGCTAGAAGTCTCCAGAGGCTGGCGTTTGTTCTCATTTGGCCTCAGAATGACATGAGCATTAGCACCACCAAAACCGAAAGAGTTGATACTGACAAGGCCACCTTTCACTGGCGTTGGCTTACAAACTACCTCCAAAGAGCCATCTTGTAAGGCAGGAATATCTGGATTTGGGGTACTGAAATGAAGATTTGGAGCCCACAGCCCGTGTTCCAGAGAGAGAATGACCTAGAAAAAAAAAAAAGTGTTCTGTTCTCCACATTTTCTTGTAACAAACATTCTTTTGTTGTTATTGTTTTACTATAAATGACCATGTAGCATACACTAAAGCAGCTCTCTATGTTTGGTAAAGGGACACTTCAGAGAACAGCACTATTGATGTTACAGAGGTAGCATCTACTTCACCTAGGCAAATTTTAAGTCCATGCAGGAAGTCAGCAGTGAAGGTGAGGGTGGTTGTTTAAAGTTTAGCTTCCAGACCCTTTTCTAACTGGAAAGCCATGCAGCCTTGCTACTAAGAATATCACATTTTCTTTTCCCCCTCCAGATCCTGTCACTTCATCACACTCTGCTTCATCTCTCCCCAGTCGCACATAGCCAACACATGATCTTCCTTGTCACAATGAATGCTTCCATTTCTGCCTTTGCTGCAAACAAGCCAAGCTGAAGCACTGGTTAAGGAGTTTCCTTGCTGCTTCACACCCATCTGTTGTCTCCTTGATCCAAAAAGAGAAGGCACAGCAGACTGGTCAGAACTAGCAAAGCCAAAGGGAAGTACAGAAACAGACTGACAGAATAGCTGTCCCAAAAAAGCAAGAACTCCCTTCTCTCAGCAGCATCTCCACAAACAGCCCATGACACCAAGCTCCTCCGTGTCACAAGTTGAGCAAATCACAGACTACAAGGTCAGTTGCACTCAGTGCCCTGCATGTTTAGTAATTTTTCATCACAGAGACAAAGATATTGTTTTGGAAATTGTTCTTCCAAGTTGACAACGAGACATGGCAGCTTACCTGGGAGGACAATCAGCATAAATGCATGATTTCAACTCCAGTCACCATGTTTAAAGTTGCAGTGACCCAACTATTTTCATACACACTGTCCTGCACCTACAATATTGCACACTATGAACTTGCTGTTGCTTTACACACCATACATATTTGTACTTTTAAGTCTGCCATGGCTTCTACACAAGTTTGAGAGTACAGTACAGTGAGCATACACCAGAGCACCAAGAAGCTTTGTCTTTACTATACAGCAAGTAATTAGACAGGCTGAGTACTTCCAAGCTGCAGGTGAGTTTTCCTTCCCTCACCAGAATTTAACTTAAGTGGCAAGCCCTAGTTTCTTTTGTACCTATCCACATAACTAATGGATTCTCTTCAAGTCTGAAATTAGATACTTCCAAGATCTATTTTCCTAACGGTCATCTCACACATAAAAGCATTTTTTGGAATTCCGAAAGAAAACATTTACAGAAACTGCAGACTTCCTGAGATAGTTACCATCTAAGAGACAGTGGCCTTGGTGCAGTTTCTGTCTACATGTCAAGGATGCCTGATCTGCCATTCTGATAAACTTTCAAATCTTTAAACATGAAATGCTGCCCAACTTCCAAAGAACTGAGAAGAGAGACAAACCTTCGAGTACTTTCAAGATGCCAGATCTGGAAACGAGACCCAACATAACTTAATAGAGGCACAGCAAAAAGATATTCTAGCAGGCATGATGGATGCCATGGGCTCTTGCCTGGAGCTGTAAGTTCCCATGCAAAATTAACTGAGAAAAATGATGAAAAAAGTGAGAAAACATGGTGTCAGAGAAGTCTTCAAAAAGACATTATGGCCCTTGTCTTTGCAGCTCTGCATCCTCTAAGAAACACAGACAGGGAAACAATACCTGAAAGTTATGATCCTGTCCTGACAGATCACAGCAGAACTGCACTAAACAAACTGTTTAAAAATTACCACAAGGTATGGATGGAGAGGTTTATTTTATGATTCAATTATCATTCCTTTTATGAAGAAGGTGTCAATCTGAGGGATAGAGATGCTAAAAAAAGTAAACTTTCCTCTACAGACAGATAGACACCGCTGTCTCCATGATGATTTATTTGCAGATGAGGCTATTCAAAGCAAGTTGTATGTATTCAGGTCACAATAACTACTTTAAAGTGCCTAAAATTCTAGCAGTGACAGTGTACGTGACTTCAACTTGCATGGCTCCAAGGCTGTCAGTAATAGGCTTAGAACCAAGTGTGAACATTAGCTAGTTCTCTGCTAAGCAGTTTAGCAGCCAGAGACAACAGACGACTGCCTGCCTACTGCAGTAGTTAGTAGGCTGGTTGCTAAGACAACCAGTTATTCAAGCTGGTAGCCTCTTCTTGAAGAGCTCACCTGGCTTCCTGCCAACACAAGGGAGAAGAGGAAGAGATGATGACAAACAGCCAGAAGGATCAGCTATTCTTTTGGCACTGAAAGCCACACTGCCTCTTATCATTGGTCATTGCCAGCTAGTCCAAAGATTTAAATCCCTCGACTTGTACACCTCCCAAACCCAAATGACTCACAGCAGAGTTCTGTTGGAAGGTCCAGTGTAAGGATAATCAGTAAAGTGATTGCAAAGTCTTTATTCTGAGCAGAGTTACGCTCATGTAGAATTCAGTAGGAAGGGGGAACTCAAGCGTGTGTGCACACAGCAGAGGGCCACCTGGGCATTTATGTCAGGCTTGCAGAATAGCCACCTAAGCTTTTAAAAGTATTTGCAGGTGAAGCAAGAAGTAGATAATTAATGATAAGCACCTGAGCCGTTCTCATTACCAGTGAACATCTTATCAGGATTAGTGCAAATTTTCCTTAAAACAAACAAACATTAAAACCCCATACACTGTTGTGTTCCTCTCCTCTCCCAATTTTCCTTCTGAAACTGCCTGTTACCTTGGCTAATGCAGCAAGCCCAGAGGCAGGCTCTGGATGACCCATGTTTGACTTGGTTGATCCAATCAACAGTGGCTCTCTCTTGCACTGACAGAAGATATTTACAATGCCATTTACTTCCTGTGGATCTCCAACCTAATAGGAAGAGAATGAGAATGGCTATTAGCGAGCACTTCCAAAACATGCCATAAAAGAGAAACCTGAAAAATGAAGAAGCCTGGGCAAAATCCAGAAGTGGCAAAGCAGCACATACCCTAGTAACTTGTGGAAGGGAGAAATATAGTTCACTTTGGAAAAACAAAGAATAATTTGATGGAAAAAGTGTGGCAAGTGATGCAGAGAAGATGATAAGGGACAAGAAAACTCCTTCACACTCCAAACCCAGAGGGGCCATACTGACCTTGGTGCCTGTCCCATGAGCTTCAATATACTCCACTTCTTCAGGTTTGATACCACATTCTCTGTACAAAGCTCTGACCAACTGCTGCTGCATCTCTCCAGATGGGAATGTCACACCTAGGACCAAAATTGCAATCAATTCCTATCTTATATCAGATGCTTCCTGTTCTGATTTTAGTACCCTTTCAACTGCCTGGGGCTACCGGGTCCAAAACCAAAAAAACACAAAAAAAACCCCAGAGAGACTTTTTCAGGATTTACACCAATGTTCTTATCACCAGACGCAATAAGCTTCTCAGGCTCTTTGGAAGAACAGAGGAACTAGAAACAGACCTAAAGCAATGAGTTAAACTAGTGTGGGAAGATACTGATTAGCAGAATACTAGGACACATCTAGATCAAGCAGAATATGTGAAACTTGTTGTCTCCGTAACTGGAGAGGAGGAGAAATGGGACAGCAGTAGGGAAAGAGCCTTATAGTCATAAGACCACCTACATTTCTACCATCAGTGCAGAAGTTACTGGAGATATGTCCCGAGGAAGGCTAAACTAGCAACAGGACATTCCTATTGCTTTGTACAGTAGAAACCACCACTTGTCTCCTTCAACTTCTTTACAAAATAGGGTCCTGAACTTCACATTACCAAAACAGAAAAAAAAACAAACCCCAAACAAAAAAACCCTTCACACACTGAAAGAGCAGCCACGCTCTAACAGCCCATTTTTGATGACAAAGACTCTAGACTGAACAGTTCTGTAGGTATCTCACTTTTCAGAGGCTCAAGGCCTACCTTGCTCCTTAAAGCCATCAGTGTTACTTCCAGCATTGACTATTGTGGCATAGATCCGCTTCGCCATAGATCTCTTGGTCAAAAGAACAACAACAGCGGCTTCAGAGCGACAATATCCGCTTCCTGAAAGCGGAGAAAGAAGAACAAGTCACTAACTCTGCTCTGCTTTGAATGAAGTTGCAAAACACCATGCCGTAAGATCACATCATTCCTGAGCTACCGCTTAAAACAGATGACTTTGAGAGTATGACACATCCATTTCTTTAATAATAATAATAATAATAATGTCCTAGAAAGGCTCGCTGCTCATCAGAAATGATGACAGAAAGTTGCCACCAAGAGACAGCTATTTCCTCTCCCCAATGGCTAAGGAATGAACCATACAATTTTTTCCCCACAGTTAGTTTTCCAGGTTCAATGGAGCACGCAACACAGATCAGGACCAGCATATGTCCCAAACAGTGCACTTAGGAACAACTACAAGGCCAGCTCTTTGCTGTATTACAAGAGTATCTGGTCACAGACTCCACAGTAAGTTCCTCTCACACAACATGGTAACTTTTTGTACTGATGCCTTACCTGAAGCATCAAAAGCCTTGCAGGCACCATCAGAACTAAGCAAACCCAGTTTCATGAACTGCACAGAAGTGTTGGGTTTCAGCAAAAGATTGACCCCTCCTACTAGGGCTGCATCACACCGTCCATGACGAATTGCCTTATAAGCATTTTCCAGAGCGACGAGACTAGAGGAGCAGGCCGTGTCAATAGCTATGCTTGGTCCTTACAGAACAGAAAGGGAAAACAAAAAGGCTTTTTTTTTTTTTTACCGTTTATTTCCTAGAGTTGCTCTTCAAAAACTATAGGATAGGATCACAAGAGAAACATATTAAAAAAAAATGTTAAATACGAGTTGCTTTAGAACATAACAGGTAATCCTGATACAATGGGAGACAGGAATCATCATCTCTGCCTGCTTACCAGGTAACAAGGGTGAGAAAGGTGGAAAAAAAAAATCGCAAATACTTTGGCGTTAAGGTTGGGTTTTTTTTTTTTTAAATTCCATCTCCATCAAAGGGAGATATTGTAGCTTCGCAGGCAGTTCCCCCATTGTCACCAGCAAAAATCCCGCTCCCTTCCCAGTATCTCTGTTGCTCTCGAGAGCAATTCCTATCCCTCCATTCTTATCTTCAGTGCCACACAGAGTTCAGATCATGCCTATGCCTTCAGTTACATCATTCTGGTGGCTCTCCCACTTCTTCCACTTTACTCAGAGAAAACTGTTGCAGTCTGTTTGTCTCTGGGATAACCAACTTCTACATAGCTAGATACCAAATAGCAGTCTAAACTCAGGAAAGGACCTAGGCCTTTTTATGAAGGCCTCCCAACATCATCATCTTTCAGATGAATGCCAGCTATGCCCAGCAGCAGCAACCGAGTTACAAAGCCTTACGATGAGTCTTATGACACAGTTACAATACATTTTCTGCTTCCTATATGCCTCCTTACAATAGTTGCATGTTACTTTCTCATCCCAAAAGGGGTCTATGTCATCATACCCATTCCACTTGTCTACAGAAATTGTGATACAATCATGCTCAAATAGCAACTGCTGATCAGCATCAACAGGTTTCAGAGCACTTACCTTTTAAGTCGTAAAAGTAGGAAAGCCTGTTGGCAAGCATAGCTCGCTGGCAGCCAGTCATACTGTATCCCAAAAGCTCTTCTGGATCTTGGCTAAGGGCTTCAGCAGCTTCTGACCCACTGGCACCAACCCATACACCTGTGTCCGTGCCACGGAGGGTGGCCGGATTAATACCTATGAGAATACTGGAAGGTAGATTACAGGAGACAAACTCGGGAGACATCAGGTACACTGTCACCAGTTCACAAAATACTACTTACTCTCCCTTTCTAGCAGGACTGCAGCATTGTTCTCTTACCTATCATCACCTTTAATCTGTATCAATTGCAAACCTTACAAGTCTTCCTGCAAAGTCCACTACAACTTTGGTATTGGCTTTTGGCCAGCACATACTGTGCCCAGAGACAGCTTTTCAGACTAGCTGGGCATTGCTAGAGCCTTACGGGAAAAAATGCATGGACTATGAAAGACAAATGCTGATCAGATAAACTAACAGCCAACTTCCAGTGTAAAGAAAAGGAGCAGACTAAAGGGGAGAAGAATCAGAGCACTTGGAGTGCCACGCGAGTAGCCACACAAATCCCAGATCTGGAGTACACGACAGAAAGGAAAATTCTTAAGCACAAAATCCAACAATCATAACAAGAAACAGCTCTGCTTTAAAAAACTGCTTTGCAAGCTCAATTTGCAGCAATCTCTGTTGTTTCTTCTTTGTGCTTCAGGGGTACTGGAGACAAACAAAATATTCAAGCCTTCAGACTGAGGCTCAGCAGCAGAGGACTAAGTGTTAATTTTAGTAAGTCAGTACTAGTGAGATGGTTACAACTTTTTCTCCATGTGCTTCTTATGTTCAGACACGATACTGATTAACATGAAGAATGAACTTGTTGTCTCTGTGGGTACGTAACTCAAAAGCTCAATACTATCAGTGATGGAGGAAAGAGGCTTCTGTTTCTGAAAGCACACCGCCAGGGCAAACCTTCTATAGAAGCAGATAAAATGCTGCAAGCCAGGAATACATCAAGCCATCTGCCATTCTTTGAGACCATGGATGAGAATCCTAATCAAGTCAACTTCCTTTTCCACTACAAATAAGCCTTTAACAAAAGGATCTATTATAGAATATTAGGGTAGAGCAGAACATACAAAAGCTCTAGAACCGCTAACTGTTTAAGTGTTTCCGTCATACTGGTTGTACCATATGAGGCAGATAAAGATTTGCTGGCAATCATCACTAAGATACAGCGAAAACAGCTTTGATCTAACCCCTGTACGCTGTTCTTTGGACTTCTCTCTACTGTGATGGCTTTCTCTTGTTAGAGATCTCATCGCACAAATGCATGTGTGCACCTGCTGCACAGAGACTATGCATAATTCTCCCCCTTCAGTCATTCAGCTGCTTACCTCCATCCAAAATAGCTTCATAAGAAACTTCCAACAGCAAGCGAAGCTGTGGATCCATTGTATGAGCTTGTTTGGGGTGAACCCCAAAAAAGGATGCATCAAATTTGCTTATGTCCTTAAGCTTTCCATTTCTTTTGGGCAGTCCATAAATTCCTGAGAAGAAAAATTAGATACTGAGTCACAGAATATATCAGTTTTAAAGCAGCTACCAGCTGAGATAAAGTACAGAATGACCACAGTTGATTCTCTATTACACATGAAGTCTCACTTCCCTGTTGCAGTACCCAGACTGCTGCCTTAATATCTACCTATCCAACTCTCTGAATCTCATTTAGAAATGACAACACTGCACTAACAAAAACAATTGTCATTTTTAAGTCTTTTACGAATATGGCAGCAGAAGACATCCACCTAGTTTAAGCATCTTTGCTTTGGCAAATTATACCAAGCACATAAACAAGAGTCCAAATCAGTTGTTCCTGTCAGTCACCAGGCAGAAGAAAAACAGAAGCTACTTTCCACTTCTGCAAATCACTAGATTGAATTGGATAGACATGTGCCAAACACTTCAGAAAGACAATCAGACAGAACAGAACGTTTTAAAAAGGCATAAATCACAGGACTGGAGTCCCTGTTCTACTCCCGGACCTAGAAAAATGACAGAGCCATCTTAGTGCCACAGCTATCAACAGGAGGTTCAGGATTCATGTTGCTTAGCTGCTCTGTCAGAACGTTCTTTTACCTGGAAGCAAGCTAGATATTTATAAGCTACTACTGCATGGGACAAGACATTATAAAATGGATTGCATGAGACCTTCATAAAAGTGTTCTGCTCCTGAATGTCTTGATGATATATTAGAAGGGAATTCAGAAGCTCTGTCAGGGTTTTGCATCTGATAAGTCCTTTTCTTTCACATGATAATACCTCTAGAACTCAGGACTCCAAAAGGAGAGACAATAAGCACTCACCTGGTTTCCACCTCCGATCATCCTCTGTGACCATATCAACTCCATTAAGCAGGTTCTCCCAAAACTCTTGCAAGTTCTCCGATTCTGGCAGCCTTCCTGCTATGCCTGCAATCACCACATCCTCCATCTCTGAACTTCTCCCTGTTGCTGAGATCCAAAAAGCAGTAAGACTAGTAAGATTTCACACAGATGAGAGTATATGTGTCTGCTGTCTTCCTGACATGTTGTGACAAACAAGCATATTTGCAGGAGAAACACCCACACAGGAAAAGCCCATGGAGCCTCTTACTACAAAAGGATATCCCAACTAATCAAATGGGACATAAGATCCATTGGGACAATGAGGATGAGAAAAAAATAATCCTGAAGGAGACTCGGGCTTCTAGAATCACCAGTTTCTACATGACAACTAGAAAATGAACAGAGCCTCTGTGAAGTCAGCAGAGAAGAGAGATTAACATGCTAGAGCAGAGGTGGGTGGAGAAATTATGAAATACATACAGTAAAATACATAATTACAAGGCAAACCTAACAGGTAGCAAAACAAGTTCTACGATCATTACAAAGTTAAATGCTAACTTAAGAATCAATAATCAGAAAGTTTGTTGGAGGGAAAAGAAACCCAAATGAAAAAAAAAAACAACACAAAACAAATACAAAACCAAGCAAACCAAACCACTCCCCTCCACCCCTCCAAAAAAACAAACCAAAACCATCCCCACCACCCTAAAACACACACAGAGAAGAAAACCTGCACAAAAGCACAAAGATTACAATACGACTTAGCATAATTTTAAATACTCCAAACAAGAAGTAAGTTTGGCATAAGAAGTGTTTCCCAACTGGACCCTGCACGGCCACACGTTAAGAGGGCTGGGAATGGCGAATTGAGTACATATGATAGGGAGTGGGACTTTGAAGAATTGGCATAACAGCTCTGGATTCCAGATGGGATGAAAAACCCTAGCTGTTTTTCCAAGAAATTTGCATTCTAAGACCCCAATCTCAAACAACACAAGAGAGCATCATGGTGCACAATGCAGCACGGCAGGCCATCTATACTGATCACAACACCAAATGATAGCTCATGTATTACAGTAAACATACATTTAACTTATTTTCTATTACACTAAAAATATATTAGCAAGTAAGAAGAGAGAAGGCACGTTAACCTGATGTTTTGTTTAGGGTTTAAAAATTGAATTTGAACCCAAGTAGGCAAGCTAAAAGGAGGGGGGAGAAAATCCCATATATATAGGTTGGTTTTATATATAACAAAAAAAATAAATAAAAGTGTGGTTGCATGAACAGAAGAGGTAGAAAGCATTCACAATACTCCCCCAAATAATCCTTCTGGTAAGTAGAAGAAAAGTGTTCTTTAATGTGGGGGATTTAACAAGTAAAAACTACAAAGAAAACTCAAATAGCTGAAAGTCCGCCTTAATAACTTTGAGTGAAAGGCTACTACAGAAGACCTAAACCTTGACTTTTATCACAGATTATGCTCCACAGTGCCATGCAGACACTTTGCTTAAATGCTGCTGGTGCTTGATTGTCTCCTCCACAAAACAGCACTAATGAGTACTCTTTGAGGAACACTTCATAACTGTTTTTCCAGCACAAGACACTTCATTTAGGCATGGTTTTGCGGCCTCTTTCAGGAGTTCCTGATGCTTTTGAGTCAGAAATACACACCTCTTCCATCTGCACGTTGCTCAGCCAGCATACAGCCCCACAGAGGCTGACTGATTTCTTTTACCCATCTTTCCTTCAGCAGTTATCTTGATGGAGATCTATGGAGTAACTGTGGAATTATGCAACACTGAAGTAGAAGCAATGATTACCTCATCCAGACCATCCCTTCTGGGAGCAGAAACAGAAGTGCTCCCAAAAGGCTAGCTTGGATTTTTCAGACTTATGCTAAACACCAGACAACAGAAGCTCCGTCCCACTCCGATTGTTCATTTAAAAGGGGAAACACTAAGGGACAAATGCACAAGCCCCTTACTGAGAAACCTATTATCCAAAACTGAAGTTGGCAGCATCAGGGACAGTCCGCTCTCCTCTGAGAGGCCTCTCTGCAAGTCAGCTTTATTATCGCCATCACCACTGTACCTGGAAAATCCAGCTAAATGCCACAACTCACCATGTTTTCAGCAGTTCGGCACTAGGGGCAGGGCAAGAATGGATCTCGGGTATAAAGTGTAAGTGAAGAGACGTACAAGATGATAATGTGATTATAGTTTGATTTTATGCCTCATCTCTTTGGGTAACTATCTCCAGGGAGAGAAGTATAATTTGTACGTCACAGGACTGAAACATCACCTCTGGGATTGTTCTTTCCCATTCCACATCTCTCCTGGAATACCAGAAAAAACCCATCCAGGTACAGCCAATCTTGACAAAACGTTATTCTGAGACAGTAAAGTAAGGAGAATTTATCAGCAAAGCAATTTTTGCCAACATGTTATAAATGTGGTTGAGCAAGACTGTGTCAAAGGCAGAGAAAAAGATGCTGCAGTAATCAAAATGCAGAAGAGCCAAAAAGTTAATTTTATCTGGGTGAATGGGTAAGAAAAGCCACAAGTTAAGGATTTTTATACACAAAGAACTGGAAAGATTTAGACTTGACACAGAGTGCTCCAAATGCCTACATCTAAGATAACATATAAATTATGGATTTAGCAGCAGACAGTAGAGATGACTGTCAGTGGAAAACAAGAGGGGGAAGAAGAAAAATAATGAATATTAAGTCTTCCCTGATCAAACAGTGATTAAAGTAGAAGTTACGGCTACCAACAATGGTTTTGGTCTTCCTTGACAGACAGACCATTTTAAAGTTTGACTTTACCTCCAAATGGTGTATTGTTACTATATTAAACTTTTTTTTCCTATGTAGAGTACTTTCAGACTATACACAGTACATTGACAGTTCTTGAAGCAGAGAGCGTAGCACAGATCAAGAAAGAAAATTACTTCTACAGCTGTTTTAAAGGAGCTTGGACTACAGCAAATACACAAAAGAGGTTGTTCCTACTATATTTCACAACCAAGGTGAACAAAAGCAAGAGGTCAAAAAAGCAGCCAAAGAAGATAAAGGGGGACAAACAGGATTCTTCGATTTCTTAAGGCTGTATTTTGTCAGATGCAAGCAGACATCTAACATCCTTTTTCCTCCGTTCACCCCATGGTTTTGCTTGAATTGAATTGTGTGAATTCTCTGTAGACAGCCTGCATTTTTAACTGTGGGAAGAGGAGGGGAGAAGCATACATCCCCCCACCCCCCATATGTCAGTCTGATAGACACCTCAGTTAAGCATAAACTAGCACCTCATTGGATTTACACAATATTTTTTGGCAATGATATTGCATTGCTGACTCATTCAGTTTGTGACTGGTAATAACTAACAATCCCTTCTGGTATTATTGACTAGTAACAACTTTCATCACTTTATACTTGTGCTCTGGTTATCTACCTCCCACATTAGCCTCTTGACAAGGTTGGATTTTTTATTGATGCCAGTTCCTTTCCCCAATCATGCTGTACCTTCTTAACCTTGTTCTCTATGTACTGGATACCTATTGGTATCACGTAAGCTTAATGCTATTATTAAACTTACTCTGAAATGGAAATACTGTTCTCTGTTGCATTTAAAACAGTTGTCTTTGAGTACCTCACTAATCCAGCACCAATAATGAATCAAAAAGAAAAGTATTAATCATAATTTTCCAACATCCCTGGCAGCTGTACAACATTTTTTAACAATAATTTTATCTACTGCTTCCCTACAAAAATACCTCTGTGCCTGTTAAACTTGTAAGCTTTTAGAGGGGGAAAGACAAAAAAAAGAAAGATTTAAAAAGTCAAGGTAAAATTTTATTTCTTCTCCCATTCATACCTAACTTGCCAATCACCAGAGAGAATATTTTTCTTATTCTGCTGTATCTATGTCCACCTAAGATTCAGTGAGGAAAGGAGGGGGAGAGGGAAGAAGACACTACAAAGAAACTGTTTGCAAAGAAACAACAAATAAAATCCCATCTTGTTTTGCCTGATGCACAGTTCTCTTTCCTAGACAGGAGGCCATCACTTATATTTATTTCACTTTTATTTTGATGGCTGTCATCACAATGGGACAGAGTCCTCAAAGCCAACTCTGCTACTGCTTCTAGGCAGTCCAAATCTTGATCTTTTTTGGAACTCCCATTATTGTAAAATGAAACGTCGATGACTCCTCCATGGCTTCCTTCAGCACAGACACTGACAAAATGATTGCTTTCTTAGTTTTTCAGTACGACACCGTAATCCAGTTTTCCTGATCTTGGATTATCATTTCCAAAATTTGTAATTAAAATGGTAATTACATAGGAACTTCACTTGCGAATAGCAATAATGTCTACCTCCAAAAACGCCTTTACAAAAACAGAGGGAAACACAAGCTGCTTTTAATTTTTTGAAAGCATTTGGCTACCATCAATCTGTGTGCTATAACTTCAAATTAACAAAGACCTTTTAACTGTCTCTTTTTGTTTCAAGGCTGGATTTGTCCCACTGACCACAAGACAAATGAAAAATGGTAGCGTGTTTTTGTATTTAAAATGCACTACTTAGTAGGAAACATAATCTGGTTCAGACATGTTATTTGAGAAAAGTAGGTTAGATCTTGCCCACGGAATCAAGGCAGCTCTTTTGATTCACAAATGGTCAGAACTGATTTACACAGAGATTTAAGTCCCCGTTATCACTATATCATGTTTGTAAAATATCTCTTTGTAACCACCCCCTACATACAGAGATCATCCTCTGAATTCGTCTGCTAAATGCAGCTTTTCACAACGTACCATGATTTTTAGTTTGTTTCAAGAAGCAGAGAGGCTGGAGGAAAAGGTGAACTCCTTGCTCATGTGGCTTGAGGCTTCTCCTGCCTTTTGTTTTTTAAGGCAAGACACACTTCAAAACCCCCAACACTGCTCTCTGAACGAGAATGCAAGTTAATATACACAGCTTTAACGCTCCCTGTTTCAATTTAAGCATCTGGATAAAGCTCTTAGCTAGGAAAATACGTGTTCAGTCTCTCAAAGGGCCCTATGCCAGGGAAAGAGTGTGGCATAAAAACCAAATAGGAGCAAAAACAGCACAAGAGAGAGGATGATCATCATGTTCCTGACAGAATCACATCAAAGCCAGGCTGGTGCACGATCAATGGGTTATTTCATGTGGGCAGCTGGTTCGTCCCGAAGTGGAAAAAAAGAAGTTTAGCAGTTTATGCGGCACCTTTTTTGACACGGTTTCCCAGTACCTATTGACAAGTCACCTTTCGGAACAGCGAACGCTGGATCTCCTGCCGGACAAGCCACCTCGGCCGGCTCCCCGGTGCCTTCAGGCCCTCGGCACTGCAGGGGATCGCGGCGCGGCCGCCGGAGCACCATGGCCCCCACAGCCCCGGCGCCCGCCCGNCCCCGCGAGGCGCGGACGCAGCCCCGCACGGCGAAGAGAGCAAGATGGAGCCTCCCCGGCGCGCCCGTCGGGGGCAGCGGCCCGCGGAGGCGGGAGCGGAGGCCGCCGCTCCTCCGTCCCCGCCGCATCCGCGGTCCCGCCGGTACCTGCACAGGGGCGGAAGGCTTCGTGCCGGGGAAACTGGCGTCAGCCGAGCGCTGAACCGGGCTGCTGAGGGGCGGGTGGGCGCTGCGGCGGCCGATGCCTGTCTGCGCACGGCCGATGCTCCGCGCTCTCCTCACTGTCTCCCTC
>VXBO01013785.1:99410-132677 GCA_013400135.1 Rhinoptilus africanus
GCTGCTCCACGGGAGGAGGGGTCGTGGCCAGGCCGGGGCGGGCCCACGCGGGTCCCCGCGCCTGCGGCACCGGGCCAAGGTCTGGCGCCCCGCCCCGCACTGGAGTCCGTGGAAGGCCGGGCGCNACGCGCACGCCGGCTGCGGATGCGCTGCCCCGTGCCGGGCCCGCCGCGCCGCTGTGACCGGGCTGCCCGGCGGCGCGGCCCCGGTACGCCCACCTCTGCGACGGGCGGAGAGGCGGAGATGGCTCTGCGTGCGGGCGCCTCTTATCCGCTTTGTAACTTATACTCCTCGTTTTACAGCAAAATACTAAACAAATTTTCATTTTGTGGTGCATCACCTGCGGCTCCCGCGCGACCCGAGCTGCCCGGGACGCGAGCCGGAAAGGCCAGGGCAAGGCCGGTCCGCGGTACGGCGGACAGCACCTCCTCCGGCTCAGCCTTCGCCTTTATCCAGTTATTCCTCAATATTCGGATAGTTTTTTAACCCTTTGATAACATAAACGATCAGAAATTTACTGTGTTTGACCTCTTCAGTACTCTGTGATGTGTTGGAATGCTCTTTTTTTATAGGCTCTCTTTTCTTTGTACAACTCAATAGCACCCTCAGTGCTACCTTGACACGACTCCTCATCTGGGTTGTAAGAATCAGTGCCCAATTTGTTAAGTATTTTGCTTATAAGAGAAATATTTGAGAATTCCTCCCCTCCCACCCCGTATTTAGTACACACTTAGCACAACCTCCCCACATGTGATCCAAGCAATATGATCACGTTATTTATTGTTATTATGCATACTTTTGTTAATTTTCAGCATGCTTGTACACTGTGTTCTTATAGCTACTCTGAAATAAATGTACAATGATTGAACTACTTTTTTTCTATCACAAGTAAAACAAAATGAAACAATCAAGAGCTGTCATCTTCCCTTACCTACAGTTGCCTTAAGGAAACCTGTTTCTCAGGGAAACTGAATAAATTAAAGTCGTGTTTCTGGCAAGAGGTCTGCATGACCAGGCATGCCAGGTGACATACTGGGGGTGGGGGAGACCAAACAACCACATAAAAAAACCCAAAACCAACCCCCCTCAAACAAGCATCCAAAAAACTTAAAAATCTGCAAAGAAAATGACACAAAGGCATTTCTGAAGTCTGCAGCCCATGAGCTTACATCCACGATATAAGGAATAGAGAGTAACGTTTTCCAGGCTTGGAGGCAGTGTTACAAAGATTATGGAACAAACAGCTCTTTTCCTAAGAGCACACTGTTTTTAACACCTGTAAATGCACAGAATCTCATAGCACTGAAATACTATGCATCTCCACAGTTTAATATTAAACATGTAATTGGAAATTTAAAAAATACTTTTCAGGATAATCTATGGCTATTAAAAACTTTGCAATTTACACACTATGTTCTAGAAATAACCAGTCAGAGCTGTAACTGCTGTGATCTGGGCCAAAATTCCTGTACTTGTGACAAACCACTATGCTTTGAGCTACAGAAAGAGCTCATTCAGGGTCTGGTTCAAGGGAATGCATCATGTTGTTCCGGCTCATGAACAATGTTAAATGTTGAATCCAATGACAGGATTTTCAAGTAATTAATTGTCTTAGAAAGAAGCTCACAAGGTCTCTCAGGCCTCATATTGGCTTGGTAACATCTTAATGAAATTTACTGCAGATTTAACATCTGGTTATAGTATCATAGCTCCTTTGCACTAAAGCAAAACATTTTCAGCAGGGAGTAGAAAAATAATTATTGAAACTCTCAAAATGATTACTATCACATTGTCTGACGCCAAAGAGAGCAGCTGTTTGCAAAGAGTACCCAAAAAGTATTTATAAAAATAAAAGCACTACAGAAAAAAAAGTGCTCATGGGCAAGTAGCTCTCTTCCTTCATTAATCCTGTTTAGATTTTGTATGTTTTTAGCAGCAACTGAGAAGTATTATTTACTTCAGTGATACCACTCACAGAATTGACTAGGTTGGAAGGCACCTCTTGAGATGACCTAGGCCAACCCTTCTCCTCAAGGAGGGTCACTGAGGACCATGTCTAGTTGGGTTTTGAGTATCTCCGCCGATGGAGACTCCATAACCTCTCTGGGCAATCTGTTCCAACGCTTGACCATCCTCAGAGTAAAAAAGTTTTTTCTTGCCTTTTTCATGTGTATTTCCTTTACTTTTAGTAAAGTTCATCACTGTAATATCCCAAGACAGCTCAGCATTACTGGAAATATTATAAAAACACACTGATTACTTGTTTCAATGTCCTGGTGTCTTCATAGCTGTACAGATATCCCTCATTATATTGCAACCTGTTCGAGTTTTCTTTTAATTTCATCTTTGTAAGACTTAATTCTTCCAATGCTTCTGTATGATTCTAAGTGTTGCTAATGAATGTGTTTTTCATTGCTTTAAGCTCTACACAGTCTCTTGTTAAAGAACAATATAGTAACTGGTGTGACAGCAGAAGTTTAGTTTTATAATCTTGCATGCTGACCGAACAAGTGGAAAGAGCTACAGAGGAGAAACAGTACAGATTCAGGAGTAGAGTAATCTTTTCAAACACCTTTCTTTCAACCAGAAAGATAGCTGCACAGGATTAACGGTTGCATTGTTAGTTGTAAGAAAACAAGTAAGTTGAGGCATCCCATTTCTAAGCTTAACTCACATCTACAATTTCTCAACAAAATATTTGCTAAAGACCTCCAAGCCCTGCCTAAAGGCACAAGGCTTTACATATGTATTAATTGGGCATTTCTAAATCCATGATGCAAGCAATATTTAACATATATAATTAAAGTAAATCGGTATTAACAGTGAAGACTGTAATCTCACAATGTACACATATTAACCCTTAATTTTAGGGTTCACAGTATGAAACAGGGTATTTGTTCTCTCTTCTGGCTGCAAAAATCCCAACTCAATGTACAAAAATGAAGCCGGTATTTTCATCTGATTTATAGACTTCAAAGTAAGTTAATAGCCAATGTGGACCTGGAACTTGCTGCCAGGAAATAAATCAGTCTCTAATATTATAGTTGCGGATTTTTGCCATGTTAGAAGAGATTTTTTGTTTTATGGGATGAGCATATGACAAATTCCTGGATTTTAACTTCTGATGAACTTCCAGCCTGGTTCCTCTGACTGTCAAATCTGCAGCTGGCACTTCAAGTTTATCCTTGGTTTTGATATTTTGCCGAGATTCTTCAGATTGCTCAGTTGAATGTGTAACTTCAAACTCCCTTGCTCAAAAAAAAGAAATAAAAATACTTTGTAGTTATGTTTGTATTTAATTATGAGACTGGATAGTTGAAGAGAACTGGTTTACTCTTCTCTAAATCTATTGCTGCCATAGTGCCACATTGTCAAAGTCTTATATTGAGTGAGTAACAGAACCATTTCTATACCCAGGAGGCACAGAACCATCCATTAACGCTCACTACGTTGATGGTAAAATACATCAGCATGTCCTGCTCAATCCTCGCTTTATCTGTACCTGTTCATTCTCCATTAGTGTCAGACTGCTTAAGAGAGGAGAAAGGAAGACAGCTGGAAGGTCGGTGTAAGTGTTCAAGTCAAGCACTACCTATACGTCCAGTTGTTTTTAAACATCACGTTTTACAAGTTTACCCTCCTCTCCATTGTGAGAGAACACCTGTATCAATCAAGGCAATACCAACACACTGGACAACACCGGACAAACTTGGACCTACCTGTTCTCGTATTGTGAAATGGTGATACAGTAGTTGGCTGCAATAGTTTGATCTGTTTCAAGAAATCACCAGCAGCCATAAAAGCTGCAGCAAAACGTGTTGGGATATGCATGATCCAAAGGGCTCAAAGGCAATTCTGTGTGCTTCAGAAAGCTGCACTGTTACTATTATCTTTTGAGTTTTGGTTTGTATTTTTTTTAATATCTTCTCTCACAGAGGAAGGCATTACTGTGGAAGTCTTCATTCTATTGTCTAAAATATTTATGTGTACTAACTCAAAAAGTAACATCTTTGGTTGTGAAACAGGGATACTGGTCTTAATACAAATCAGAGTCCATTCTGCTTCTTCTTGCATAGTTCTCTGAAAACCACTATCTCCAACTAACTGAACTTTAGTCATCACAGGTTTCATTAGTTAAGATAAGTGAAACTGGTCAATCACAGTATTCATTAAGCTATAGGTAATATTTACAGGTGATTGGCTCCAGCCACTTAATCCGTATTTCTCAAGGAACTGAGATTTTAACTTTAGATTTTTCTATGGAGAGCCAAAGAACACAGCAGTAGTAGTCATAATATACTTGCGATAACACACACTACAGCATTCTGTACTTGTTGAATTTTTTGACCACGACAGGCTTCAGTCCCAGGTGTTATTTAGTCACAGAGCAAGAATAAGAGGCGCACAAATTGCCAAAGATACGTTATTAGTACCATAAGGTAAATTTTCACGGTCAACGGAACATGGTAGAGAGTCCAAACGAAATTCTACATGTAAGGGAATAAAAAATATTCTTGAATTATGGAATTAATTAATCTGTTATAATCTTATAGCTCTATGCAAAGCATTATGCTGTGGCTAGTGTCAAAACATGACACTTTTCAAAATAATTTTTATGTTCAGGCTTAGTTTGAACCAGCTGTTCACTCATATGTGTGCAATCTCTGCATTGAGTCAGCTTGGTGGCGTTTGTTTTCACAGGTGGCAAAAGCTCAGAGGACCTTTGTGCTATTGATACGAAATCATGTTGTTCAGCTTGCCACCTAGTGGTTACCTACAGATGTAGAAGACACCAAAGAGGATGCCTGAGCCCAGGGAAGAGTTTTGGGTGTATTTTCCTGCCTGGAAAAAGGACTTTAATCATTATAGTTCGTAACCCTAGACCTTTACCACATCTACCAGATAATAAAGCAGAATTTCAGCCTAGAACGGTGCAGGCAGCATTGTCTGAAAGATACTGGATACAGCTTCAAAGACCATTTTGCTCAAACAGGAGCTGCAGCAGAATGAGATTACCTCTTGTTTGTGGTCTAAATAACAGCAACGAGCAGATCCATAAATAGCCCACAGTCAGCACTGCTTACAGACGGTTTGTTTTTTGAAATACTCCCTCAGTTTTGAAGAGTCTTTTGTATTCAGCCAAGGGGATGACTTTCAGAAATAATGTGTGAAATGCAAAGTAACCAAGCACCAATGCACCACATGCATCCCTTTCTCTGAAGTCTTTTGCATGTTTGTCTCTTGATATTAGTAGAGAAACTATAGTTACAACTAGTAAAGGCTTCTTAGGTGTTTGGAACAACAACGCAGAACACAAGCATTCTATATGGTGATTGTAAAGTTTTAGAATGTCAAAAATCTGTGTTAACACAGAAATTGAAAACCATAAAACTGCAAACTTGTAAGGTTAGTTCTACAAAATAGAAAAAGACAAAGAACCAATACCTCAGAATTAGAAATGCTATTTAAAGTGAAACATCCTAAAAGAACACTGAATAAGGGCCTTCATATGTTACTGGTTCTGCTTGGGACTGTTCGCGTGTGTGAAGGACCTTGAATAAAATCAGCACAAATATGGACTGTGCAGAAAAATTTAAATGTAGTAGCTTGGTTTTCACAAAGAAACAATGAAAATGCACTCCTAACTTACAAGCCTGTAACGTACTTTCAGAAGTGACCTTGGCAACAAGAGCTAGTAAGATCATAGTTAAGAGCCTAAAATGCTTTTGAAAATGGGCTTAAATGTTTAGTGTATCGAAATATTTAACATATTTTCTATCTGATATGTGTTAACTACAGTTAGAAATTAATATGCTGATTTTTTGTTTTGTTTTGTTTTTGAACTAAAGAGACACAGGTAGAGATGTTGTATAAGCAAATTGAAATTTCCCCAGATGGAAAATTTAATTTAAGAAACTTGTCACTAGATATTTGCTTACAGCTAACAGTGTTTCTGAAGGAACACCAACTCAAACAAGTTCCTATCCAGGAGCAGAACACAGAAGTGAAGAAAATGTAACTAGGGGTTAGTTAATATTTGTGAAACACTTCAACGATGAAGTTTTATGTAACGCAGAAAAGAAATCATGAGTCTTTCTCTGATTGGTGCCAGAATGAAGCCAGAGTACTCTTTCTGTTTGTTAATATTTTACCAGATTCTTTCTCTGGACAGCTTTTTACCCACATGGATTGCTCTTAGAACTGTCAGTGATGTCAAAGCTGTTGAAATTCTGTCTAGTGTGGAAACACTTAAGATAACTTTTGATCCATAAAGTGTAGAATTTCAGACCACAGAGCTTTGCAAGTAACAGTAACAATGAGAATTATAGTAAAAGAAACTCCCATATCTAAGTTCAAGTAGTAAACCAGAAAAGTTACTTTACCTCAAAGCAGCTCAATCTCGCTCTTCGTTAGGCTACAATGTAAACTCAAATTAATGCACCCAGGACACAGTTCTGAGTGTCTCTGGAGGTGGGGTTTCTCAAAACGCACAGCAGGACCCTCCACTACAACCAAAGCCCTCCTCTGGCATGGAAAATGCAAAGTTTCCTCTACCCTAGAAACATGTAAAACAAGTGACCAGTGGGGACATTCTGAGTGCGGATACAGCTTGCCTTACACACTCATTCCCTCTGCACTGACCCCAGCCTCTGTTGACCCAAGGAGATACAGCTGATCAGGAGCTTTTCACATGGCAGCACAAAGCAGCCTTCACTGTACTAGCGTCACCCTAAGCTCAGCCTCACAGTTTAACTTTAATTGGTGATGGTTGCCTTTCTTTCCAGAAAAACTAGTGTCTCCAATAGCAAGTAAAAACTTTATTAAGCTGAATTACTTGAAGAAAAACAAATTCCAGTTTTCTTCATGTTTTGTAAAGCTTCCCCTCCTCCTGCCTAACATTTATTCTAAAATCAAAAAAAGGCCCTATAGCCCACAGGTGAATAGAGAAACCTTGTAGAATGTATAGAAGCTAATCATGCAGTTGTACACATCTGTCAGGATTTTCAGAGGAAAGCATACAACTCTTCTGAAAAACAACTTTCCTTTGAGGATGGCCTGTCATCAGCATTCAAGACACATATGGTATGGATCACCAGCCAAAGTCTCCCACCTGCTCTCAACCTCTGTGATAGGGCATATAAAAAGGAAAGAAATACAGAACTGTTTTTCTTACTAGGACAGTCTATGTATGTAACACTGATGCTTTTAATATAATCACGGCCCATACCTGTCTACCTCAGTAGCAGGATCTTTTTCTTTCAATAACACAGAACAATAAAAACACCTAAAGAAGTAACCTGTGTTCCTTCTAAACCCTTTCTTTCTACTTATCTGCAGAATTAACATTCATATTATTAAATCCATCTCATTCCTACAGTACAAACTAAAAATCAGCTGGTAGAGTAAGGAGAGAAAATGTTAAAATATCTCATAGCCTTCTGACTTGCTTGGAAGCTTCCACAAGTTCTGAATTTGGTGGCGAAATGAATAAAGTATATAAAAGTCCATTTCAGTAATTTAGTGTTAACGGGTAGTCACAAACACTCCAAAACACACTGAGTCATTGAATTGTGTCAGATGCTGGAAATATAGCAAATTGCAAGGCTTACTTGGCATGTCAACCATTTTAAGTCCCAATAGGCTGTTTTCCACATGAAAAAAATGAATGAAGCCGTTTAACAGGTTCAGAAAAATCATTCTCACCCTACAGTTGTTTCTGTTTCACCAGAAATATCCATAACACACAGCTACTGGTGTGACAGATTTGTACAGACTTGAACTTGTAAAATAAATGTTTGAATAAGCAAACTAACTTGCTTGCTTTGCTGCAAACCATTTTTTGTTACTGAGCTTTCAAGTCTGTGTGTGCATCACTTGTACCTGAAAGCCCAGGACCGAGTCACCCCATTTTAATAGTGGTTCTATCCACTGTAACCATGTGTTAGATGAATGCATTACATTCAAGTGAGTGGTTTTAAACAAGAAAGACTGAATTACTTTTCCATAGCTCAGGCATTAAAAATATTGCAAGCCTCTGCTAAAAATCAGAACAACTCTGAAAATTTTGTATATTCTGCTCTGAGGCAATGCTCTTCCAAAAAAGAAAGATTTTGCTTTCACAATCTTGTTTTCTGAAATGCAGTGTTCAGTATAGTGGAATTAAAGATACCGTTTGTGTGGTTTCCTGAAGGAGAAAGCTAAGAAACATAAAAGAGTTTTAATTTAAAAATCCTATTCTTGCAATGCAGAATTTCAGGGCCTGCATGTTTGAGTAAGAAGCTCTCCTCAGGAATCCAGACACAGTGATGAAATTAAGGTTGTTCTCAGGAAAATATCACCCCTTATTGATGTTTCACTTGTTTCATGTTGGCAGTGTAGTCTTTCCCTTTTGCTATCCTCTAGAGCCCCAAAAATCTACAGTAAGTTTTGCAATGGTGGTTGGAAATTTCTAAACATTAAGAAACTGATGTCCTTGTAAGGCTGCCAGTGGTGTTGCATCATGCATACAGCAGCATGAAACTGCATGGCACTATCAGTAATGTTTCAAAGACATCCTTCTGCTTATCCTGTCAATATAGGCCTGACCTGAAATACTCCTTCTATTTCAGTACCAGCCTCACAAAAAAAGCACATAAATCATGTCCGTCAGCACTATGTCCATTCCAGTCTTACAGGTCTGTCCATGCACATTGCTGTGTCCCTGCAATGCACTGCTGTTGTGAATAAACACACTTGTAATCCATTCTTCATTTTGAAAGCCCTTTTAAATATTTTTTTTTCTTGTGTGCTGCCAAAGATGGTTCATTGCATCTATATGTTGGTTTAAAAATAGATGTAATATAGGTTGTAAAGGATCTCTGGGTGAAATGTCACTGTGCTTATCACTCAGAATATATACTAACACAACTTGTGTCCATTGCCTCTTTTCACTGTGCACCTCTGAGAGTGTGGCTCTGTCTTCTCCAAAATCCCTCAGTGGTTAGCTAAAAAGCAGCAATCAGACAACCTATTGGCTCTTTCTTTTCCACACTGAACAACCACCTCTCTGAACCTCTTCTCATGTAACATGTTCCAGTGCCCCAGCCATCGCAGTGGCTCCCCACTGGACTCCAGCGTGTCAATCCTTTATACCAGAGGGTCCAAAACTGGACACAGCACTCCAGATGTGGCCTCACAAGTACCAAATAGAGGGGAACAAATCACTTCCCTTAACCCACTGGTTGCATTCTTGCTCCTGCAGTCTGGTATGTGGTTAGCAGCACACAAATATCTATGTATTGGTAACCAGTCACTACTAATATAAAGCTCATTTGAAAAAGCTAAATGGCTGCCATATTACTCCACAGCTGGCATCAGATCTCAGGAATAATGATGATAAAAATAACAACATCAAAACCAAAAAAACAAACAACCCACACAAATCCCACAGCATTGTAAGAAATAATTTGAATGCTACGCCTCTTGTTAAAAAAATCACTTTTACTTGGAACATTCTGGAGAAATGTTTGTCTGTCTATTTATAAAGACCTTTAATAAAGAAGAGTATAATCCTTCTGGGGAACATACTTCATTATTAGCCATCCTTAAGTTTTTCCAGTATTATAATTTAAGCCCATTACTTTTTGTCCCATCCACAGCAGGTGTTAGAACAGTTTTCCAAAGTTTTGCCGATGAAGGTTTACTTCATGAACAGGCCAAAAATTTGGGAGACAACATTCACCCACAGTACACTGCTCAACATAATGGCCACAATGAAAAAGAACCTTTACAATTTGCCTGCGAAGAGGCTACGCTTTTACCGCATGTATCTTACAAATGGTGCTTCTGCTAAAAATTCCAAGAACATGTGGTACTTTTTGTAGAAATATAACATTGATTAATATTCAGTCTGTGTCCTACGTTCCACTTTCTCCCCTCACCCTAACCGCAATACTGTCTGACATGCAAGGTGTGGATGCTGTCTCACATATAAGAATTTTTGTCTGCTTTTATTTTTTTATGTTCCAATTTGTTGCACTAGACTATAAGGTTCTAGTGAATAACAATGAGTGTCCACAGCTTACACCACGTTATGCCCAGGATCTCACTTTTCGTCTTTAGGTCTTAGCACATTAAGCAGTATTGTAGCTATTAATCTGCCACAAAAATAATGATTAAGCAAGGATTTGCCAAATTACAATTTGATCTAACAGTCACTTGGTAACACACAAAGTGTGCAATTCTCAGATAGACACTTTTATATCTGCTCCAGATAAGGTTTAGACTATGTCAAAACAGAAGTGTATTTGCATTTTCCAGGAGTATTTAATAAAAGGGGAGAAGCATTTGCAACAACTCTGTTAAAACCAGAAAGCTATAAAGGCATTCCTCTTAATTCTTACTTCTGTTTGCAACAGTTAAATTCCTTTCAAGTAACTTCATTAGATCTTCAGTTTCTAATTATAGGACTGTAATAACAGGAGCAGTTGTGTAAAACATTTAGTGGCAGGGAGCAGAATCCCCTACCATACTTCAATTCTAGAAGAGTCAAATACTGTGACTACTTTACAAAGCATGCTTACCTTGGTCAGCGTTCTTTTGAGGACTGAGAAGAGAAGAGCTTGATCTAATTTCTAAAGTTTGCCCCACACCTTGGCAGAAATCATGTGCTCTAGATGAAGAAAACTGGACTTGCTGGGCTTGATTAGGATTCTGCCTGAGTGGGTGACTTTGACCAACCTTTGAGGATCTATCTGCCTTTCGTTGCTCTGGCCCATTATTTTCAACAGAGAATTCTATCTGAACCTGTTCAAATTCAAACACAATCTTACAGAGATACATACTTTTCACATCAAAGACATTTGAAAATTGGTTAAATCTCATAGTGGCATCTTGGTCTTAGAAAGACAGCAGGTTTCAGTAAGAGGCAAGACAAAAAAAAATTATTATTTTTAATTGTGAAAGTTTGTACAAGAAGATTAATTGGAACATCATGAAAGTGATTGAGAAACTCTAGTTTATTAAGTGTTAACAAATACTATTTTGTACAGGAACAATGCATAACTTAAAAAAAAAAATGTATTTTTAAGTCTTCCAGGAGATGACTGTTGAGCAACTGCAATTGAAAAACCCAACTGAAGGTAAATTACATTGATGATAAAACTGCACTGTACCTCAGTGGATGGCAATTCTGTTTCTTCCCCACAGGTGCTTGGAGCTCCTTCCTTTAAGCTAGGGCAGGCAAGAAAAGAAGAGATCCTTGAGGGATGCTGTGGCTTTGCATACTGCAGCTCCTAATATGAAATACTACATTAGCACAAGTAACTCATGATCTCTACAAATAATACACTTATATCTCAGTTTGCTGTTACACTGATATATTTAAAATAATAACTTATAAATAACATTAAACAAAATTACGTTCCCCTCAGATCTACAGGGCCAAACTACCCTCCTAATAAACCTCTTGCTAAACCTATTCAAAATCTACATTTCTTGCTGCTGTTACCGTCATTCTGCTTATTACTCAAGTTTGCATTGTCAGGGTCATTCTTCACTTTTGTCTTTTCCCATTATTAAATTACAGAAGAAAAATTCACATAGAATTCCTAAAAAACCCAAATGAAATAAAGCAGCTCCGAAAAAGAGTTTGTCAGCAACTAAAAAAATCTAATCACCCCACAGAGTTTCACCAACTTTCAACATGTAGCAGTTAAAGTGAGATTTGATGAAAAGCAAACTTCTTCAGCTGTGTGAAAGAAGATGAAAATAAAACATCAAAGCCTTTTGCTATATGTGTAAGACTAAAGAAATATAACATGAGCCCATCATATAAAGCAACTGACACTGAAATTCCTGTAGGTATTATAGTAATAAATTCTCTCTATTTTTGTTCAGGATGATGATCTTGAACAAAGGAGCAATGTAGCGTGGCTAGTAAGAGTGATTACCTAGAAGAAAAACACCCAAACTAGAATAGCAATCTTCGGAAACTCAACCTGGAGCTCAGCCTCAGTGCAGGAGCTCAGCCTCAGCAGGTGTGTTCTGGGTAAAGGGCAGCCTGGAATGGGACTACTGAAGATGTTCAGTTTGGATATGTATTTGTCCAGTTTTTCAGTCTGGACCAAGTCCAGCAGTAACAGAGATGATCCCAAAGGTTCCAGAGCAGGAAAGATCCTCAGTGACAGCCATTTCACCTGTGACCTCCAAGCAATCCATGAGCCGAAGAGGTTGGACTACTACTCCTGGAGTTTAGCACATCCGGAAACTCAGAGTCAAATGCTACCTCTCCAAGAGCCATGGACACATTGTATTTTTAAAATTAATTTATTCATACAAAAGCAAGAACTATCTTTAGTGATTTTAAAAAGAACATGGGAGACACAAGATGTCAGAAAAATAGAAAACACAGTACCTAGCTCATTAAAAATAAGGCAAGGGAAGATTAAGTTCTAAGACGAGTTGTGAAAGAAAGAAAAATTAAAGAGGTGGAGAAGAAAAAAAGATTGTAAAACATGTGTTTTTGAATTGTTGCAATTGGCCCAGATCTGGAAATAGCTTTTACATAGGCTTAGTATAAGCATTTAGCTAATCCTTTTTAGACCTCGATCCAAGCAGTGCACAGATGAAACAAGCAGGCTACAAAAGGTCTATCCAAATGCTCTGCTGGACATTAATCTCCTTTGTAAAAATTATTCCCAGTGTTAAAGACCTTAATAAACAGCTCACTGAACAAAGGATGCCAAGCTTGTGTCTTTATGTTGAGATGTTCACAAGTGTCCTGAACAAATGACATATCCACAGGAATGCTAAAAGCATTCCATGGTAAGTGGTAAGTTCACCTGCCGGCAGACCACTTCTGCCAGCACACTTTAACAGCTGCCTCACCTATTTCCTTCTGACACCCCAGAAGAGGGAGATCAAATCATATGCTCACGATTGTCACCTAGGACCAGAGTTGACCTTTTCACCTTGGAGTTTTGCAAGAAATTTAACATCTCCTGCTCCAGAATTAGCCCATAAGATGCATCATTGATATGCCAGCGAGGCTCTTTATTTAATGCTCCCCAATTACTTTCTCTAAGGACCTTCCTCATGCTACAACAAGATGCTAATACTTCTTGTGACAGTGCTACTGTGACAGCTCTTTCATCAGGTCCTCAGACTGCCAATGAAGAGTTGAAAAACAATGCTGCATTCCCAGACCTGTTCTCACAGACCTCGAATAATTTGAGCCTTCCCAGTCTCAAAACCATGTAGCTTTCATTATGGTGCATTCTAACTAGTATTTTTGATACCTTCCCTAATACTTCTGATGTCAAAAGATCTTGATTAGATAAATTTGGTAAGATATACCAAATTCTCTAGGGCACATTGCACTTACCTGCCTAACCTGCTACAGTTCTCAGTTTCTGCTATCTTAGACTACCTGCTGTATCTAAGGAAGAGTAGGTATCCATTAGCTTTGTAAAGGTACACCAGATGGCATTCTCATTTTATCACTGTCTGATGGATGGTTTACAACGTTTGCTCATACTACAACCCTTAAAACTTCTTCATTGACTAATGGTCAGTAAAGAAGAACAGGGGCTTACTTTCACTCAAGCAATCTGTTCAAATTTGGTTCTAATTGTCTCTAAGAGCACAGCCTTTTGGACTTCAGGCAATCTTTCTCTATCAAACAGGAATGCCCCTCCTGTTAGATATCTTTTGCCAGGAAGAAGCTAATGGAAATTCAAGCACCTGTGATAGGATGCCCAATCACAGAGTTCTTCCCTGGCAGGCTTCCTTAGAGCATATTCAAAATGTTGCCAAAGATTCAATCCGATAGAATCACCTTAGATAAGGAACATGTGTACCCATTTTCTTCCCCAAATATAGGCCTTTCCAGGCTGAAATACTGATGCATAATTTGGATGCTTGGAGAGCCTTTCCTTTCATATTCAAATGTTAGAGCCCTCCAAACAAGTACTACCTGTTTTTACTACTATTCTTTATCCAAGGGAATAGCAATCCTGTGCAAAAGCTGTCTGCCTAAAGACCTCACAGCGGAACACTGAACTTGACCCTGTCAACACTTGTTCTCACATTCAATTGCTGGGTTATTTTTGCACTTCAACTTTTTACAATATTTTCTTAAATCTACTGGCCCACAAGTTTCTGTAATTAGTCCACCTACCATACCTCATGGGTATAATTACATGGCTAATCTTTAATCTGCAGCGCTGTTTTACTTCTCAGGAAAAAAATGTATCTATTTTTGGCAGAACAAAATTGCAAATTGAAAGCACGTCATCCCTAGACATAGAACTGGTTAAATTAGTACCAGTTGAGTCACCTAATCTTCATTTATCTAATTTGTAGCACTTAGTCTAAGCAACTAGAGAGATTAATGCATCTTTTCCTTTAACACCATTCTTGTCGTGATTTAAGAAAAATAAAATATTCATTAAAATTTAATTCCACTGGCTCTTCTAAGAAACTCACCTTTGTCATTCAAACTGTCTGGCCAGATGGGACGTGTACTTTGTAATACACCTAGGCCAATCAGATAACATCTTAAGAAATTAGTGTTAATTTGAGACTCAAAAAGTCACAGGATGGCATGCTCAAAACTAATATGTGGTTATTCCATCTTATCTTTTTAGAAAGTGTCTAGAAGTAAAAACATTTAAGATGTTTTTAGAATATGTTCAGATGGTAAAATTTTCTAGTAAATGACTGACAGTTGTGATTTCTTAGCGCAATCTGACAACATGGCAGGATTATCTCCTGTGTAGTTTCATATTACCAGAGAGATCTTAGTATGTAAAAAGAGAAACATTAAACTTGAATCTCCTACATATTTCTGTGTGAACCTTAGTAATACACAATTAGGCTCTCAATCTGTTCTTGATTTCAGTTAAGAGAAACAAGAATGCATAGACAGAATTAAAAATAAACAGGATCCTCCAGAGGTCATTAGCTTTATTTCAGTTGATTTTTCCCAAGGGGCAGAGGAGATTGCAGTTTAAGTCTAACAGGCTGGAGGCTCACTGTTTGGAAAGCAGCTCGGCAGAAAAGAAACAGGAAATGTGGTGGACTACATGTTGAACAGGAGGCACCAATGCATTCTTGAGGCCTTCAGCCAACAGCATCCTGGACTGCCAGCAGGTGAAGGGAGGTGAATGATTTCCAAGCACTGGTGCAACCACATTTAGAGTATGGTGTCCACTTTTGGGCTCCCCAGTACAAGACAGACATGGACATGCTGGAGCAGGTCCAGCAAAGAGCCACAAAGATGAAGAGCAAATTAGAGCATCAGATATAGGAGGAGAGGTTAGGGAAACTGTCCTTGTTTAGCCTCCAGAAAAGATAGGTCAGGAGTGATCTTTTCAACATATATAAGCACCTGATGGGGGTGGTGGGAGGAGGTACAGATGAACGAGCCAGACTCTTCCAGAACACTCTGCCTGTACATAAGGGGGGAAAAAAACCCAAACCAAACCCTAACCTTCTTTGGTGGGAGGGTGATCAAACACTGGAACAAGTTGCCTGGAGAGGTTCCCAGAGGAAGTATTTCCCCAACTGAACTTGGTTAATAATTCTACTGCAGTTTTATACCTTGGAGCAACAACCTCACCCTTTCTGAAAGAACAGTGTTTACTGCCCTCAAAACTACAACAATCAGCTGCTCTGACTCAATCCTCACAGGAACAAATCTGCTGATCAATTAAGTAAAGTACATAGTGAAATCCTGACTATCGAATTCATTGGGAGGTCTGCCACTAACTACTAGGGGAGCCAGGATTTATTCATTTGTGTCTCTGATGGAAGCTGAAATTTAACTATTAAAAGTTGTATTTTAATCACAAAATATACTAGACAGGTTAATTATATACTCTGCTTTGTATATGCAAAATGTGGTATTACAATAATTTGGACAAGGGTGCTTTAAAATCCCACCACTGTGGATATTTGGAAATAAGCTCACTGATTAATCATTTTCCAGTTTATCTTAGATCTTACTGCAAATCCTTCAAATGGCTTATTGTACTTAATTCAAAATTAAGCTTTATGAAACTAGTAATTCAGGATTGCATTTATGCTGCATTAACACAAGTGTTTCTGAGATTCCTTGGATGAAAATCATGTTTAAAAAAGTTAATTTTGAAGTCCCAAATACAACCCCTTAAGTAAAAGGGGTAACATCTGGCTGGTAGCCAGACACTAGCGGTGTTCCCCAGGGCTCAATTTTAGGGTCAGTTCTCTTGAATGTTTTTATTAATAACCTGGACACAGGAGTCAAATACACATGAATTAGGTTTGCCGATGAGACTAAATTAGGAGGACTCATTGATTCCCTTGAGGGTAGAGACATCACAGAGAGATCTTGATAGATTGGAGTGCTTGGCAGTTACCAACTGTGTGAAATTTAACTAGAGCAAATGCTAGATTCTGCACCTGGGAGAGCGTAATCCTGGATGTCCATATAGACTGGGGGACAAGAAGCCGGAGTGCAGTCCTGCAGAGAGATATGCGGGGTTTGGTCGACGGGAAGCTCAATATGAGTCAACACCGTGCCCTAGTGGCTAAAAGGGCCAACTGTTTCCTGGGGAGCATCAGGCACAGTATAGCTAACTGGTTGAATGAAGTGATTGTCCCACTATACTCAGCATTGCTGTGGCCCTGCCTCTAGTACTGTGTGCTGTTTTGGGCTCCACAATTTGAGAAGGATATAGAAATATTAGAATGTGTCCAAAGGAGGGCAACAAAGATGGTGAAAGGACTAGAGGACAAGACTTATGTGGAGCGGCTGAGGATACTTGGCTTGTTCAGCTTAAAGAAGAGACTGAGGGATGACCTCATTGCTGGCTGAACCTTTCAGAATCATAGAATTGTCTAGGTTGGAAGGGCCCACTAAGATCATCAAGTCCAACCATCAACGTAACACTGACAAAATCACCACTAAACCATGTCCCTAAGCACCATGTCGACCCATCTTTTAAATACCTCCAGGGATGGTGATTCAACCACTTCCCTGGGCAACCTGTTCCAATGTTTGATAACCCCTTCTGTGAGGAAACTTTTCCTAAACCTCCTCTGATGCAACTTACTTACAAGGGGGAGAAGAGAGAGAGATGCTGATCTATTCTTCCTGGTGTCTGGTGGTAGGATGCGAGGGAACTGCTTAAAGCTGCATCAGGGGAAGTTCAGACTGAATATTAGGAAGAGGTTCTTCCCTGAGAGGGTGGTCAAGCACTGGAGAAAGCTCCCCAGGGACTGGCCATGGCCCCAAGCCTGTCAGTATTCAAGAAACATTTGGAAAACGATCTCAGATACGTGGTTTAACTTCTAGGTTGCCCCATGTGGAGTCAGAACTCAAAGATCCTCATGAGTCCCCCTTCCAGCTCAGGATATTCTATGATTCTATGAAATCTTCCAGGTCCCAAAGGAAGATTAGAGATAAAGTCAGAAACAGACATTTAAATTCAGAATTTCAAGGAAAGTTATATTAATGGAATTAGAACTGGCTTAACTGCTCATTATCACTAGATTTCAGAGAGCATATAATTACCTGTGTCGTAAGCCGGTGCTGTAGATGCTTTAAAGCTGATAGCTGACACTGTGTTCTTTTGACAAGCTCTCTTGGGAAAAGACTACCAGAGGCAATACAAACTGTGCAGCGGTTAGAGCTAAGAGGAGGCCAAAGTCCTGTAAAGAAGAGAAAATACTGAGGAGGGCTTTCTTTGTTGTTATTTTGTCATCAATATTACATTTCCAGCAAGTGTTTACAGTGGATATAGATGAATCACAGAACATGGGCCTTCTCATTGCAGATGGATTCAACGCTACGCAGAAACCGGCCTCTCATTTTTTTCCCCTTTGCTTCGTTGCCAGAGCAATTGTTGCATGGAACTTTAATGTCCACAGTGAAATCTTCTTACATTACATACACTCATGATTCAAGTTTACTCTATGGTAAGCCTATTCTGCTTTCTCTTCCACTTTCATAAATCATTAGTTTTCATTCCAAGACATAAACTGCCACTCTTCTGCTCTTAAGTCTTAGTTCAACTTCCAGTTCCCACACTGATGTCTAGGCACCAAGGAGTCCTTCATCTAAGATTTTCATCAACAAAAAGTTACTGCCTACAGACTCCCATTGTTCTATGTTAGCACCTTCTATCGCAGGATAATCTTACAACAAGGAGCACCACAGTCTCACACAAGCTATGCAAATAAAGAATCAGTCAGGTTCAACACTTTGTTTTCATATTAAAGCCTAGCTCTCTCCAGCTCAAAGGATGAACTGATTCCCAGGTTTTATTCTAAATATATAAGCTAGCACTCTTCTGTAGAATAAGTTTACCTTCCTCTAATACCATGCCAAGTTCTGCCCTGAGTCCATTTCCCATTTCAATCAGCTGCTGCTTCTCTTGGTTCAGAATTGAGATTTTTCTTGCTGCTTCTTTCAGTTTATTTTGCATTCCTTGTAGAGTGCAGCTGACACCATATTGAAGACCAACTCCAGGACCTACGTCAGGTAACTGCTGTTCAAGATCTACCATCTTTTCTTCAAGAACTTTGGGGTTTGGCCCCTGAAAAAAAACAGGTAGTGCTCATAAATGAGTATTTTGAAAGTGTGGTCTGCCGGTTTAGAGATTTGTACAAACGCGCATTAGAAGCCAGTTGAAGAAGAAAAGTGTAAAACTGAAGTCTACAACCCATTTTTGAGGGTCCATTTTCAGGATTTTGTTAGCAATAGAGGGCAAATTAAACTGCGTAGCAAATCACTGTAACAGCCTGGGATGTTCCCACAAATATTGTTAACTGTAAGTGTAAAATAATAGACATAGGTTAAACATGTAAACATATAAGCAGTTAATTTTAAGATAAAATGTGGGAAAAAACACTTTACAGCAGATAGCAAGCTACCGCAATCCCTTCTTTGTGTAATCGTTGTGTGCATGCACACATATGGTATAGATATGACTTAAAACATTGTTTTAAAGAGAAAAGCTGCAAGTGAAAAGTAAAGATTCTACTATAAGTTTTGTCTCTGCAAACCTAATAGTGCTCGGTTATTTCTCCTTGTCACACCAAATCATTCCCCAGGGGACTACAGGGCACGCACAGGAGCCCACCATGGCTGGAGCTGGCCCCTGGCATGGGCTGGTAGAAGTGAGCCCCGAGCCAAAAGTTCAAGGTTCTCCCAGGAACAGCTACCCACTCCCTAAATGAGCCCGCAACTCCTATGCATCTGCCTCTCCAACCACGGCTTCACAGGACCTCCTCATCAGAGTCCAGCGGTGACACAGTATCTAGAGTTTCATATCTATTCACCTTATTACAAGGCATCTTGAAAGATTTTTCGTATTTTTAAAAAAGGCTAAAATCTGGATTTACAACGGAAAACTCAAAGAGGTGATACACAGTAGTTTAAGAATTTTCAAGTGGAAAAAAAAATATCAAGAAGGGCTTGAAAGATCAGGAGTGACTTATGCCAGGGAATGACTAGTCAAAATTTATTCCCGAGAAAGAATGAGCATAAATTTGGCTGAAAAAAACACTGCTGCCTCTCATCTAACTTACACTTATTCTTAACTGACCACATCAGTGTATATTGCTTCAGTTTTTAATATTTATCCAAAAAAAAAGTTATGTATTTAATTACACATACATGTGCATACGGATAATTTAGGTAGTTTAAACCTCTTCATACCTTTTCTGTGTCTAGGTTTACTACATAATCTAAGTTAGCTGAGCTGACTTTGATATTGCTCAAAGTGGTCCCAGTTGAAATTCTGTTTGTGCACAATGAACCTAAAAGAGAAGAGGTGCATAATATGAGCATATACTTATTTACACAGAGTTTAGGCTTTCATAGCAACAGCTGCTTCAGAACTTTGTCTCATTAATATACATGTTTAACAATTCAGTGGATATATATTGTAAACAGAGCTGAAGAAATAAAAAAAAATAGTAGTCTCAATACACAAACATCAGCCAGCTACAAAATACAGAAGTGACTAGAGATGACACATTAGAAAGGTCAATTTGTGGGTAAAGAGCACAGAGAAGTTTTTATTTCTTCCAATACTGCAGTATTTAATTATTCTTGGGAGACTAGCAATACTGAATATAAGAGGAATAATTAAGACACACTAGTGTCATTCAATCACAGTTGAAAATTCACCAATAAATGGAACTTAATCCTCAAAAATTCTTCTTTTAGTTCCAATAAAAATGTAAGTCTGAACATATTGATGTATACGGACAAGTCAGGGGAAAGAAGAGCTGACTCTGGAAACCAGAAGTGCCCCTTCAAGTTACTCTCCCATTGTCTTAAAAATTTCAAATTTAACATTATCATCTCTTTTAGTGATAGAATATAATCTCTATACATTTTTAAAAGGGATATAAGAAAGACTATTTCAGTTGAATAAAGTATTTAATCCATAAAGAAAATGGATAATACATTCCTGAAAACTTAATTTATCATCTTACAAAGATTATTGCTTCTCTTGAACACTGCTAAACCCATATATATTGGGCTATAAAATCTTCAAAAAACAGCAGACTAACTTTAGCTGCCTATGACAAGAAACTATGCTTGAATTTGGTTTTTATTTAAAATTAACAGAGGTTTTACTTTAATTTGTTATTAATGTCTCATTACTAACAAAGCTAGAATATGCTTATATTTTTTAAAAAATACCTGCACACTTAATTAGCTCATGATTTCACGCTACTGTACAACTGACAATTTAAATCTATTTCTGCAACCTGGTAACACACAGATCCAGTCTCACTGCAAAATTAAGAGAGAAGCATAACGACAGCAAAACAGTTGATACAACAAAATACCTTTCATCAACCATCTTATTTTTTCTGAAACACAGAAAACAATGCATGGTGTCTCTGGAACAGTTTGGAGCAATTAGAAATTAAATGTTTACATAGATGAGGCACAGAGATGTATAAAGCATCACTTATATAACTGGTAAAAGCTGCTAAACACAGGGCTACTTATCCCCCAGAAGTAAAAGATGTCCTTGAAAAAGTTATAACTTGCCTATTTTTTTTTTAAACCAAACCAAATCAGACCTGGTTATTCCATCACCAAGTTAGCGTTAATTTCCTTTCTTCTTTTCTACAGACTTCTAAAAGTCACAAGAGTGTTTAAGTCAAAACCAAACCCAGCAAATTTTCATAAATTTACTATAAAATGCACCTAGTTGTAATGGACGTACTTTCTGCCATAGTTTTTTTTTTTTTTAATGTTATCAGCTTTGACTTTCCCATGAAGGATAATGAAAAAAAGTTAAGACAGGCATGACATATGGAGACGTTTCTAAGAGATGCTAGAAATCACCCAACTAATGTATGACAATATCTGGTAAAGGAATGCATTTGAAAGTATTATATATATTTAATATTGAGGTGTTTTAAAATTTTTAGCTTCCTGATGGAGGAAAGGCCATCAGGTCAACATACTAACAAAGAAGGGTATCTCCTTGGTGCTCAGATGTAGTAGGCAGGCCAAAGAAAGCTTCATAGGTGCAGGACAAAGAAACTGTGATATCAAACTGACTTTCCAGGAAAACAGGAGTCGGCAACAACTATACCTGGAACTGATGCCCTATGCCCACTTAAATATCTACACCAAAAAGGTATAAAAGTAACTCATTGACTACTCAAAATAAGCCTCTGCAAGATCTTCCCTACACATGATCTCAGGGACAGTCCAGACCCCTCTGGGGACACCTGGTTGACTACAGTGATCTGGGTTATCTTTGAAGTGAGACTTTTTTCTCATCATTGATTAGCCCCATTTCTGGGAGCAGTTTGGTGAGTGTCTTACCAGTAACACTTCATATAATTGTAGGCACGTGCACAGATAAAAGTTTGTAAGGAAGACATGAACCTGTTAAAGATGGGGTCCATGAAACTTACCAGAAGGCTATACTACTTCTCCTACGAAGCAACTTTTTATGATGAGGGTGGCTGGACACTGCAACATGTTGCCCTGCAAAGTTGTGGATGTCCCATCCCTCGAAGTGTTCAAGGCCAGGTTGAATGGAGCCTTGAGCAACCTGGCCTAGTGAAAAGTGTTCCTGCTCATGGCAGAGGGGTTGGACTAGATGATCTTTAAAGGTCCTTTCCAACCAAAACCATTCTGTGATTCTATACACTTGCTTCACTAGTTAGAATTCTGTAATAACTTGTAATACACATTTATTTGCTTTACTCTCGCAATATATATACATTTGCTTTCCTCCTAGTAATTTTGTAGTGACTTATACTGTGTATGTGTATATTTGTTTTTACTAATAATAGTTTTGTAGTAATTTGTAATAAAGAAATTCTCAGAATCTCAGACCTCTGTGTGCTTGCGTGTTGCGGAATCCTGAGAACCCCACGGTCATGATCTTTACACACCTGTGGGTCAGGTAGCCCTCATAGGTTGTGACAGTGACTGCTACACTTCCTTAACTGAATTTATAATTCTGTGATGAGAGCTGTCACCTTGCTCTGCAAGCTGTCTGTTTTCTGTCAGAGGAAGAGAGGACAACATCTGCTCATCAAGACTCTCCATTTCTTTCCTCATTTGTGCAACAGCAGCCCGAAGGCTGGCATTCTGCTCCTGCAGCTTTTTTATTTCCAAGGTAGGAATATATTTGCTCAGAGAACTTCTATCATCATACTCAAATATCTGTAAAATAAAAGTACAACACAATAACAACTCTTCATTAATGAGCAACACATTGTCTCCAAAATACCACACACAGAGATCCTAATACTTTCAATCCATTAACAGGCTTGCGAGAAAAGAACCACATGAAGAATAGAAAGATCTGGTTATTCTGGAGATTTGCCAGGAAAAAAAAATGCTATGATGAGAACCTGAGATGGGGGAGCAGGCACAGATGGGGAAGAGAACAGCCGCAGATGTGGCTCTGCCTCATCACTGTTGCTCTTTGAAGTGTGCGACCTCTATCTCTTCCATGCAGGGGTAACCCATCTCCTTAAAGAACTTCCTGGCTCAACTGCAGTCCCTGTTCTGACCTGCCAAATTCTTGAAAGTGTCATTGGAGACCATTTGTTCACAAGAACGTAAAGAGGCTGGACATCCTTTGCTAAACTGGAAAAGGGGAAGGAGTGTATGGATTACATTTAGACAACCTAGACAAGGACAACATCTACATAACCTCTATGCGCTTAAATTCCAAAATAAGTAGCAACGTCTTCCTTCTGCGCATTAGTTCCAGATAAGCTAACAGCAAACAATGTAAAAGGAACATTTGTCACATAATGATTGAAGCTCTGCCCTCACAAAGGCCTTGAAGTCTGACTTTTGGAATTATACTTGGTGGAAGTATGAACTGATGAACAAATGTCATTCTTACAGACTTCCATAACTGAAGAAGCTGACAAAACCCAGGTTGCCAAAGTGGCTTTAACTACTGCAAAAAACCTAATTTATACTACTGAAATATGAGCAGCTTGTTTATAGAGTAAAACATCCCAAAATCATTCTATTTCTTAAATTTTTGAAGGGGAATTGCTCAGCATTTGCTTCATGGGCTGCACACAGCCTTAAAGACTATTTTAGAGATTTAGTTTGGAAAGATAGTCCTATGTGAATAAGGTGATGGCCTAATCAGGACCAGAATGTGAAATGTTCTAGATCACAGACTTTAAGAACTGCTTTACTCTGTTACACCAAATGTTGCTAGCTCCAGATTCCAACTCTTGACAATAGTCAGCAACATATGTTTAGGAAAATCAGTCATACATCTGTTCTGCGAGTGTGATCTGGAAGGCTAATGGCCTTCAAATTATAATTCACTGTCACAAAGACAGCAGCTGCCCTACAGCCTCTTTCTCCTGTAGCTCTTTCTGCCCTAACAGCACAGGGTATGCAGAAGATGAGGATAATCTCTATTCTGCTTTTACAATCTCTCCAAGGCTGTTAAGGTGAGGAGAGGGGAAAGGGAGATTGTAAAGGCATGAAGGGAAAGGCACCAGCACTGGGCACACATCACCCATGCATGTTCTGAAATTTGGGGCCCAGAAGTTCATCTCAACCTGAAATATATACATGAACTATGACAGTTTGAACCAGAAATACAGCTGTTCCAGATTTTTGCTCGTGGAAAAGGATCTAGACAGAAGACTACATAATCATACAGTCTTATTGTATGCAGTCTTTTCTTATCTGTGGACTTGTATGGTATTATTAGCATGCTTGAGTTAGGCAGACATGACCTAAGTCATACTCAAAATCAGTTACAAGGAAGATTTTCCAGGCTGGTGTGTTTCACATCTCTGTTGCTTAATTAAAGGCCAAGAATGACTACTGCAATATTTCTAACACCCTCCTGGGCTTTCAGACCAATCTGAAGAACGGACTTGCGTGCTGAAGATAGAGTGTATTTAAACTCGAATCTTTCTTGCCTCAGTTGTCTGAACCAGTGGCTAGCCAATATACAGTTCCCTCTTTAAGATAACTCATTAACACAAATGTTATCAATTTTAAACTTTTAATCACTTCCCCCACCTCGTTTGTTTAAAAATCATTTTGTATAGAAAAATTACGATAAAAGGCTCTAATCCAGTATAACATATTTCTTTTTTGCTTGTTTGTTTTTAAACAGTGTCCCTTCATACAAATCAGAGACAAAAACAGTTTTGCTGGGATGGGCACTGCTTATCCTACAAGCCAGAAGTGCAAAATAGAGACAGAATATATTAGCAACAGAAAGAAAAGCGTGACAATGAAAACAAAGTCTTGCCAACAATAGTAACAGTCAATTACAGTGGACGACAACAGTGAATGTGAACAGTAGAAGAAGACTGCCCCCCAACCCTGATTCTCCTGGTATTTGAACAATCAATTTGCAAATCAGTCCAGTTTGAAATGAAACTGGAACAACTTGCTCCATAGTAAGTTTTTGCTAGCAGTCTACTTTTGACAATTTATTACAAAAATTGTTTTCAGGAAGTATCTTTCTGAATACACTTTCTGCATTCAGAAACCACTAGGCTTGCTTAACACTGCTGTTTCTGACCAGCAAGCTCTGATAGCACACAAACTGCTCACTGTCGACCATCTGCAGCTGCCCAGTAGGCCGCGCTGCAGCACACTCTTTACTTTCATTCTTTTACAAAAGACAATTTTCTACTCAAAATGCATTATCCTTTATGGCTTCAAACCAGCATTACATCAGCAATTTTGAATGGCTTTTAAAAAATAAGTATTTTAATAAGTAGCTATGAAATTAAAACTAGTTTGTGATTCTAAAATAAGATACATTATTTTAAACAGCTAGCAAATTCTTATGTTGAAGCATTGCCTTAAAAATTTTACCCCAAACTGCAACTAAAACAGAGCCTCAGGAACATTCCAGAAATTAATTCTTCCCATTATGATGTGCCATAGTGGTACAGTACGTTGTCCTGTCTTGGAGCAACTGTCTACATCCAGCTTGCTCATTTTGCTAGAGGGTAATGGATCAGAGCCGTAATGAAGCCTGTGACACCCAATCTACATGTATTCCAGGCTAAATGTGTCTATATTTTGAATTAAACATATGAACCAGATGAACTACTTACAAGAAGTCCAGTGGAAACAAGCCCTATAAAGTTGTCATCTCAGAATGAACTCATACAAGTCAAGACATTAAGTGTTGTCTAACCTGTTTCTCCCTTCAGGTAAAATACTGTGATTAAATGATGCTTGCATTGTCTGTTCTCTCTCATCAGTCAAAGCAGAAAGAACAGCCTTTACTTCATGCAACCTGTAGTTTGTTTTCTGTTGATAAGCTTCAACCTCGGAGGGAGGGAAGGGAGTGAAAGCAGAGGACATCAGTATCTCGAGGACAAAGAGTGTAGAGATTAAGAAAAAAGAAATGAAAAGAAGGAAATAAAATAAAAAGATATTTTAAATCACAGGACAGAGACTTGAAGCATTTGGCTCTGTCAAAACTGCCTTCACAAAAAATAATTTGGCTTCAATGTCTTCCGTTTGTGAAATGAACAATGCTGATTCATCTCTCGTGTTCCTATGCTACACCTATTAATGCCTATGAATCATTTTGGTAAGACAATGGTAAAATAAAACACTGGAGTAAATGCCTGCATTCTAAACTCTGTAAACAAGTGTTTCATCTGTACCAATGACTTTACCAGGCAACTAGTCACTGAGACTTAGCCCACTGCGTAATAGCCTCTTAACAATATACACGTATTTCGTTTTTCAGAAACAGAAGCTTGTACATCTCACAAGATAGTCTTGGGTTTTTTTTTCCTCTATAAAAATACTGTTTTCCATGACTAACATTATTCCCTTGATAGAATTCAAGCTGTACTGTGATCTGAAACTCCTTTTGCCCTGGGGCTGCTCTAAGATGGATTTTTCTTCTGCTGCTACAATGCTAAGAGCAAAGCAGTGGAATCTCTCAGACTGACTTGCTGTCATTACAAGGGAGGAAAGACTGCTATTAGAGACTGCCCATGAAAATTAATCTGGTCTCTGATCAAATATATTTGATAAACTTCTGTGCACAATACAGAATTGCTATTGTACAGGTTTTTGAAAGAAAACTGAAGTCACGCCTCCCCTGAGAAACACCATGATGGAAAATTTCTGTAGCTCTCTATGCAACAAATGGTTCCAAAACAACGTTAATTTGAAGTTCTCACTTGCTCTTTTGCTGAAGACAGGCTTTGTGGTAGATCCTGTGATTTCTGATACTGATTACATTCAGCATTCTGACACAGCTGCTGCCAATCCTCTTCTGCTTGCATTTCACTCTCTTCCAGAATCCATTCTGGCTTAGCTGCCAGAGCCAGTTGTTGCTTATACCTATGATACACAGAGCAAAGCTGTTGATTTCAGCAGCAAAATATCTGAGGATGTTTTGTGTTTGTTTTCTGTGGGGGTTTTTTTGTTTCTTTTTTTTGTTTTGTTTTTTAATTTCAGCCTTGCTTGCTGTTCTCATCTCCTTTTCTTGTTCTATTTTCCAAATTAACTATTTTATTCTGTTCTACTCTAAGTATTTTACTGGACAAAAGCATTTCGATTGCTTAGAGCTCAGCAGTCTCCTAGGAATCTATATGAGTATTTAGAATCAGCTCTGGAGGTCACCTCAGCTCAAGCGGCATAAACTGCTCTTCAACAACGATATTACTCTTGGCAACACCATCCACAGCATGTTTCCCATTTGCTAATAACGGAAATGAGATGCAAAATAACTAGGAATTAAAGTTGTTGGATTGTCAGGGTAAAATTCCTAAGATCAAAGGCTGATGCATATACATATATTGAAAACACACTGTGGAAAGAGAAGAGATACAAGGTGCAAAAAAATGATACAAACCTCTGATTCAGAATTCAAGGGCTTTCAAGACAGGTTTAACTGTCATGTGGCTGAGCTTTTAAAACACAAAGCCATCAAGACTTCAGGACACCCTTAAGATTGGTTGTAAATGTCACTGTAGACAAAGTCTTAGTCACCTTTACCATTCTGCATCTTTCTGGAATTTGGCCAACTATGACCTCAACTTCTCTTCCTGTCCCTGCATTGATAGAATTTTGAATTCTATAGAGGCAGACTCCCTAGAAGTCTTGATCAGATGAGAATCTTGGCCTGGTTTTTGTGATACAATTTCTTCTTGAAGTCTACATAAAAGAATAAACCCCATCCCATGTTAATACATACTTGCTTAAGACAATTAACAAAACATGTGATGCAACCTTGAATAGAAAACTATTAAATGACTTTTTTTTTTTTACATTAGGAGCTCAAAGGGACTTTTTCATGAGCCAAATGCATATTGTAAATGATTTCTAGCCATACAAAATGCAAGCCACCTAAAAAATTCTTTAGTTTCCAGTGGCGCCTTGGATTGGTAGCTGCCCCTTTCCAGGCTGGCTATGAAAGACCTTTTCTTCTGGTGTGTTGTTCCTTCTCTAAGTTCACAGATACTTCCTTTTTTATGTGAACTCATTTTCTTGTTAGATATTGAGGATATGCTTCTTGATTATGTCAATCGCAAAACTAATGTTTATATGCATATATAGAAATTTTGCAACATATTTGGTTGCAATAATATGCATAGAACAGCCTGGGTTAGAAAGATCGTCTGGTCCAACCTTTCATGAGAAAGGGAGCCTAGATGAGGTTGTCTAGTACCCTGTCCAGTTGTGTCGGGAAAACCTCTACTGATGTCCCTGGGGCAATTATTCCTGTGACTGCTTACCCTCACTATAAAAGAAAATATAATTCTTTTTTACACTGAGAAGAAACCTTTCCCTGTGCAACTTGTACCCATGGCCCTTGTCCTCTCCATGTGGATCCTTGGGAAAAGAGTGCCTCCATCCTCTTTGTAGCCACCCTTTATGTACAGTTAGTGAGGTCCCCCGATCCTTCTCCAGGGAGAGAAGGCCCAACTCCTTCAGTCTTTCTTCACAGGGCAGGTTCTCCAGCCCTTTGATCATCTTTGTGGCCCTCTCCAGTCCATACATGTCCTTTTTCCAATTGTGGGGATGAGAAGCGAACACAGTACTCCAGGCATGGTATCTGTTTAACCATGAATTACTGTGAAATTTTCAGATAAATAAGTTGGGCACAAAACTGGTAAGTATGATGTTCTGAATTTCTTTCATCACAGCTTATGAAACAAGATAAATCAGGTCACTCACTTTCTAATAACAGCATCTTTCTCTCTTGAACAAGCACCGTGATGCCATTCTCTTCCGCATAACATTTCCAGACTTCTGTGTCTCATCTGCAGTTCTCTAATCTGATGCCTCAACTTTTTAGATTGTTTACCTTGGGCGTCTTTCACTGAAGCTGGCATTGCATCCTTTTCCTTAGCAGCGTGAGCTAGTTCTTCATACCTAGAAGATGCAGAGAGATGGAATAAAGTGAGGTTTCAAGACACATGAGCACATTATTTTTTAGTACTCTTGATTTGCTTTCTTATCAATTTGGTTCAAGCAAACTCAAAGAATCAGTCGGATGCAGTGGAAACAGAAGTCAATATCCACTTGTCAGTGGAACAGGTTGCAGGGAGGTCTTTTGCGGTTGTTTTTTCAAACTAAGAATGCCACTAATTAATTGGACTTAGGACCAGAGTGGAATCCTTTTTATACCACTGCAGAGAGTTTTTCACCTAATTATAGGATCAGGGTGATCCTAAAAAATAAGTTGTGGTTTGTTGTTTTTTTTTTAACTCACAGAGAAGCTATTTTAACAAGTGAACTATGTCATTCAACGTTTACTTTTACCATACTGAAAATATTCTTCACAGTAATTGAACAACTGAAACACAGCTATGATCAGGTGGCCCAAATAAGAGACTGCAGGAATCCATGGAGCAAAAATGCTTCCTTGAACATTCACTTTTCATTCACAGATTAATTTCCTGAGCATGCAATCACAGAAAAATAGAGCCTAGGCTTAAAATAAGACAGAAGTGAGTTGTTAGAAGAAAAGACCACTGAATATTTCATTTTTCTATAGGAACTTGAACAGTAAATAAAAAGGAGGCATGCAAATAACAACTGTTCCCTGTTCTTACCCTCTGAAATTGACCTGCATATGAATTTTTAATATATATCCAACGTTTTGGATATAAGAGATAAAAGAAAAACAAAAGGAACAGAAACTGAACTATGAGTAACCGGTGATGAGTAAAACAAAAGATAAAAACCCCAATAACACTCTGGTTTGAACAAGTTGTTTTCTGTCACTATATTCACAATCTGTCTGCAGCTGCTTGAGAAAGTATAAAGTTGTGAGTGCCCAGCAATAGGACAAGGGGTAACAAGCACAAACTGGAACACAGGAAATTGCTTCTCAATGTGAGGAAAAACTTCTTTACTTTGCGAGCACCAGAGCCCTGTGCCAGAGAGGGTGTGGAGTCTCCTTCTCTGGAGATATTCAAACCCTGCTTGGATGTGTTTCTGTCCAACCTGCTCTAGGTGATCTTGCTTTGGCAGGAGGTTGGACTGGATGATTCCCAGAGGTCCCTTCCAACCCTGACCATTCCGTGATTCTGTATACTGGATTCAAATCAAGTGTGTGAAATATGATCAAAATAACTCACACACTCTAGAAGTGGGATGAGCTAAGTTTTTTTCATTATGTTTACTGCTTGGAAGAGGTACTCCTTTTTGCAGTAAAGGCAGAAGGTACCACTGAACCATTAGAACTTCTAAGATAACATTTTATTTTCAAAGTGAGACAGGTTGCATTCAGAAAGAACATAGCAGAATTAACATGAATCCATGCAACTTGGCAAATATTTCATACAAAGGGTTACCTCTTTCTGTTGTAACAATATGGATTACTAGATCAATTAATTGACATACACCATTCCCAAGCTGTTGCTAAAATAAGAGTATGTGAAGAAGAGTAAGTTGAAAGTGTTGTGGAGTTGTAGGGTCTGTGAAAAGCAGTTTATTTCAGTTATAATAAAAATTGTACAATACCAAGCATCTTTCACAGCAACAAAATCATTGAACTGGTTTTCTTTCTCCAGTCTCAAATCAAACACTTCTGCTGTTTGCAGTGACTCTGCTGCTTGCACTCCAGTCTCCTTGAGGGCCTCCAGATCTCTGGTCAGCAACTTCACCTTAGGGAGGAGGAGAATAAGACTTAAGAATTCTAGTGAGGGCCTGATGTAATCTAATTTTTTGAGAGGTCCATCTCTTTCTTGTAGTAGGGGCTCCAGAACTGGATACAGTACTCCAGGTGGGGTCTCACGAGAGTGGAGTAGAGGAGGAGAATCACCTCCCTCAACCCGCTGGCCATAATACTCCCATATTACTGCTAAATATCCTTTTCATATCCTTTTCCTATACCTATTACCTACATTAGCATTAATCCTGCACACTATCTCTTCCTATCTCTGCCTAAAGTTCCTTTTAGGAAGCTTTTTATTCTTTGACCTCTTGGCTTCCCCTGCAGCTGGCCTCACTAATACATGGGGGAAATGACTGCAGATGTCTTCTCCTTCCCTTGCTTAACACTTCCACCACCAATTCAGATGCAAATAATAGATATATAAATACATAACTCACTATAGACAAGATGTTTTGTAAAGAAAGAAAACGATGTAATAGCACCTAGCATATGAGGTCTACTGAGAGCTGTTACATTCAGGAGCAGCTGCAAGCAGTATGAGAAACTGAAACAGTGTTAGAAATATCTAATCAAGCAGTCAAGTCTGAAAATTGCACAGATTAAAAGTTTCTTCTGAAGTTATCGGAGTTAAACTGCATAACACAGAGTTAGCAATATGTGCAAATTTACATTCAATTAAGTATTCATGCAGTTTCTTTGTTCATATTTAGTCAACAGCATTTGGTCATGCAGTCTTTATAGTCAAAACCACAGAGTGGTTTTAGGTCCATTACTACAGGACTGTCTTCAAAAGAAGGCCCAAGACAAGGCAGGAAAACAGATACCAGGAACTAAACTCCAATTGCATCAACATTCAAGATGCAGGAATCTACAAATACCACTAATGAGGGAGCCATTGATTTTCCAGAAATTAATCTGTTGCAGTGAGAGGCCATTCAGGTGCTTAGACTGATAAAGTATTAAAAAAAAAAGTGTTTATGATGTACTATTTCCAGGAGTTCAATTGATAAATCGTGACTGAAACTTGAAAAATAAGAGGATGAGGCCACAAGGGATTTTGTCTGATAGATGCAATATCATGTGTTAGGTTAAGCTGAATGACTGCAGAGAGAACCAATGGCAAGCATTTAAGATAAGCTTTTTCAGTTGTGTCATACAAAATGAAGATGCTACACTGGAGAGAAAAAAAAGAAATTAAGAGAAATAGCGTGTGTTAGACGATGTGCCCTTATCCTTGCGGAACAGCAGTTATTAGCTTTATCATTACAGTTTAACCACACAACACACAAAGATAACTTCTAAATCAAGCCAGTTATCAGGTATTGTTCAAGTGAGAAGTGCTCATACGCCTTTGGGTAGGTTCATAAACTGTTTTTGGGAAGCCCATGGGCAAGAGACCCTGGGATGAAGATGGGGTATTTTAGCAGGACTACTACACTAAGGGCAGAGAGATTTGGATTGGCAGATGTTGGGTACTAACAAACTCTTTCATCACTTCCATTTATATTATATATTAGGTTGGCTGACAGGCCAAAAGTTAACCATTCTAGTTCTAATGATTAAACACATTAATATGTAAATAATTAAAAGTAAATTTAATATCAAATTTTTATACAAAGAACAACAAAATCTTCCTTCTTTGTTTTTAAAGTTTGTAAAATATATCTAGAGATGGTATAATGCCCCCTTAAAGTATCACAGTTGAAGGTCAGATTTCACTGTTAGTAAGATTACCCTTTTATGATGAAATATAAGAGGCAGAAAGGGGAAAAAACAAACAAACAAACAAAACCCTTGCAATTAGGAGCATGATAAACAACGTACATTTACCCAACTTGCCTAAGGCTGCTTCTGCTTTCGAGATGCTGACCTTTCCTGCAGTTTCAAGGTTAACAAATTTAGCAGTGTACTGTCTACATAAAATCATTTTACACAATCTCAGATTACTAAATACATTCTTAACAGTTCCTTACAAAGGGCAGCTGCCAGACAAGCAAAGTAACAGCTACTACACATGTAGTGCATAATTTTCTGAACTGTCATAACAAATCTCATAAATTTAAGCAGAAGATGAAAAAAATAAAAGCTTATACAACTATAGCAATGTTAAACCAGAACATTCAAACAAACAAACAAACAAATTTGAAAAAAGTATTGCTAGATGACACTGCAGCAACACAACATTGTTCCTCCATATTCTTATACCTGTTTCTGACAGGCAAGCTCTCCTTCCAGTTCTTGGTTTTTTCTCTCCATGTGATGTTTCAGGTTCACATACTCCTCATGCTGATGATCTATGTGACCGTTCCTAGAGCTATAAACAAAAACAAACCGAATTTACATTAAAGAGCTTCTCTGGTGACCCAATGAGGCATACACATGTAACTATAAATAAAAGATGCTGTAGTTTCCTAAAGAAACAGTCACCATAAAATTGTCAGTCAGTGAGAAACCAATTATAAAAGTATGTTATTCCTCAAAAGTATACTTCAAGAGTTAGTTGCATATGAAATATTGAGCATCTGCTGAAAAGTAATGCAAGCCTTCCACTTAAGTACGACAGAGTTCTTCCTCCACACAAAAATTTCTGTTACGTAAGAAGAAATTGTGCATGGGTTTCTCAGTAGAAATCTGAGCTTTTAGATAC
>VXBO01013787.1:4668-28331 GCA_013400135.1 Rhinoptilus africanus
AGGCACAGAAAAAACTCTTTTTTACATTAAAAGAAAAAAAAAAAAACAACATAAGAAAACCTTACTGTTCTTCAAGATAGTAGGCAGACTATTTTGCACATTAATTTTGCTACCTTTCCACAGAAATGTACAGGACATCGATATTAACAGACAGTACCAATGCATAAAATATTTTCTGGCATTAAAAAAACCCAATGTTGTCTTTTAATGACATTGAACTGGAGGGGAAGATCTCAATTATTTTAGTATAATATTAAAACTGTCTTTTAACTACCCCTTTTCCTCACAAGCATGGAAAGTGAATGAACAATCGTGATCTGAAATGCTATTCATAGGATAGCAGGGAGCACAAAAAAATATTTTTTGTGAATGTGGTGCTCTATATAAACTGAAAAGGCCCATTCCGGCCTACAGTGAAATCACTGAAGACTGTGTTGTTAAAGACATTGGAAAGAGAAACAAGGAGTAACTGTAAAAATGATATTGTAAGGATCATGCACTAATGCTTTTTGAGGGGGTTCTAGAGCAAATTCTGAAAAGCAAAAAAAAGTCCTGTTTCACAGTGACTAAACTTTGATATGCAACCTAGAATCTGAAGTTAAGCTCTTCTCTTTTTTGGTTTATGCATTATATGTTTTAACATATAAAAGTAAATAAAACTTACATTGAACTTGATCAACAATTCTGTAATGCTTAAGCTAATATCCAGCTTGTGCTTTTCAAGAATTGTAATAGAGTATGAACTGTGCACAATAAATTGGGGGGCTGAGGGGGTTGGGGGAGGGTTGGGTTGGGTTTCTTTGGGTTTTTTTTTTTTGTTTTGGTTTGTTTGGGGGTGTGTGTGTTTGTTTGGGTTTTACTTTAGTTCCTGAGTTGTTTGTCTCGTAAATTGTTTGTGTATAAACTGTTCACTTTTCTAGTAGTAGAGTGGATAATTTTCACTGTGGCATACAGAATGTCAAGTTTTAGTTGCTTGACTGGAGTTGGGTAGCACAGTCTACTCACTGTTTCTTGTTTTTCTCAGAAAGATAGGTGAAATTTATTAGACTTTTTGTCCTCTAAGTACTTTGGTTACATTATTCATGGAAACCCACTACACAGAGAAAATATGCGGGAATACAGAGATTGTTATGCAACTCTGTGACTTCTTTCAAGATTAAGGCAGCTTCTGCAACTCTATGGGCTCTGTCGACAGGCTGAGAGAGTTGGGGTTGTTCAGTGTGGAGAAGAGAAGGCTCCGAGGAGATGTTATAACGGTCTTCCTAGTACCTAAAGGGGGCCTACAGGAAGGATGGGGAGGGACTCTTTATCAGGGAGTGTAGTGATAGGACATGGGGTAATGGCCTCAAACTGAAAGAGAGTAGATTTAAATTGGATATCAGGAAGAAATTCTTTACTGTGAGGGTGGTGAGGCACCGGACCATGTTGCTCAGGGAAGTGTTCAAGTCCCCATCCCTGGAAGCGTTCAAGTCCAGGCTGGATGAGGCTTTGAGCAGCCTGATCTAGTGGGATTTGTCCCTGCCCACAGCAGGGGGGTTAGAACTAGATTATCTTTAGGGTCCCTTCCAACCCGAACCATTCTGTGATTTAAAACTTTAACACTAAACTGGCTAACTCTGGAGGCACTGAGACCAGTTGTCTTTGAGATGCATTGAGCTCTTTAACTTCTACATTATCTGCATGTCAAGAGCCAACTGGTCCCTTACATCTCATAAGGTCATACTGTAATCTGATTCATCACTGAAATTCAGAAGTCACACAGTATCACCTAAACTCACCAAAGCAACAGTTCTAGTAGAACTACTGAGAACAACTAGGCCATCATAAAATGGAGCTAAAAAACCACGATTTTACTTTTGTTTGTGAGTCAGAGCTGGTATTAATATGTATGCATCTTATCCTGGAGAAATTCCTTGACAGCAGTACAAGAAGCTGCTCTTGTCAAGGAAATAATTTAATAGCTACAAATTTTAGAGTTTCTTATAGAAAGCTAATGGGAAATGAAACAAATCTATAGACAAGTCATTAAGCTATTAATCTAGGTAAAAGCTTTTCTTTTCTAGGCCTTAAAAGCATTTCTCTCAACCCACTAGTACAGTTGGCTGAAGTGTTATTAAGTGTACATTATTTTTTCCAACTTTAGTGAAATGCAGGGAATTTAAAATCTTGGATATCACTGCACAAATAGGTCAGCAGATCTGTATCTCAGTGTGTAGGTTCAGTTGTAAGTCCTTAAATGCTACCTAACTACTACAATATCTGAGTAAAGCACAGATCGGTTGTGTAAGAATATTCCATTTTTTCACCTTATATGCTTCTGTCCATTGTCTTTCTATAAAAGGCATCCTGTTCCACAATAAGAAAATCAGTATGTGTTGCATCATGCTTCTTTATAGGATGATAAGAGCTGGAGAAAAATATGGCTTGTATCATTTTTTATAATAAACTCCCACAATCATTGTTAGATTAATTTGTGAAAGTATTTTTCAATTTCAGATTGCCATTATTATAAATATACGAAGTGTCTCTGACTTCAGAGGACTACCCAAGCAATGGTGAACTTAGCAACCAGTTTTCAGAGCTCCTTTCATAAGCCTTTTGTTAGTAGTCTTACAAGCCTTCCATGGTACTATGGAATATCTATGTAGCATCTCTCAAAATCCCCAATATTATTTTTTTACTCATTATTTTTCTGAGTTCCTCAGATTATTTCTTTTCTTTTCACTTACGTGCATTCAGAAGTAGGTTGAAGCCAGAAAAGTGGTCAAAACCAACTAAAGGTCCATTAAAAAAAAAAAAAAAAGTGTCTGGGAAAGCATAAAGCATAAAGGAAAAATAGATTGATGTTCTATGTTAAAAAGTTAAAATGGTGTTACANAAAAAAAGGTCAATAAAAAAAAAAAAAAAAGTGTCTGGGAAAGCATAAAGCATAAAGGAAAAATAGATTGATGTTCTATGTTAAAAAGTGAAAATGGTGTTACATTTCATCAGTGATTCTGAAACCAGATGAGTAATATTAGGCTGGTGTGACTTCATTTTCCAGACCCTCAGAGCAGTTTAACCTGTTCATTCCACCTACACTAATTTCTTGGGAAGCTTTTGTTCCTCCACCTCTTATCCGTTGAGTTATTTCTTACCTGGTTTGAAAAGTTGTTTGATCCAAAAAAAGTTTTGAAGAGCAAAACTTAGAGCCAGGAAATTAGAAAATCGTTGTGAATAGGGTCCATCTTATTTTAATGATCTGCTAAAAACTATGAAATCATGCTTTTTGATAGCATATATGGGCTTTATTTTTTTATTAAGGTAGAATTACAATATTGTATCTCTTAAACCAAAATCAAAGTGTAAAAATATTTTGAGACTTTTTAATTTATACTTCCAATTTTATTTGTAAAATATTTTTTAAATGACATCCATACAGTCATGACAATCTGCTGTTATCAATGTCATGTAGAATACAATACTTACCTCTAAAGTGAAGGACAAAGAGAAAATGTATGGAAAGCTCTCACTGCACTTACTACTGCTATTTTTTGCCTTGCCTATAAGTAAGTCTAAGAGTGCCAAAGATGAAGCAGGACCTATATTAGATGTAAGACTGATTAAATAAAACATATTTCCAATAAAGTAACTGTGCTTTCCCTCTTTTATTATCTTCTCTGGATACAGAAACTATATCAACATGATATAGATTGTCTCCAACCAAATCTAAAAAAAGGCTAATTGCACAGTATCAGTCATGTCTGTGATTCTAAAATAAGATAATGATGGACTTTGTCATTAGTGAAAATTAAAAATAATATGTTTGGCCTGGAGTACAAAGCTTTCCTGTAAATGAAGAAATTGATACTTACCACATGTTAATGACTTACGATGGACCATCAATTTCTGTTTGAGAAAGAGGACAAGAAAAATTCAGGAGAACAGGCAACTGTCCTCACCACAGCCACGGACTCCAGATAATAATGCAAAGTGACAAAAGCAATTAATGAAGCTAAAGAGCTGATAGCTAACAAACCAGTTAAGGCAGCTGTATCATATCATTCCTAAGCATGTCCAGCAGATACTGAGGAGTATATATATATATGTACTATATATATATACTAGATATAGTATATGTATATATATGTACTATATATATACTGTGTGTATATATAAACCACACAGTATATATATACTGTATAGTAAATAATAAACTACATATATCAATGTGCACCTCTAATGTAAAATCAAGCGAGTGGTGGTGAAATTTTCCCTATTTTTTTTAATAGAAATCCAAAATGTATGCAATATATACTAGAAATACTAAACACACAGAACTATAGAATCATTTAGCTTGGAAAAGGCCTTTAAGATTATCAAGTCTGACCAATAATCTAGCACTACCAGGTCCACCACTAAGGCATGTCTCTCAGCACTACATCTACATGTCTTTTAAACACCTCCAGTGATGGGGACTCAAATCACTTCTGTGGGAGGTCTGTACCAATGCTTGATAACCCTTTTGGTGAAGAATTTCTGCCTCCCCTAGTGTAACTTAAGGTCCTTTACTTTTGTCTATCACTTGCTACTTGCAAGAAGACACCAACCCCCACCTCACTAGAACCTCTTTGAGATAGTTGTAGGGAGAAATAAGGTGTCCCCCAAGACTCCTTTTCTGCAGTCTAAACAACCCCACTTCCCTCAACCACTTCTCCTAAGACTTGTGCTCTAGACCTTTCACCAGCTCCATTGATCTTCTTTGATCCAGCATCTCAGTGTCTTGTAGTGAGGGGCCCAAAACTGAACACAGTATTTGAGGTGCAGTCTCACCAGTGCCAAGCACAGGTGGATGATCACTCCCTCCGCTAGTCCTGCTAACCACACTATTTTTGATACAAGCCAGGATACTGTTGGCCTTCTTGGCCACCTGGGCACACTGCTGGCTCATATTCAGCCGATCATTGACCAGCACCTCCAGGTCCTTTTCTGCCGGGCAGCTTTCCAGCCACTCTTTCCCAAGCCTGTAACACTGCATGAGGTTGAATATATAGTGAACACATTATGTACAATATACATATACTATATACTATATATATATACACACACTATATGCTATATATACATACACATATACTACCCTCATAAAACATTTATTGCTTCAAATTGCAATATATTTACCAGATATTGAGCCATAATTGCAGAAAGACCTTGTCTGGAGATCACTGCAAAATGTAAATGCTTGTGATAATAAGGGAATCCAGTATTTGCAGTAACATGCTGTATAAGTATGAAGTATTGCTTGTAAGGGCCTTTATGTTAATGTAAGATAAAGTGCAGTGTTCTGAAAAAAATCTGGGTTTATTACACTGAGAAGACTAAATTATTTTTAAAAATAAAGGGATTATAATGGTCTTCATAAAAATATGACATGATTATTTTTTTTTAAGCAGAATTAGAAAATACAGTAGTAACTTTCCGACATTATGTAGCAGAATTATGGACCAATACAACATAAGTAACACTTGAAGCTGTTTAGGTTTGAATTCATCGATGTTAAAGACTGAAAGCTAAAGCTGTGATCTCACACAATGTTCAAAGAAATCATACAAATACACCATAAACAAGAGAAAAAAGTGCTGTATCAAATGCCATAACATTAAGAGGCACCTACAATGAACTTAGTCATTAGTAGCCTTATATCTCAAAAAACCTTAAAAGCTTTTTAAGACCTTTCAGTCTAGTAACATAATTCTACACTTCATGCCTTGACTCTATGCTTTCATTCTAAAAATTAAAACACTTCCATTATACCACAATAAAAGTAACTACGTGTAACTCTGTCCTTTATTATGGTTCTTGTTACCTCTGTGGGTAAGACCTGGATACCTGCCTAGGTGTGATGTCATGACCCTGGCATAGCTAGCTTTATTTTGTTCATTAACCTTAGGTTTGAGAAATATAGGAAATGTCTGAACCCTACTTTCGTGTAGCACAGAAGTGTGATGAAACAGAAAGCAATGCCTTCTTTTGTTTGTTCTTTGCCATCCTTCAACATACAAGGACTATGTTAGCAGAAAACAAAACAAAATGCTTTTCCTCTCCATGCGCTAAACTGTCAGAATATGGTACCTAATGACAAAGCATTAGCCTCTTTAGAGTGCTTTTAACTGCTGCTTCCTTAGCAAGCACAAAAGGTGAAAAACTAAAAGAAAAAAAGATTAAAAACCCACAACATTAACATCAGCCAAATCCTTCCCCAGATGAGACTTTTAAAAAGAGTTTCAGAGATAATGCATCTGCTGTTGGACTTGATGATCTTAGGGGTCTTTTCCAACCTAAATAATTCTATGATTCTATGATTCTATACTGTAAGATCCTATGATTCTATTCTGACTCTCTCAGTACTAAATAATTATAAATTCAACCTAATTCAACCTAAATAATTCTATGATTCTATGATTCTATATTCCAGCATTCTATGATTCTATACTGACTCTCTCAGTACTAAATAAAGCTAACAGGTTTCTGTCAGAATTTTGTAGAGTAATTCAGGATGGAAAGCACCTCAGGAGCTCTCTCTCACAACCTCTTGTTCAAAGCAAATCAGCTTCGAGGTCAGACGAGGTTGCTCAGGGCTTTATCCAATCGAGTCTTAAAAACCGCCATGACTGTAAACTGCGCAACCTTCCTTGGCAAACTCTTTCACTGCCTGACTGTCCTCTCTGTTTTTAATTAGAGCTCCTCCTTTATGAATTGTGACTGTTGTTTCTTGCCTTCCTGTCGTCTACTGCTGCAAAGATTTTGGTTCTGTCTTCTTGAGACTGTTCTCATGGTTACTGAGTGAATGACATTAAGTCCTCCCTGCAAAGTTGTCTTTTCTCCAGGCTAAACAAACCCAGCTCCATCAACCCTCACAAAACAAGTTTAGCAGTCCCCAAACATCTTGGTGAGCAAAAAAATTTGCCAACATCTTTCTTTTATCGAGTGTCTCTAAACTGATTGCAGTATTCTAGGTGTTGTCTAACAAGTTTTAAGTGAAATCTGATCAGTCAATCAGCTGGATTCCTGTTAACTCAGCCCAGGATGCACTCGGCCCTATGCTTTCAAGGCACACTGATGGCTCATGATAAGCTTGCTGCCTGCTGAGACTCCAGGAGACTTTTCAGACCCCTGCAGTCAATCTCCAGCTTTTATTGCTGCCAGGGGAACTTCTTTGCCAGGTTCAAGACCTCCTCTTTCTTCCTGATAAATTTCATAAGGTTCCTGTAATCCTGAGTAGGTCTCTTTGAATAGCAGCATTGCCCTTAGCTGTATAGGCTGTTCCCTTACTCACGTTTTGTCATTTGCAAATTTGCTGAGAATTCATGTTATCAGCTCCTCTGGGTCAATGATATGGATATCATTGTCTTTGAGAAGTTGTGGCAGTCCAGTGAAGTTCCCACTGATTGGAAAAGGGGAAACATAACCCCCATTTTTAAAAAGGAAGAAAAGGGAAGACCCAGGAAACTACAGACCAGTCAGTCTCAACTCTGTGCCAAGCAACATTATGGAGCAAATACTCCTGGAAACTATGCTAAGGCACATGGAAAATAAGATGATCAGTGACAGCCAATATGGCTTCATTAAGGGGAAATCTTGCCTGACAAATTTAGTGGCCTTCTACAATGGGGTTATAGAAATGGTGGATAAGAGAAGAGCAACTGACATCATCTACCTGGACTTGTGCGAAGCATTTGACACTGTCCAGCATTACATTCTTGTCTCTACATTGGAAAGACATGAATTTGATGGATGAACCAATCGGTGGATAAGGAATTGACTGGATGGTTGCACTCAAAGAGTTGTTTTAAACAGCTCGATGCCCAAGTGGAAACCAGTGATGAATGGAGCTCCTCAGGGTTTTTTATTGGGACTGGTGCTGTTTACCATCTTTGTCAGTGACATGGACAGTGGGAATGAGTGCACCCTCAGCAAGTTTGCTGATGACATCAAGCTGTGTGTTAAGGTCAACACGCTGGAGGGAAGGGATGCCATCCAGAGGGACCTGGACAGGTTTGAGAGGTGGGTCTGTTCCAACCTCATGAAATTCAGCAAGGCCAATTGCAAGGTCCTGCATGTAGGTTTGCAATCCCAAGCACAAACACAGGCTGAGTGTAGAATGGACTGAGATCATCCCTGAGGAGAAGAGCTTGGGGGTGTTGGTTGATGAGAAGCTCAACATGAGCTGGCAATGTGCACTCGCAGCCAACCGTATCCTGGGCTTCACTAAAAGAAGCGTGACCAGCAAGTTGAGGCAGGTGATTGAGGGAAAACCTTTAAAGATTGTCTAGTCCAACCCCCAGCCATGGGCAGGGACATCTTCCACTAGATCAGCTTGCTCAAAGACCCATCCAACCTGACCTTGAACACTAGCACAGGAATGACATGGACCTGTTGGAGCAGATCCAGAAGAGGGCCATGAAGATGATGAGAGGGATGATGGAACACTTCTCTTATGAGGACAGGCTGAGAGAGTTGGGGTTGTTCAGCCTGGAGAGAGGAAGGCTCTGGGGAGACCTTATAGTTGCCTTCCAGTACCCAAAGGAGGCCTACAGAAAACATGGCGAGGAACTCTTTATCAGGGAGTGTAGCAATAGGATGAGGGGTAATGGTTCTAAACTGAAAGAGGGGAAATTTAGATTAAATATCAGGAAGGAATTCTTTACTGTGAGGGTGGTGAGGCACTGGAACAGTCTTCCCAGGTAAGTTGTAGGTGCCCCTTCCCTGGAAGTGTTCAAGGCCCAGTTGGATGGGGCTTTGAGCAACCTGGTCTAGTCAAAAGTGTCCCTTCCCATGGCAGGGGGTTGAAACTAAGTGGTCTTTAAGGTCCCCTCCAAGCCGTTTTATGATTCTGTGATATGATTCCATGACACCAGCCTTGAAGCTGATGGAATATAAGTTGCAGAGCATGATAGACAATTGCCTTGATTTGCAGTGTTGACTGAAAATACACAGTGTTACTTTGTACAAAAAACAATTAAAAATTGAGTGGGTCAACCTTAGGAAGAGTGTAGGAATAACCCTTACCATGAGAGACTTTCCTCTTCCTCAGTATCTATTTCTGAGCTTCAGCAGCACTTGATTCATCCTGTTTTCCCAACTTGTTATTCCAAGCTGTCACAAGTAAATATACTTGGAAATAAAAACCATTTTGAGTTATTTTTTCAGCCTAGCAAAATAATAACCAGCACTTGTATGTCATCTAGACAGAATACTTTTCTGTTTATTTAAGGCATAAAACATTAAGCTTTAGAAGGATCTATGCAAAAGTAGGCAAGAGAGAAAAACCATAGCAACAGCCCAGATGAAAAACCCACATCTACAAACAAACCATGAACCTCACAATTTTTTTCTTCCATTATACTGTTTTGACTATAGTGTATAGTGTAACTCCATCTATTTCCATTGCTCAGGTTCTAATCCTGCTCATGAGTTGGTAGCATGTGAAATTTGTATAATATATGAAAACAAGCATGAATTATATAAAGTCCTAGAAAGAGAGGTTTTGACACAGTATATAAGTAATGTTTTTACTAAATAATTAAGAACATCTGCTTTTAGGAAAACAAGGAACTTAAAAACCTTAAAAATTCATTAAACAAATTGTTAGCAAACAACCAAGTTGTTAAGCAAAATGTGGCAGAGCGGGGAGACAAATTCATTAGCTGTATCAATTCATTAGGGTTTTTATCACTTTTCCTAAAGTTCTGCCTCAGTTGTTCAAGATGAGATAAACTATTTATATAAGATAATGCATTTCTATCACTAGTCTGTCATATATTAGACCACCATATGAATAAATCCTGATGTATAGTGAAAAGAGGGGAAAAAGTACCCTTTAGTGAGTCTTGTGCAGGGATTGGATTATTATGGTTGAATCATTATGAGAACTAAGATGGGTGAATAGATAGTGTTGACCATTGAGCTTATTTTACTAGTGTCAACAGATGGGACAAAACGTAAAAAACGTCAATTCAACGGTTAGGCCTAAAGTCTTCTAAATGGAGGGTTTGCATCCAAAATAAATGTGACTTTGAATAATTTTATATTTACATAACATTATTCATTCTGTATACACTGTAATGCCTAGCTAGGGGAGGTCTAAGATTTCAAGAACATGAAGTGTTGTGAGTAGTGTATAAAAATCAAGGAATCTGTTGTCCAAGACAGAAAATACTAGGGCTCATCTGACATAGTAAGATCAAACAGTCTAAAGAAGAAGTTCTTGTTTAATTTGATTTTGGCACTCATTACGTAGGGCAACACAGTATTGTACATCTTTGATGTCAGTGCAGGATGAACATAGATTTGCTTGTTATTGTCATTGTGAAAATAAACCAGCCACAAGAATAATTAAGCAACTTTAGTTTTCAATTTGCCACATTTTAGAGCATATAAAATAGGAAATAGAGGAAATATATTAAAACTGTATGATTTTTACCATAAGTAGTTACATCAAATAGAATAAGAAACAAAATGGATGCAGTTAAATTGTCTCAAGAAGTACTCATGTACTAAAAGAGTCCAAACCCACATATTATTTGCTAGAGGTGTTGCTTTATCCTGTTTTCTATTTGGATTATCTTGCAATTGAGTTCCGTGTGTCCCTGGCAAAAAGCTGACATTTTACTAATTGCTCTTTGACTAGCGTCCTACATATACACCACTTTAGAAAACACACAGGTTGGGTTCAGATGGCTTTTTGAATGCTTGATTGTACACTTCTCAGCAGATCTCACCACTGAAGAACAGCTGAGGAGTCAGCAGGTAGAAACCATGAGTCCCTGATATCTCTCAGATATAAACCCCCCCACACCTTACTTGCAATGTGGATGGAGCACAACTAAAAGTCCTTGCAGTCAAATCCCATGGCCCATTGGAGAGATGGCATAGTGAAAAAGGCTTTCCTGGAAAGGCCTCATATGTGCTCAGTGAAGGCTGATGTGGTATGCGGAATTTTGGAAGTGTACCCATCCTGCATTGCTCATGCTGGTGGTATCTAAGTAGTGAAATGAGCAGACAAAACACAGATCAAAGAATACATTGGTTTTTGTCCAGTATTATATCTTATGTTTTTCATTTAACACAGGGAAAATTGTAATGTTTTGAAACCAACTAACTCTGGTAGCAGAAAAGCAAAACCACAATGACTATAAGCATTATTTTTGAACGGAAAAGATTAAAAGATCCATGGTAAACCATTACCACAGCTTTTGCTTCTGAGTCAAAAGTACAAAACACAAGACAGCTTGGCTGTGGAGTTTTGATGGGGTTTTTTGTTAGTTTGTTTTTGTTTGTCTTGTTTTTTAAAATTTTAATCTTCCCTCACTGACTAATCTTTTTCTGGGAAGACAGATCTTTCGGTTTGCTTCATGTAGATGTGATCCTGCAGGCTCTGAACTTTCATGACATTATCTCAGCTCCTCTTGACTTCTTCCTTAGTGGGAACTGAAGAATGGTGCTCACAACCCACAGTATTTTATAAGATTACGGGAAAAACTATAAAGTTTGGAGAGCATAGACAGTTGCATTTTTTGTCTGTACAAAGAAAGAAGATAAACAAATCAAAGGTCTAATGCAGAAAATAGTGAAGGAAAAAAGTTCTAGTTGCATGAACAAAGGTCCTACCCTGGTTAAAAGAACTCTAGTTGCTCTTTTTGATTTGGCACATTCTGCATTCATTTCTGGCTAGCACCTGAAACACTAGCAAGCTGGGGAAAACAGAGGAAAAAGCATAGAAAGTGGTTAAGTAGAGAGAAGGTACTTGAGGCAGAAAAATTAAGGGGTTATGGTGTGACAAAGATGGAGCTGTTGCAAGTGTTTCTACTTTGAAATAGAGGAATAATTAGTGTGATGAAAGAGTTGTACCTCTAAGTTCAAATTGCTGCAAATTGTACATCCACTAAACTCTGTCCAAGAGTGAGATTCAGTTAATGATGAGGAAACATTATTTACAAGCTTTGGAAACAATTATACAAAATAGTACCATGAGAAAAAGCTCTGAACTAGCAGGGCTAAACATACAAACTGTTTCTATCTCTGAAACATGAAACTTTGTAATTTAATATACGTCCTCATACGAAAACAACTGCTTTGTAAAATGGTGACTAAAATGGCATGTAGAAGGTTTATTTGTACTCAGGATATCAAGAAATAACTTTTATTTCAGCAAAGACATACGTTTAAAGCAGACATTTCTGCATAGTTCTGGAGATGTAGCAGAGAAAAATGAATCACAAGCAGCTGGTGGTTTTGCTGAACAAATCATTTGACCACCCTACAGAGAGGTATCTAAACTTGCTCAGAATTTAAGGCATCATGAGGAAAATCTTTGATCACTGTGACTGTTAAAATGAAATGCATCATTGCAGATCAACTGCATGCTCTTGACTGAGAACATTGAAAGAGGATGAAATAACTGGAATTTTTACTGCAGAGATTTTTGAGCATGTGTGAAACAAGGGAATATATTAAGTGAGAGCTTTTAAAATACAGCATTAAAGACCTACATTGAGAAAAGTATGTAATATTTCTTCACTTATTCTCTATCAATTATAGATATGCCTCAGCATTTAATAGTGCTCTGAGTACCCAACCCCCTGAGATGGACAATAGGGATAGGGAGAAGAATGAAGCCTCCACAATCCAAGAGGAAATTATTAGCAACCTGCTACACCACTTACACACACACAGGTCTATGGAGCTGGATAGGATCCACCCAAGGGTACTGAGGGAGCTGGCAGAAGTGCTCACCAGGTAACTTTCCATCATTTATCAGCAGTTCTGGCTTATCAGGGAGGTCTCAGTTACTGGAGGGACAAACATGACACCTCTCTACAAGGAGGGCCAGAAGGACGATCTGGGGAACTACAGGCCTGTCAGGGAAGGTTATGGAACTGATCATCTTGAGTGCCATCACGTGACATATACAGGACAACCAGGTGATCAGTCTGAGTCAGCATGGGTTTGTGGAAGGCAGGTCCTGCTTGGCTAACCTGATCTCGTTCTATGACAAGATGACACACAGTGCATGAGGGAAAGGCTGTGGATGTTGTCTACCTAGAATTTAGTAAAGCCTTTGACACTTTCCCACAGCTTTCTCCTGGACAACCTGGCTGCTTAGGGCTTGGAGTGGTGTCCTCTTCACTGGGTAAAACACTGTCTGGATTGTTGGGCCCAAAGTGTTATGGTGAATGTAGTTAAATCCAGCTGGCAGATGGTCACAAGTGATGTTCCCCAGGGCTGAGTATTGGGCCCAATTCTGCTTAATACCTTTATCAATGATCTGGATGAGGGGATCGAGTACACACTCAGTAAGTTTGCAGACGACACCAAATTGGGTAGGAAGGTGCTACAGAGGGACCTGGACAGGCTAGATCCATGGGCCGAGGCCAATTGTATGATGTTCAACAAGACGAAGTGTCAGGTTCTGCTCTTGGGTAACAAAAACCTCATACAAGGCTACAGGGTTGGAGAAGTGTAGCTGGAAAGCTGCCTGATGGAAAATGACCCAGGAGCGTTGGTTGACAGCCGGATGAATATTTGCCAGTAGTGTGCCCATAGAAGGTGGCCCATAGTACCCTGCTTTATATTAGAAATAGTGTGATCAGCAGGACTAGGGACAAGATTTTATCTCTGTACTCAGCACTGGTGAGGGCACACCTCAAATACTGTGTTTAGTTTTGGGCCCCTCACTACAGGAGGACACTGAGGTTCTGGAGTGTGTCCAAAGAAGGGCAAAGAAGCTGGTGAGACATCTAGAGCACAAGTCTTATGAGGAGCGGCTGNACAAGTCTTATGAGGAGCAGCTGAGGGAACTGGAGTTGTTTAGCCTGGAGAAAAGGAGGCTGAGGGGAGACCTTATTGCTCTCTACAGCTACTGGAAAGGAGGTTGTAGCAAGGTTAAGGCTGGTCTCTTCTCTAAAGTAAAAAGTAGAAATATCCTCAACTTGTGCCAGGGGAGGTTTAGACTGGATACTAGGTAAAAATTTCTCTACAGAAAGCATTATTAAGCATTGGAATAGGCTGCTCAGGGAAGGAGGTTGTAGCGAGGTGGCTGTTGGTTGGTCTCATCTTGCAAGTAACAAGGGATAGGACAAGAGGAAATGGCCTCAAGTTATGCCAGGGGAGGTTTAGATCAGATATTAGGAAAAAATTCTGCACTGAAAGTAACAGTCATTATCCCTGGAGGTATTTAAAATACATGTAAATGTGGTGCTCAGAGATAAGGTTGGACTAGATGATCTACTAAGGTCCCTTCCAACCCTACGATTCTATGATTCTATGATTCTAAGGTTTAGTGGTGGACTTCGCTGTGCTTAGATTAATGGTTGGATTTGATGTTCTTAAAGGTCTTTTGCAACCTAAACAATTCAATGATTCTATGATTTGAATTAGAAAGTTTGTAATTACATTTTATTAGCATAATTTATCTTTTTTTCTGTCCTTCCTTAACCTATGAAATCACTCTTCACTCCAAAACAAATAGTTCTGTGAGTTAATTTCTTTTAGCTTTACTGTTTACTGGTGAATTCTGAAGGAGAGGGACTCCAGTTGTTACTACTCTGAAGTAATTATTTTACGTTATACAATGTAGATAATAATTTCAAGTAAATTCACTCGTCTTTCTTCATCCAGAATCTTTTAATATTAGGGAAGGTTTAGGATCTCTCTGCTGGTTTTAGGATTTATCCATAAGATGCTGCCCTTTACTGAAATAATAAGGGAAAGTAGAAAAGTAAGAATCCAAACATAGATACATCACTGTGTAATATTTCATTTCTTAATTTAAAAATTATATTAAATATCCAGTGAAGGCTGCAGATGTTGCATAGATTGGTTTGGTAATAAATAATGTGGACTTGTTGCTAACACAGTGATACAAATCTTATTACAAATTCAACAAAAATAATTTTAAATTAGTCTAATGAGAAGAACTGGTTTGGAAAAAAAGTAGGTCACCTCTAGGAGTGGAATATCTTATTCTGCATAGTGGTGAGCTGGAATCATAGGATACAGTAACATGCAGTTTCCTGGTGACTTAAGATGTAATAAGAAATAGTGATTTTGTGATGTCCTTAAGTTACGATATTGTTTAAACAAAAGACTAAAAGACTAAAGGCTAAACTAACCTAAACTAACCTCCATCCCTGGAAAGATGATGGAACAGCTCGTTCTGGGCGTCATCTCAAAGCATATGGAGGAAAAGAAGGCCATCAGAAGTACTCAGCATGGATTCACCAAGGGGAAATCATGCCTTACTAATCTGATCGCCTTCTATGATGGTGTGACTGGATGGATGGATGAGGGGAGAGCGGTCGATGTGGTCTACCTTGACTTCAGCAAGGCGTTTGACACGGTCTCCCACAGCATCCTCCTAGGGAAGCTTAGGAAGAGTGGGTTAGATGAATGGACAGTGAGGTGGATAGAAAACTGGTTGAAGGACAGAGCCCAGAGGGTTGTGATTAGGGGCGTGGAGTCTAGCTGGAGGTCAGTGATGAGCGGTGTTCCCCAGGGGTCAGTACTGGGCCCAGTGCTCTTCAATATATTCATCAATGACCTGGATGAGGGGATAGAGTGCACCCTCAGCAAGTTTGCTGACGACACAAAGCTGGGAGGGGTGGCTGACACCCCGGAAGGCTGTGCCGCCATCCAGAGAGACCTGGACAGGCTGGAGAGCTGGGCGGAGAGGAACCTCATGAAATTCAATAAGGGCAAGTGTAGGGTGCTGCACCTGGGGAGGAATAACCCCCTGCACCAGTACAGGTTGGGAGCTGACCTGCTGGAGAGCAGCTCTGAGGAAAGGGACCTGGGAGTCCTGGTGGACAACAGGATGACCATGAGCCAGCAATGTGCCCTTGTGGCCAAGAAGGCCAATGGCATCCTGGGGTGCATCAAGAAGAGTGTGGCCAGCAGGTCGAGGGAGGTCATCCTCCCCCTCTACTCTGCCTTGGTGAGGCCCCACCTGGAGTACTGTGTCCAGTTCTGGGCTCCCCAGCTCAAGAGGGACAAGGAATTGCTGGAGAGGGTGCAGCATAGGGCTACTAAGATGATTAAGGGACTGGAGCACCTCTCCTATGAAGATAGATTAAGGGAATTAGGTCTCTTTAGCTTGGAAAAGAGGCGTCTGAGGGGGGACCTAATTAACACTTATAAATACTTGAAGGGTGGGTGTCAGGAGGATGGGGCCAGGCTCTTTTCAGTGGTGCCCAGTGATAGGACAAGGGGTAACGGGCACAAACTTGAGCATAGGAAGTTCCACCTAAACATGAGGAGGAACTTCTTTACCTTGAGAGTGGCAGAGCACTGGAACAAGCTGCCCAGGGAGGTGGTGGAGTCTCCGTCTCTGGAGACATTCAAAACCCGCCTGGACGCGTTCCTGTGTAACCTGCTCTAAGGTGGCCCTGCTCTGGCAGGGGGGTTGGACTAGATGATCTACTAAGGTCCCTTCCAACCCTAGGATTCTATGATTCTATGATTCTAACTAAAATAGATCGCCATAAGAAAAAGATTCTGCATTTTTTGAAAGCAGATTAATATGCTTATTTTAAGTATACAAACTAGTGCATATTTTATTAGGAAATATACCTTGAGTGTTCTATAAAATAAATCAAAAGGAAAATGCTTTACCTGCAGCAAAATTGCCAGTAATTATCCTCGTCTTACTTTGTGTACTAACGTGCAATTGTCTTGGAAGCTTATTATTCTCTACTCACACATAATGAATGAATCAGCTAATAATAGTTACTTACTAAAGACCTAACTTGAAATACACATTCATAAGCCAAACAATATATTAGCAAGCAAATAAAGCAAACTGCTTCTAAAGGAATTTAAAAGTTAGCTAATTAAATAGCTAATTAAATTTAGAATAAAAATTATTATACAAATAAGTGAAATAAAGAAAAATAACAACAAAATAGCCCAGATCAATGTCAATCTCAAAAACATTTTTGGTAAATTATATCCAATGATTACAATAAAGGCTAAATATCCACTTTTTTCCTTAAGAAATAGGAACACAGCCATTCTGAATAGTACTTATACTGTTATATAGGTCAAATGAAAAAGAGCTTTATTAAGCTCAAGAATTCTCACAAACTTTTGGAGAGGGTTAATGAAGAATTAACATAAAAACAGTATATATTAAATTATGTTATATAGCAACCACAAGAACCATAATGCGGATGAATTCAAAACTTGCATTCAAAAAACTCTGAAAATTCTTTATTCAGACTTGTCATTTACTGATTTGTATAATCCAAATTATCTTTTTGATGAAACTTTTCCATAGAGTATTTGTAGAACCAAGATTTTTCACCCTATGCTAGATTTTGTCATTCAAAGATCCAAAGGTCCTGATGAATTTATGACAAAGGTCTGACAAATTTCTCAGGGTGTCAAGCTGACTTTCCATTAGTTAATTTTTATTTTATATGCAGGAGAACCTAATTCTGATTATAAATACCTCTTGATTAATATAGGTATAATTGTCTTGACTTTAGTTAAGTTATTTCAGTGGGGATCTATACTGCTGGGTGGAAGAAGCGACCTTGTCCCTAAAAATAGTCAGACAGCTTGACTCATTGTTTATATACACAGAAAAGTGCAGGATGTTAAAAGTTTCCATTAAGAACATAATTATGGTCTTTGATTTACTGCTTTGTTTCATTTTAGAAAATGCCTGTAAGATTCTAATTACAGACAGAAAAAAAAACACTCTGTCCATGAAGATAAGCAATCAAAGCATTCTGATCCTTACACTATGCCGACATTCTCTAGGTAGCAGACAGTATTCAAAGGTCTGAACATAAACGCAATAAGGTCTTTTTGTAATAAGACTACATCTTCATGAAATTCCACAAATGTATTATGTTAGTATTTGCCCAGGTCTTTAAGAAAGCACACTATAATTGCAAACTTACAACAGAAACAGATACGAGAAAATAGAACTTCTCATGACAATTGCAAATCAGTATATCCTGTGTTTCTGTCAATATGAAAAAAGATTCATAAGGTGACATTATAATACAGACTTCCTGTTTTGTGGATGAGATATTAATAGTTTGCATAGAAAATGATACATGCACTTGTAAAATCAATACAGTATTTCTAATGATTTTTAGTGGGCATTTGATCAAGCCACTGTAGATCAGAAAGATGAAGCCTGTAAGAAAGGTAATTTAATATTTCCTCTTAACTCACTTTACGAAAAAGGAATTAACTCCAAGTAAGTTAAACGTTTTAATCAAAGTGCATACACAGTGTTAAAAATAAAAATAGCTTGAAATTCAGATTTGACTCTTTTTTCATTTGTGGGCACTCAGAGGTGATTAATTTCAGCAGAACTTGTAGCAAAGCTGAAAGCTTATGTGGAATAAAAAAGCAGCTGTTTCATTACGTTATCTGGTGTAAGAATTATTCAATAAGAAAGGAATAAAAAATAAGAAGGAAACTGAATAATCAAGCACACACAGACACACAGACATTCTGGAGCAGACGGCAATGGGGAAAACAGAGAAGACCAGAAGCCAGGAGCCACAAAGGGATGGGTTCTTAGAGGAGAAGCTCAGGCATCGCCTTCAAGAGATTCAGCCTGAAATTTTCACTGATATTAAGGGGTAAACAAGACTGGTATGAGTGTTTTGGGATATTTGAGGGGGCCTGTGAGACTATGCAAAACTTGTTATATTATGTCCAAAGCCAGGAATGAAGCAGGTGGATCAGTGAGGGAAAAGGATGGGAAAATGAGGGTGGGTGAGTAAAAGGGATCCATGGCATGTGAGCAGGTCACTGCTTGTCTGACTGCACCCTGCTTAAGATCCATGCAATCTAGCCTATCCTCTTACTAAATCCTTAACATCTTTTTTCTGTGTAACCTCACTATGTGTCTGTTGCAATATGCGAGTGTCAGCAAATGGAAAAGAAGCTGTGAGCCACAGGCCACGTAGCTCTGTGTGCCAGCAAATGGAAAGACCTGGGTGTATTTATCTTTCCTAAGTGAATTTAGTTGTGAATGTGTGTGTGCATGTGTCGTTGTTGGGGTTTAATCCCAGATGTCAAATAAGCACCACATAGCTGCTTCTCTCTCAGTCCCAGGGGGAGGGAATAAGGAGAGTAAAAGTGAGAAAATTTGTAGTTTGAGGTAAAGACAGTTTAATAGGTAAAGAAAAGCCACGCACAAAAGCAAAGCAAAATGAGGAATTCATTCACTACTTGCTGTCAGCAGGCCATTGTTCAGTCATCTCTAGGAATGAGAGCAATCTGACCTAGTTAAAAATGTTTTGACACCATTTCCCACAGCATTCTCCTGGAGAAACTGGCTGCTCATGGCCTGGACAGACGTACTCTTCGCTGGATAAAGAACTGGCTGAATGGCCGTGCCCAGAGAGTGGTGGCAAATGGAGTTAAATCCAGTAGGTGCCCGCTCGTGTTGATCTGCTGGAGGGTAGGTTGGCTCTGCAGAGGGATCTGGACAGGCTGGATCGATGGGCTGAGGCCAATGGCATGAGGTTCAACAAGGCCAAGTGCCGGGTCCTGCACTTAGGTCACAACAACCCCAAGCAGCGCTACAGGCTTGGGGCGGAGTGGCTGGAAAGCTGCCTGGCAGAAAGGGACCTGGGGGTGCTGGTGGAAATATGCTGGCTGAATATGAGCCAGCAGTGTGCCCAGGTGGCCAAGAAGGCCAACAGCATCCTGGCCTGGATCAGGAATAGTGTGGTGAGCCGGACTAGGGAAGGGATCATCCCCCTGTACTCGGCACTGGTGAGGCCCCACCTCGAGTGCTGCGTTCAGTTTTGGGCCCCTCACTACAGGAAGGACATTGAGGTGTTGGAGCGTGTCCAGAGGAGGGCTACAAAGCTGGTGAGGGGTCTGGAGGACAAACCTTACGAGGAACGACTGAGGGAACTGGGGTTGTTTAGCCTGGAGAAGAGGAGGCTGAGGGGAGACCTCATCACCCTCTACAACTACCTGAAAGGAGGGTGTAGAGAGATGGGGGCTGACCTCTTCTCCCTGGTCACAAGGGATGAGACAAGAGGAAACGAGTTCAGGGCAGGTTTAGATTGGATATTAGGAAACATTTTTTCACTGAAAGGGTTATTAAACATTGGAACAGGCTACCCAGGGAGGTGGTGGATTCACCATCCCTGGAGGTGTTTAAGAAAAGAGTAGATGTGGTACTTAGGGACATGGTTTAGAAGTGTTTTTTTGTCAGGGTAGGTTAACGGTTGGACTTGATGATCTTAAGGGTCCCTTCCAACCTCGACGATTCTATGATTCTGATTCTATGTTCCTGCTTACTGCAGGGGGTTTGGACTAGATGACCTTTAAATGTCCTAACACATTCTGTGATTCTATGAAAGCAGGGCTGTGTCACACATAACGGCTACTGGAAAGGAAGAGCAAGACTAGGCTGCTCCATGTGAGTGCTATTGGTGTTCATGGGGTTGTGGCTAAAGGCAGTGCCCTGGCTTTGGCAGTCTGTGTGACTACCTACATTAGTGTACTCTGTGTGTGTGTGTGTGCATGCAGCTCTGGGACACAGACTCATGTTGTTATGTTTTGCAATAGCATTTCTTGCCTTCTACCCAGAAGAAAAAACAACCGAACTCCCATAAAAGACAAATATAAAACAAAAAATTTAATTGTAAGTCAGGGAACTCTATTTATTCTAAAAAAGGATGAAATCAAACTGTTTGGTAAAAACAAAAGACTTACAGTGGCCAAAAAATAGGAGTTTGTGCAAAATAGTGTGTTTGGACTTCTGCTCAGTAGAGACTATGTAAGATTTGTTTCCTGTATTTGCCTTAACATACCCTCAGGTAGGCTGTCCTTAATCATATCTTAGATTATTTCAGTACTTGTGATAGAATTTCTTTAATTCAGATTAGTAATATTCCATTTCTATTCTTCCATATGCATTTCATGATGAAGACAATAAATAACCATCCCTGAAAATAGGTTCTAGGACCCACTGTAGAAAGAATAATACTGTTTCTTCCCCAGAAACCAGACCCTGAGTATAAATAGCAGTTATCTAAAGAGCATGGAGAATGTTACAAAACCTGGGGAAAAAATTAAGCGCTTGAGCTGTCTGAAAATAGTGAAAAAATAAGGGCGAAATTCTCTACAGATGAGAAAATAATACTAAAAGCTTTAGGACAATGCCTTTCCTTTGAAAATACCATTTCACCCTCACTCCAGCTCACTCTATTCTTTCTCTTTCTCTCAACCCTCACTTTAAATTTGCTGATGACCCTAAGCGTAGGCTGAGCCTGAGGCACTGATGCTGTTGTAACTGGGTATCGTTGTTTAAACCCAGCTGGCAGCTGGGACCACGCAGCCACTCACTTAATTCTACATTCCCCTCCTCCTCCTCCTCCTCCCATCTACCTGCCCCAGGAAGGGTAGGGAGAAAAGGGAGCAAAGGAGGGGAAAGGTAAAAACCCCAAAGTTGTGGACTGAGATAAAGACAATTTAATAGAATAAAAGAAAAGGAAAATAACAACAGCAACAATAATAGTAATAATAATAATGGTAAAGGAATATACAAGATAAAGTAATACAGTAGAAGTCATTCTCAGCACCCAATGAACTGGTTGGCCAGCCTGAGCAGTGATGGCAGATTCCCACCACCCTGGCCAACCTTAATTTACTTACTGAATATGACATCTATGGTATGGAATATTCCATTGGCCAGCTTATTCTGCCTATGCTCCTTTTCGGCTTCTATGGGAAGTTGAAAAAAAGTCCTTGATTAATATAGAAGTCACCTGGCAACAACTAAAACAACATGGGTTTTTGGCATGTCTTTCATATCAAATCTGAAATGCAGCACCCACTGGAAAGAAAATTAACTTTATCCAGCTGAAACCAGGACACAGGGTTAGGCCTAACAGTATTTTTCCAGGACTTGTGCTGTATATCTTCTAGAAATTCTCTCTTTTTTAAAAAAAACAAAAAGCAAGCAAACCAAAACAAAACCACCAAACTAATACTATCAGACACTCTACATGTAATGTATATTTTTTCCTCAAGATGTTTAAGTTCATTAAATGTTTATATCACTGTGTTTCCATTTTTTAAATCCATGAACCTGGAAAGGCAGATGGCTAAATGATTTGCAGATGGTTGAAAATGATAAATGGCTGTGACAAGGTTAGTAATAGTACTTTTGTTCACTGTATTAGTGCAATCTGTTTCTGCCTAGGAAGCAACCTGAGCTATTAAACAAACTTAAATTAACAAAATATTTTCCTCTACATTTTGTTGTGATGTTTCATAGTTTTGTTTTCAACATAATTTATGCTTAGCTGTACTGAGTGCCATTTTTACATACTGTGTAGTTTTACAGCTATTACCTATGTCTTGGGTGACACCTGCCATTTTATCTGTGTATATTATTTAAACTTTTTTTTTTTCAGACACATTTACAGGTTTTTCAATGCCCTTGACTTCATAGCATATAATTAATAAAAAAGAAAATCCATATGGTCTCACAGATATATACCACAACTATCCTGCAAAACTGGTAGAAGGAAGTGCTTGTATTTGGTTTTAGTTTATTCCCTTGAATTAATATATCAGCAGCAATAATTGGAAATGGCAAGAGCACTTGCAAAAAGATGTGTTATGTAATCATAAATTTTTAAAACATATTTATTGATTACTTTCCTGTTCCCAATTTACTAGACTGCAATGAAGAATGAAACAGGAGACAATGAGGGATAGTTAGGGAGGCAGACCATTGGTGCAAGGTCAAAAAAAGATTACCATAGAAATATGGGAATGGAGACTCACTGTGATTCAGAGCAATGCTTTGTCTGGTTAGGCTTCCTCTATTTAACAGTATACAATACTATTTATTTTCAGAATAAGGTAGAAGAACAACTAAGGCTGTAGTAATTTATATTTCCAATAATTCAATGTGGCCTTAATTTCATCTTCATTTCATTTCTGGGTAATGGGATTTCTTCCTAGAATACTTCCCGAATTTCTCAAGTTTTTTTAAAGAAAAAAAAAAACCCAAAAAAAAGCAAACCAACCAATTGTTAACATGCAACAAAAAGATTTTGTCCAGATTTTGCTTCAGTTGATGACAATCCCTTAAAAAGAAGGATAAAATAGATTGTGCCTTTGTAAAAATAATTTAGTTTCTTGTCAATGTTCCTATTCTTAATCAGAGTTATAACTTATCTATATAAAGCTATTCTCAGGGAGTGTTGGTCAGGAATACATTTCATTGCATAGAGTCAGGATGCTAAAACAAACTTCACTAAATTTTCCTAATTCTTCAATTGAGTATCCCATGACACTTTATTTGTCCTGTTAGCATCTTTGCATTTCAAAAGCCCACTTTGGTTTTCTAATTTCCACTATCCATTTTCTCCTCTGAGGTTTTTGATATTTTCTATTAGATTCAATATAGTTGGAATTTTATTTTCTGAAAATGTGTTTCAGCATGACAAGAACACTAGATTTTTTCTGTCCTTCTGTCTGCCTTCCTGCTCTTTCTTCACAGTCTCGCAGCACTTTAGAGATATTCACCTGTTCTTTGATGTTACAATTTGCCAGAAGACAAATCTTTCAGGACAAATACAAGTGTTTCTGTTTCATTACTTTTAATATTTTTTATGACTGGT
>VXBO01013787.1:28356-38780 GCA_013400135.1 Rhinoptilus africanus
TTTTTGGCTGGGATTTTATTTTTTAAAAAAAAAAAAAAGTTTTTTTTAAAAAAGTCCTTTTTCAGAGTTGCTGGTTCAAGACTAATTTTGATTCTAGTTTCAATACATATTTTTCCCCTAGCATTAATCTTTAAGAAAAATCCTGCCCATTGTTACACTTGTTAGCTTTGTACATTATGACAACTCAGAGTGACTGTGCCTTTTAGCAAGACCCTTGCCTTGGCCATCTGGTGAATTCTGTATAATGCACATGATTTAAGGAGACAGTCAAGCACCTCTAATAATTATTGTGTCCATCTTCTAGGATATCGTCCTCTTTTCCTCATTCGCTTCACCCTTCTTTATGCTGAGTGCTACAACATTAAAAATAGCTTGCCAAGTTTGTCTCAAACTTTTGCAGTTATGCCTCCTGTTTTCAGATTTGCATTACAAACAGCAAAGCCAAATTACAAAACAACTTAGATTCTGAAGACAGGTCAATGAAAGCAGCTAATTAATACCATTTATTTGCTCAAAGTGGTTACCAGAGGAAAGTTAAATGAAAGGAAGTATTTTGCAAACTAATTTCTGATTATAAGGGTGATGCATGGCAGGGTCCAGCATTGAAGATGATACATAAACTGAGATACTGTTTGATGACCATTATCTACCATAGCTAACAGATGTTTGGAGAAATTCTAAACAAGATGCAAACTAAGAAATGAAGTTTCCTTCATTTGAAAGGGGACAGGGTGGCAGGGACAGTAGTGTTTATAACTGTGTTTCTAATTCTGTAAGGGAGAACATAACCCAGTGAGAAGAGCCTGACTCTGTCCTCTTCAGGTATTTACATGTATTGAAAAGGTCCCATGAGCCTTCTCTTCTCCAGCATGTACATTCCCAGCTCTGTCTTTCACTGTATAAGAGATTCTCCAATCTCTTCATCATTCTAGTCTTTCTTTGACTGTCTTTTTAAACTATGGGAAGGACACATACGCAAAGCCATCCAAAGGAGTGGAAATCTTACACTTTGACTCTGAGAGGCTTGAGAGTCTACTGAATGTCCATCTTGTTACATTGCCCAGCTTGTTATTTTACATATAGCTTAAAATGTTCTAGGACAATTTAAAGTGCTGATAAAGGTTTGATTGGGAATTCAAGAAAAAAGTACATATAGTTATGATTGGTATGTTCAAGTGAGGCAGCAGGCTGGAATTTTGCACTGTTTCTAGGTACTCTTAGCTCTGTGTTGGTAATACCTTTTCAGTACTTAGATGATAAAACCAGCATAGGCTATAATTCTGCATTCCATTCACCAGAAAATTTTCCACTGATGTGCAGTTTTATTTATCATCTGACGGAAAACATATCATACTGAAATTCTCATCAATAACATGTAAACAAACATGCCCTGAAATACTATTCAGAATTGATTTATCATACTTTAAAATAATTAAGTCAATATTCCTTTTTTTTTTTTTTTTTGCACCTATACCTTTCTCCCATTGTCTGAGACAGTGATAATGACAAGGTTTCAGTGTTATGTCTAAGTTTCAAATTTTCATGGAATCAAAAAGCAAATGTACCGTTAGGCTTACTCTTCAATTGCTTAATCTCTGGTACAGTTTCATCCCAGGTCAGCTAACAATATCCTAAATTCCAGGACTTGTTTATGGGATAAAATGCCCATGATTTCTGAAATATATCATGGAAAAATTGCCTTGATTTGTGTGGAAATAGTTTAACTCAAGAATAGGTCGCAGTACCTCTTAGTTTACTGATACAGGTGTAGCCCTAAAAATGAACTTCAGCCCACTTATTCAAAATCATAATGTATAGAAGTTAATAACCAGATTATTTTAATTTACTTGTTCCTATTTTGTCTTTACACTTTCAATTATTTAATCATGAGCTCTGGAAACTATTTTTTTTAACTAAAAGTAGAAGCTGAAGTTTTCCTTTAATGACATAATGCTTATAGAACAGAGTCTAACAAACTCATCAACTCTTCTCAGGTTGATGAAACTAAGGGAGTTAGAAATAATGAGATATGTTACAGAAGTTCATCTCTAGTAATGTGTACATAAATAGTATATTTCTTTTACTATCTCAGCAAATTAAGGAATCTACAATGTAAATATCTACACTGTTTTTTAATTCCAGGCTCCCTTTATAATTAAAGAAAAGAAATAAGTAATTCTGAGGAGAAGTTAATGGGACCTGGTTTAGCCTCCTACTTCATAATAAAATGAATCACTGAGTAAAGGTGACAATTTCTCTCTTATGCTTTAAGGAACTATAGGTGCCTAGCTGTAGTGGTCCTATCTTGGCCACAGTATAAACTTAGCTGGCTAATTCTAATGGAGCAGCATGTAGACAGCTCAACCTTGGCGCCAATGATTGATTCACTGACAAGTCCTTTTCCTTATCCAAAAGTGAAGCATGTATTACACAAATATCCTTTTGCTTGACAATAGAAATTATGAACAGAATTGTCTACATCTAAGAAAATCCTATAAGAACTCTGATGACCATAATGCTGGTGTACCTTTCCATGTCATGTAGCATGACATGCCATGACTGGAGGTCTATTCAATGTGTCACAGCTCAGGATTCCCAGCATTTGAAAACATGTAAGAATATCTATCCTCCTTTTCTTTAGAATGTTTGCTCCAACAAATGGTATTGAAATGAATACAGAGTCCAAATGCCTGTCTTACTGAGGTCATAAGGAACAGTAACACTGGTACATTCCAGTAGTTTTAAACCTGATCTCTGGAAAGCTGAATCCTTGACTGCTATGCAGGAATGTATATGTCAATTGTAGTGGGGTAGTAAGATGCAAGTTTATGGACAACAGTTAATGTGTAAGATACTGCTAGATGGTTCCACATCAAATATGTGTTTTGGCTGATGTTATATTTTTTTAATTCTATTTTAAAAGAAAGTAGTCTTGATATTAAATTCTTCATATTCTTTAGTCATGGTACTGCGGCTAAATGACTTAATTTGACCAACAAAGCCTACTATGATGATTATTTATAGATTTGAATGGATATTAATAATTCATTTATAAGTTGTGAATAATAACAACCTTGTGAGATTTAGCCTACAGAATTGTTCTATGAATATGTATGCATTATTGTAATGTTCATCCTTCACAAGACCTGAGCAGGAGAATGTTATAAATAAAGCACACGGTAAGTGCTACATTCATAAAAGGTTATTTTTGCAATTTCTATGTAAATAGACAGCTCTCTGTAGAGAAAATATGTGGAATGAGGAAAGAAGCGGGAATGCAAACTATCTGTTCATGACTAGAGTCCCGGGATCAAAGGCTTTTTAAAATAATTGCCTTCACAATTTCAGGGCAGCAGTCAACTCCTTGTGGCGTTAATGGAACTATTCCCATAGTCTGGGAATCTGGGTGGTGGGTTGTGTTAAAAATTGAGGTGAATTTTACTTTGATAAAGAAATCTTTCAATACAATTCACAGAGTCAATGTGGATTTCTATTTCTTTGGGCTTTTTTGAAGGATAAAGTGGATGGTGCATGACGAGGTGGAAATTTTTGTATGATTAAGAAGGTCTGAATTTATTTCTCTGTGTATGAATAAGAGGAGTGAAGCTCTACAAAAGAAAATTTGTCCCTGGAAGGATAGTTAATTCTTTTTGTATTAGCTATTATTAGATGTGATCATTAAAAACTATTGTTTCAAATACCAAGTATTAAAACTGGTTAATGTAAAGAATATCATTGCATTTAGAAACTAAACATTCTTTATTTTCTTCTCTGTCATTCAACATTGAAGCTTTAATACTTATCAGCAATATTATCACTGTCAATCGCTATGTGCTGAATCTCTTAGATTTTGACTCTGACATTGTAGCTTGAAATATTTTTCCTAATTTTCCAAAGTAGAATTGCAGCTATATAGCCATATTTTTTTTCTGGGTGAATAATCCATTGGTAGATCCCTCTTCCTTCTTTTCTTTTTTTCCTTCCCCCGCATTGCTCAGTGGGAGTCGCATTTCTTCCATAGGGCAGACCTAGCTAGCTTTTGTCTTCACAAACAATATTTGCTGTTTTACTTGACTTCAGTCAGTCCTTCCTGGTCTTCCTCCATGTAGCTGTCATTTGAAAATATCTGTCTTTAAAGGGATGCACTAATCTCTATCGGTGCTGTGATATAATTTAAGCATAATTTAAAATTGTGGCCATATCACAGTACTGTTTAAGACTACTATGATGAATAAAGCTGATATTATGAACAAACTACCAACTTCCAGTATGTCTAATTCCAGCCAAGTGTGATATGGTTGCTCAGATATATTGGTGAAAGACACAAATATTAATTAACTATTTCTGTTCTGTATTCAGAGTGAAGCAGGATAATGTTTCTAGTTTCAGTGAGTAAAGAGTGTGTTTCATGACTACAGAATAAATAATTAAAACCTGAAGATTTGGAAAAGATGTATGCAGGGTTTTAAGAACTCTCTGGTAATATTTTTTAGTCATTGGAAGTGATTTTTAAGAAAGTATGGGATTCTGAGAAAGTACCAGAAAACTGAAATATGAAGGAGATGATATTCAAAAGGAGTTGAGGGAATGAACTTGGTAATTGTATGGTGAGTAGGTCATCACTGTTCGTAGGTTAAAAAATGAGAAAGCTATTTAAAAATAATAATAATCTGTAAAAATAATAACCAAAAAAATCTTCTGAGTAGATTTTGACATTGTTTTTGATGAAACCTTGGTGACAGTTACTAATCTGACATACATAAGAGTCTATACAACATTTAAATGGCAGTCTGGTTAGAAAAACGTCTATGACACAGTACCAATGTGACTCTTGCCAGATGGATTAAAAATGATTCATTCATCTTCACATCTACAGATATACTATGAGGCTTGTCAAGCACTAGAAGAAATTTTTAATGTGGTCCAGTAGCGATCTGTTGTCAGCCAATGACATTCAGTAAATCTTACCAGTTTTCCAGAAGAAAAAGTAAAATTAGTGCTAGGACAATCTATGTCAACGCATATACATTAAAGAAATGGCAAATACTTTGTAAAACATTGTTAATAACCTGGAATCTTGTCTATTACATTAATTTTTATATTGCCACATACAGCGTCCATTGGAGAGGAAATATTTTACAGTGATGGGAAGCTACATCTTGTAATTCTCAAAATAACTTTGGGTCTTGCTATATAAACCATATGAACATGAGTTCCTTGCTATTGAAGTGGTGTGGCTCTATGAATTAACAGAATGTGTAGATTTTTAGCTGATGACTATAAAGCAGAAACTGTAAGTGTGTTCTAAACAAAGTATTAGTTTAACTGCTGCTAGAATAGTGCATCCAGTACTTATGCCTGGATCTTCCAGAAAAATTTGGAATCTAAAAAAGAGAACAGAAGAACCTTTAAAGTTGATTTGAATTAGGAAAAAAGTATCATTTTATTGTAAAATTGTAAAAATCACTAATTTTACTTCCTCAAAAAGTAAAGCTTGTAATTTACTGCAGTCGTCAGAAAAATCTTTTAGCAGGATAAATGTTTCTTAAGTCATTCCAAAAAAGGACATAAGAGACTCAGCAGTAAAACACTAAAATAAGAGTAGCTCAGCATAGGAGATTCAAGTTTTTGAGTGACAGTATTAACAATGAAGTAAATTGTTTAGGTTACTTTTATATTCTCCATCCTCAACTCAGGATATCTCTTAAACCATATAATGAACAAAGCGATGTAGGAATTGCTCAATATTTTTCTTCCATGTTACCTCTTAAAATTTGATAATTATCTGATAAAATCATAGAATCATAGAATTGTTTTGGTTGGAAGATATCTTTCAGATCATCAAGTCCAACCATTGACCTAGCACTGCCAAGTTAACACTAAACCATGTTCCTAAGCACTGAATCCACATATCTTTTAAGTATCTCCAAGGATGATGACTCAGATTCTAAAGTTATTATCCTCACCTACATCATTGGACTCTGGGTAGAATCTTCAAATGATTTCTCATTGAAAGTTTAATTTTTTGGAGACAGTGTACTCAAATCCAATCTCAAATTACTATCTTTGACAAATCCAAGCGTGGCAGATGTAGAGCAGAACACAGGCACACTACAAACAAGCCTATGCAGAGCCTTATACTGTTTTTTTCTCACATTCTGCTCACTATTTGGATGCCCATGTGAATACTGTATAAAGGCTTCTTTACTGGCATAGAACTTGGAGTTATTTGTCTCAGTTATTGTCCTTTGGTTGCCTTCTAACTGAGATGTATGCAGTTCTATAATCAGAGTATAATATGCCTCAACGTCAGCAAGCTTCTTTCTATCAACGTGTTAGCAGTTGAGTATGATAAATCAAGAAAGATAGTACAGTTTAAACACTGAATTTTTTATTAGGTCATTAGACAAGTGTAATGCACATTTGACAGATGATTTTTTAATATGCAAAAGAGTGATCTCATTACTTCTGCCATTTTCTTTGTATACCTGATTGCCAGTGTAATGCAGGCAATTACGAGAAGAAAAGTGAAGGTACTTACCCATATAATATATAAGCTATTTGAACTAAGCCAAACCTTATCTCTGTTCTGCACTACTTATGAAGCTACTCTGAATTTGAAGTGAGAGATCTTCATATCCACTGAAAAATGTAGAAATCACTGTAGAGAATTTTAAATTATATTTGACTACTGCTGTTCCATAGCTCATGGAATTCATATTAAAAGGCAATATATAAGGAATCTATACATTTCACCTACAAAATAACTCAGGCTGGGACTGAAGGCCCAGGTCTGTGCTTACACAGGTAGTCCCATAGTCCCATATGAAGTCGTTCAGGACAGGCCTATTGGTACACTCCTAGCACTGAGAGTACTTTTATGCAGTACTATAAGTGAATAACAGTTTTTCGTTACTGAAAATAAACTGAGCACTACTTACAGCATTTTTCTGTAATGTTTTCTATGGAAATGTATAGACTCACAATAATTTGGTATGAGATGGACCATGGTAGGCTGTTAGTCCTACCTCTTGCTCAAAGCAGGGTCAGCCATGAAGCTGGACCAGGTTGCTCAGGGCTGGAGACTGCACAGCCTCTCTAGGCAAGTTTTACTAATGCTGTGCTCATTACTTACAAGTTTTTATATCTTGTGGGTTTTTTTAACTTGTGCCTATTGTCTCTATCCCACCAGAAAACCCTGCAAAGTTCATGATCTCAACTTGATGACCTCCCCATACGTGTTTACTGGCTTCTATGAGGTTTCTCCATAGTCATCCCTTCTCCAGGCTGAACCAGCTTCTCCTTATAAGGCGTGTGCCCTGACCAGCATGGTGGCTTTCCACTTTACTCACCCTAGATTATTGGTTTCTTTCTGTTTGGGACAGAATTTAGACACAATATTCTACATGCCGTCTAATGAGAGCTGATTAAAGAAAAAGAATCATTTCCTTTGATGTACTGGCTGTGCTTCTGTTAGTACAGCAGAGGAGGTTCTTGATTCTCTTTGCTGCCAGGGCACACTGCCAGGTCACGATCAGCTTGCTGTCTGGCAAGACCCCCCAGGGCCTTTTGAGCTAAACTGCTTCCCAGGCCATCAGGGCTTACCCTGTACCGCTACCAGGGATTCTCTTTTGCCAGGTACAGGACCTCCCACTGAGAATCTCCCATGGCTCCTGTTGATGCATTTGTTCAGCCTGTCTAGATACTTCTCAATGGCAGCCCTGTCCTTGGGCATAGTGACTGGGCCACCTACCAGTTCGGTGTCATCTGCAAATTTGACCAGGGCACACTGGCACTCTTTCCAGTCTTTTGTAAAGATGTTAAGTGGGATTGGTCCCTGGACAGACCTCCGTGGCACTCTGGTTGTTACCAGCATCTGGGTAGAGTATGACATATTAACCATTGTCCCCTGAGTCTAATAGTCAAACTATTATTTTTTTGATATTTTTTTTTTCTTTTTTTCTGTCTCGTCGCCCAAGCATACAAACCACAACATCCCAACGTGGATACAAGAATGCTGTTGGGACAGAGTGTCAATAGCCTTCGCCTTCGTAAACGTTGAGAAAATGGCATCCACTCTTCTCCTTTTTGTCTTGAAATCCAGGCATACCATAGAAAGCAATCTAGTCTGTCAGGAATTATTTTCTCTTGTAAAAATCTTGCTGACTATTCACAATCAGCTTTTTCTCTTCCAAGTGCCCAGAAATTGCTTCCAAAAGGACTCATTTCATGATTTTCCCAAGGGCTGACATGAGGCTGACCAGTTCTCTAGACTGTCTGTTCAACCTTTTTACAAGATTGTTCAATATTTACATTCCTCCATTAATTGGAGATTTCCTCTGATGTACATAACTTTTCAAAATGATAGAGTTATTTTGCAAGAACACTGTCCAGCTCTCAGCACCCTTGGATACAAGCCATCCATTTCAGGGACTTACACGACCAAAGTTCTCTGAAGCGATCCTTGACTCGCCCTTCATCCACTGCTGGTAGCTCTTTACCTTGAACTGTGACTTTTAGCACAGGGACCAAGTGCACCATATAGATGGAAGGCCTTCCTTTACCTCCCTTTCTTGAGGCAAAGAACACATCCAGTATCTCAGCCTTATCTGTCTCCAGTTTTAATCTATTCTTCCAATACACTCCAGAAAATGCTTGTTTTAACACTGAGTTTTCAGCAAATATAGCTATTAAACACTTTGCTAAATTTAAAAAAAAAATGTAAATTCTTTTTTTTTTTTGTGTAATTTCAAAGTGAAAGCATTTTACCCAAAGTTTCCTGTATTAACTTACTAGGATACTAATTTTTTTAGAAAGTGGGGTTATTAAGCAGATATTATTAACATGTATGAACTATGGAACTCGGGAAGCTTTCTAAAAAGTGTCATTCATACATTATACTTGAAGTAAAAAGTCATTGTGCTTTTGGAAAGCCTACACTTAATAAATCATTGCTCAGCAGAAAGTTTTTCTCCCTGTGTGAAATGAGATGATAATGGGTACACATCATAAAATTGTCATTCTTTCTTCAGAGGGAGAAGAAAGCAAGGAGGTTAGAAACCATATCCCTTTTTAAAGGAAATGCCTCTTAAAGAATACAGAAAGTAATGGACCTATTTAATGATGATTAGACCAAGTTACTCTACTGTAGAAAATTGACAATTATTATTGCTATTGGTAAAAAAATAAAATTAATTTCTTGATTTAATAGAGGCATCTCTACACTTACCATTTTTTATTTTTTCATTTCTGTTAAATTTAAAAGCATGTTTACTTGCACGGAAAGTATATGACTGGATGTGTACAAAATTTTTCTCTCAGCAAATTTCTGTCCTGCTATTTTGTATATATAATCAATTACAAACCTTTGTCTAAATGGGTAGGAGCATAGAATTTCTCACGTCTGTCTTATGAAAATTAAGACTAGAGAATGATTTCTTGTGCCAGTTGCAGTTTGTTAACTATTTGGTCATATAAGAAAAGGTGATTTCCTTAACACATCCTAAGGAAATATTGCTCACTGACTCAACCTGTTGGTGGTTAAAGATAAAGAAAATTACTTCAGAACTGAAGTGGTGTAATTGAGGCAGGCAACTATTAGGGCTCAGTTGATGCGTGATAATTCATTAAGCCATAGTAACTCAATAGCTTTGGCTCATTTGATAATAAAGTATATGTAACCCTTTATTGTGTTTATGCAAATTAAAAGTCAGTGAGTAATTTTTTATGCTTTTACCAAAATGTTCTTCGGTATAGTTTTTGTCATAGTAAGAAGCAAAGTTTCTGGGTTTTCTTTTTCTTCTTTCTTTTTTTTTTCTTTTTTCTTTTTTTTCTTTTTTTCTTTTTTTTAATGGAAGCAATCTAAATCTTCATGTTATGAAAGAATTACTAGGAATCTATACAAATCAGAGGGAACTTAATTTTTGTGATAACCACCTACATTCATAGCTCTATAATAATACTGTGGATGTCAATGGAAATTTGGCCAGTAACTGCTAAAGTAAAATTCTTCTTTTAGGATTATGGTGCCATACACCTCAGGGTAGCTGTGTTCCACCAACACTTTTTTTTTAATACTGGTAGAGTAAAATTAATACATTTGCAATACTGTCTCCATTATTTCTTTCTTTAGAAAAAGAAAAATTGATCTAATTAATGAAGTATCAATATGCATCCATAGCTAGCAGTAGTAAATTTAATTCAGTGGTACCTGAGGTACATTTGATGCTCTATTAATATGATGTCTCATGAGAAAATAAATGAGGATCAAATATTATGTTTTCTAACACTTGCTTCAGAAAGTTCTTATAAGAAAACCTTATGATTTCAATGTGCTGTCAAAGCTGGAAAAATATGCAATTTAACATAAATTCTTGAATAAAAGGTCATAGAACAATAGAATATTTTTCACAGAATCACAGAAT
>VXBO01013788.1:328-55186 GCA_013400135.1 Rhinoptilus africanus
GTTGCCACAGTCAACGCTCTCACACCCACACTTTGCTCACTCATATGTCAGGGAAAATTATATACAAGTCACCTAATATCACCTAGAGTCTTCCTGAAGTTCTGGTGATTAGCAGAGCTTCAAAAGGGAAGAAATGAAAATAAGATGGTTAATCCTCTTAGGCTGCCTGTACAGACAATAGAGAAAAGCTCGCCTAAAGGGGAATTAAAACGAAGAGTCTACCAAATGTTCCCCGATCTGTAATAACTAGAGGATGTTCCCTAGTTTAATCTTGTTAGAGTAAAGTCAAGCTTTTGCGCAACCCACTGCCTCCTTATGCCTTCTTCCAATTAGACCCAAGGGGGAGCACTAACAATCTAGTGCATTTAGTCCTGAACAAAAGTGGTAAATTTATTCTCTGTGGATGTCTTAAGGCTAGAAAGTGAAAACTGTTCTTTCATTATAAATCAAACCTGAGTTGAACAGCAATTTATTAGGAAAAAAAAAATCCAATGCATTACACTTGCAGCAAGAATGTTAACATCTTAAATGTACTTTCAGAAAGCTTATGCTCATTTGCTAAATTACTAGCACTCAGCTTTTCCTAAAACATTTTTTAAATAAGGTCCACAGATTTCTGCTGAAATAATGAAAAGGAATATATCTTCATTGTAATGAATGGCAATTTATGCAGTGAGGTCCCATCAGCAGTAACGGAAATTGTATGCAACAATCCCAGTGGACACTAATACAGAAGCATTCCTAAATACCCAAAGAAAGTGAAAATGCCTAAGACATTCAAACTTAAAACAAATACAGAAGACATTTATTGTACATTCAGTGGTTATTTAGTGATCTGGAATGAATACATTTCCTTATTCAACTGCCATATTTACCTAGAAGATGCTCTCATCTTTACAGCAGATAGACAACACTTTACATCTCTCCAGCCACCAGTTACCAAAGCAAGCAAAAAAATTAACTTCTGGCTGCCCTTCCCCACCCTCCTCATTCACACCGAGCTGAGATGGCAGGGCTAGAACAAAGCAGTCTGTTTACATTCATAAGTTATTCAAGAGGAAGAAGAGATAGTTCTATTCTCACTCAGAAATACAACACAGTCTCAAGTTAGAATGAAAACATTGGGTACTCAGAAAGGAGCAGCCTCTCACCTAAGAATATATTACAGATACATAATTATGAGATTAATNAGAAAGACCAAACAATGCATTTTAATTCTTTGTGATGATGTATATCCCTTGCTTGTAAGCAAAGAAGTAATTTTTTTTTAATGTTCTTTTATATCCTACAGCAGTATCTTTTTGAAACTTCATGATGTGACGATAATGACCCCAACTAAATGCCTCCTGTTTAAGTTTATTCATCTTGAAATTGGCAACATGTAAAAAGCCAACAAGAATGATGTTTTCAGAAGTTATTGGGTTCTAAACAAAAGAAATGGGAGAGCCATCCTGCATTACCACAGAAAACTTCCTCATTCATGTAACTGTAACCATAAGCTAGCCAAGATCTATTGCTTCTCCCCGCTCTCCAGCCCGCCCAGTAATATTTACACTGAAAGTCAGTTTTAGATTTACTTGATTGGCAATTAGCAGCCTCCCTTCCAATTTCCAGCCAAATTATTTCTTGGGAACTAGCAATCTTTTTATTAAATTTTGTCTTCCCTTTTGTGATAGGAAGGAATCATATTTAAACATAATATTTATCTTGCTGAGCTAAAAACCCAAAATCATTATCTACCTGAGTGGGCTGGTGTAGGTGAGGGCCTCATCACTACCTCAAGCCAAATATAACCAAATTGGGGGGTCTAAGAGGTGAACACACATTTGATTCTAGTGTTCTGCCTGTGCTAATAAACCAGCATGGAGTCACTCAACTTAAGCACAGATATTCCTTCAGGCTTTTCTCACGTGGCATGTTCTCCATTACTCCTTTTTCTAGTGACTTTCCTCTTCTACATCTGTTCTAACTTTTCAAACCCATCAGATATCTTCAACATGATGACTGTGTGTGAGCCAAGAGTTCCAAATGAAGTCTCACCAATGATAATTTACAGAAGGGCAGTAAAAGGTGCTGAATCACCATTTAAAAAACCCAAACAGTCCTTATCACAGACTGAATCAAAGTGAGACCCTTCAAAGCCTTTCACTGAAGTATTGGGCACACGGATATTTGAATAGTGTTAGCAGTAAGACTGCAAGAATTACTTCTAGAGCTTTTGTCTCTCAAAGCATCTAATGTTTCTAACAGAGCTCTTCTGGAGACAGCAATACTAGGCAAAAAAAGAAAAAGTATCTTCTTCTGCAATCTCATAATTTATGGTCTAATTATTCACTATATTAGTTTCCTAACCTCGGACTTCCACAAGCAAGTAGAAAATAAAATTATCTAGACAGCTTTGCAGAGTTTCACGTAATAAACTGAAAATGTTGTCTGACATCAAAATATAACTCAAAATCATACCTACAACATTATGAATTTACACAATACTCATTTCCCCAAATTCTTATTTTTCCATACTACTAATCAGCAATTATTTGTGTAGTGCTCCCACCACAGGCTTAAGCTTTTTTTCTTTTTCCTCTACTGAGATACAATTGAATGCTAAATAAGTTAGGATGTAAAGTATTTTCATCCTTGGTTATAAAGCAGAATGTTCCAGTCTGATGTATGTTATGAATTGTCACATGAGCTACATAACACTGGCTCTTTTTAGGGAAGAGTACCTACAGCAGCATCCTTTCTTCAGAAGTGACAAGAAACAAGGCTGTAAGAAAGAGAAGACCAAGCGAACAAGCAATGCCACTTCCTCATCACATCCGCAGTGAGCAATCAGTAGCACAGGGTCTGTCTGAAGTAGCACCTATAGGCTTACTCGTGAAAAAAAACACAGTTGCATCAGAAGGAGAGAGTAGCATTTCGGGAACAGGGTTTTTTAATAAAATGCACAGGAAATATTGTTACAGTATGAGAACAAGCAATTATAACATAGAAATGTGCCTTCTCTCTAGCTGCTTCTGAAATGTTTGTTCATAACTAGTCACAGACATTTTTATCCAATTCACATTCAACACTTTTTTCATGAGGAAAAGCATTCCATGACACAGCCAGTAACTGAGAGCAAGTGCTGGCACGAGTAAGGCCAGCAGATTTAACTTTTCTACAGACATGTAAGAATATGACTTTACATGTCAAGGGGATGACTCCTCCTATCTCATCCTCAGGAATGTATTAAAAAAAGACAAACCCAGAAAATCTTAAGACATAATGATGCAAACCAGGGAAATTATCGTGTCACATATGACTAAATTTAAAAATTATCCTTAGTGATTTGTTAAAAAGCAGATATACACAGTGAGGTGTAATTTGATTAATGACAGCAAATATGGATTTAGACAAGGGAGGTCAATGCTTAACTAACTTTCTGAAGTTCTTTGAAAACATAACTTATGAAAAATAAAGAAAATTCCGTAAATACAGCATAGGTAGATTTTCAAGGGGCACTTGACAATATTTCTCATTATAGATTCATCACGAGGCTAACAGCTACGCAACAGAAACTCAAATAGGCTACTAAATATGAAGTTGCTCTAAAAAGTGTGAGAAAGGTGCGTAGTGACAAATAAATTTTTCCAGTAGCTTTGAGAGCTTTCAGAACCCATTTCTCTACAAATATGCATAGCTAATTAAGTCATGATCTTGATAAAAGTGACTTTAAAACCAGTATTTTTAATATTCATTAAAATAATGTAATATTAGCACATCTAATAGCCCTCCAGAAAAACTCTACTTTAATTTTGAAGCCTAAGTGAAAATAGAGTTTGGTAATAATGACATGAAATTCAGAAGAATGTGTTTCTGATATGAAATCTAGCAGCTGGAAAGTACATTTAACCATTCACACCAAAGAAAACATGGTACCAGCTACCAGCTCTGAGTGATAGACACACTGTGACACTCCTATTCAAAGAGATACATTTCAGAAATTTTTACAAGGAAGCTGAAGGTGATATGGTTAATTTATTTTATGTACAACACTGCCAACTCTGACTCTACCAACTTCACATCCATTTTCCTCCTTTGCAACATGCAAAGAATAAACCAAGTAGATTGATGAGATCAACAAGCTTGAACATACAGTTTCTCTTCAACACACGTCACAGAAAAACAAAGGTCTTAATTCTTTTTTTTCCCTAATGTTGTAATGGTATCACAAATTTTGTGAAGGTTGGTGAACACATAAAACAAATTAGTTAGAGGATATTGGAGTACCCACGCAAGATAAATTATGACCGAAAAAATTATTAGTCATACAGAATAGAATATTGAGTTATGACACAAAAAAAGCTAGTTTGCAAGTCTCAGAGGTTGTAAATAAGGGAAAGAATTCATAACACAAAGAGGTACGTGGAGCTAAGAGTAAGTTTGATTTGCCAAATCAATGTTCTAGTTTCTCAAACTATTTTTTTTTTTTAATATTGGAATAATTTAAAACCATTCTAGTAAACACAGATTTTCAGGTTTTTGCTAGCACATCCTGTTCTCTTCATGCATGATCAAGACTGAACTTGTAAAAAGAATGAAGCTGCTCAGATCAAGAAAATCTCTGCTCCTTAATCTCCAAGTTGAAAGCCAGTATCAACTAGACTTGGATATATGAAAATACTTCAGTGGAAAAAGGATATTTATATCTACCTTAGAAGAGAACTAAATCCTGGAATGAAAAAGGGAAAAACAAAAAAAAATCAGCAATCAGGAAGAATGATCATAAGGAAATAGACAGTGCATGGCCTTTTATTAAACTAAATGTCAAAAATCTGTATCTGATGGTATTACAGAAGCATCTGATCTGTAACATACTCCCATTTTTGCTAACCCATGTTTTGGTTTATGAATGCTTGGGGTTTTTTTTTAAGGGGATCTTACGTAGTCTCTGACAGATCAGAACTCTTATAAAGCAAGACCCTGCAAAACGTAGGAAATGGTATTAACCCCTCACAGATTAAAACGTTATTTAAAACACTTCATGCTTGACCATAATACAAGTTTTTATCATAGATACTGCCCCAGGAAAGCTGCTATGTTGAAAGATACCAATGAAAGGGCAAGTTCAAGTACTGACAAGACATTTTTGTTGAAAAGGTAAAAACATTCCCATAAAAGAACCTAAAAGGTGGCTATGCATCTTGTACACCTACAAAGGCCACATCAGGGTTTCTCTATGGTGAAATGGAAGGAGTAGGATTTTTATATACATAAATATAAAAGTGTATATAAAATATACATATAGGTAAATACACATGCATAAATACAGACCTGATACTCCCTTTGATTTATATATACTGAAATGACTGGTCAAAAGCATGACTAAGCACTATTAGCACAGCACATATTTGATTACAGAACTGATAAGAAGGGCACAGGAAAAAAGTTCAAAATAGGAAATACAGGAGTATCTCCCACCTCTTCCCCTTGTCAACTGTTCATTTGATGCGATGTCTACATACAAACAAATGCACAGAAAAGTATTAAATATAGATAAGTGGAAAAATTAGGTTTGTTAATACCTAATACAGTAGTGTTGTACCATAACTTTAAAAGCTAACTATACTTTAAATCTGCCTCAATGAAAGCAGTAAAAAATTCCATTTACAATGAATGGGCCTTCACCATTTTTATGGTGTTACTTCAAACTAAACTAAAGTAGAACTCCCTGATATAAGCACTAAGGGTCAGCACTACCTAGTGGAAAAAAAAAAAAAAAAAAGCCAAACCACACACCATCACCCTGAGAACTCCTAAAAAAGAAAAAAAAAAAACACAAAAAAGCAAACAAACCAAGACCAACCAACCAAAAAACCCCAACCAAACTCTCAAAAACCACAACTGCAGCAAGAACTGAGTATCACAGTTCGTGAGTGGACATCCCTCCCCCTCGGCTCTTGGTAACATTCTGCAGTTTTGCTGAGTTACAGAGAAAGGCTTTATAACTATTTATAGACACAGAGTTTCTTCTAACTATCTTTCCATGCAGCGTTTGGTCATGGTGAACTATTTGTGTTGCACTAAGCATATCAAAAAAAAAAACCTTGTTGCGATCAGAAAAACAGAAATGAAACAAAATATAAATACATAACAGCATGTATTGATACAAACTTTGTATATGTCCAAAAAAGGAACATACATTCACTTGTTACAAGAGTAAGGATGGGGTAGTACCCACTGCTAGGCAATGGGAGCACTTCCCAGAACCAGAGAATCAGAGGCTGGCTGAGGCAGGAAAGCAGCCCTGGAGACCACCGAGTCCAAGTCCCCACTCAGATCAGGGTGAGAGGCAGCAAGTTGTTCAAAGCCATGTCCAGTAAGGTTTTTTTTTTTCTGTCTCCAAGGATGGAGGCCACAGCAGCTCTGGGAAACCTGTTTTGGTGTTAAATCACCCTCACCATAAAAAAAAAAAAAAAAGTGTTTTCCCTAAAGAATGGTTTCTCTCCATTGAGTTGACCTTGGCAAACTGCCAATCACCCACTCAGCCACCTTCTCAACTCCCCCTCCTCAGCAGGACAGACAAAAGATAAAGCTTGTGAGTTTAGTAAAAGACAGGGTGGTAACAGTTTCCCTCTTCCTCCTTTGTTCCAGGCTCATCTTCACCCCTTCATTCCCAGATTTACTACCTCCTCTCCCACCATGAGTAGTACAGAAGAGGATGCAAAATGGGTTTTAGTCAGTCTGTAACTGCTTCTCTCTGCTGCTCCTTCCTCCTCATGCTTTTTCCTTGATCTAGAGCTGCAGGACTTCAGGACAAACCTGTTCCAGCATGAGTCCCTCCCTGGGCTGCAGAGGCATTCCTCACATTTTATCCCTCTTTTAACTGCTTCTGCAGTGGTTTGTCCTTTCTTAAATGTACTTTCACAGAGTCACCACCAACTTGGATGATGGGCTCAGCTCTGTCCTTCAATGGCTCAACTGTGTAGCTGGACACTCTTCTCACAAAAGCCACCCTCACAGGCCCTCCACTTCTCTACCAAAATTTGCCACCTACATCTATCATAGTATGTCACTTTTCATCTTCAGAAATCTTCCTGAAGTCCATTTTTTGAAATCCTTCTTCTCTAAAAGAGCCTTTGAGAAGGCTTTGAGCTAAATAAAAACTCAGCACGTACAGCTAGTAGTTCTTTTTAAAGTTTGGTTGATTTTTTTTCAAGATACTGCTTGTTGGCATGTAATATTAAAATGCTAGCTGAAGACCTAAAAAAAAAAGTTTAATAAAGTAAAAATGAACCTTAAAATCTTCTCATATTCACATTTAAACAATGAACGTTTCCTCCTTTAACATCTCCAAGCAGCTAAAAAAAAAAGTGAAGGTCATGAGAGAATTTGTTTTTTTTTAAAAAAACCCAAAAAAATCCAGTGAGTAATTGCCCTATAGGACACACTATAATACTTTAAGCAATATATTAGTTGAGGTATAGCTTTTCCATACGCTGGCCTATAGAAGCCAAAACCAGAGTCCTTTAAGAGTAATTGGAAACAAATAATAGAAAAACCCCAATCTATTGCCCCTCCTTGCCCAGGCTTCCAGCATGAACATGGAAGAACTTTAAAATGATCACAAACTTACTGCCTAATTTATGCACACCTACTTCTATTATTTTGGGTAATTTTGACCCATCCTCTGTGTTTCCTTGAAAAATACTCTAACAGAGCTTCTTCAAGGATATACGGATGACTAATCCTAAAGCAGTATGAGTTCAGCCTGTACTAAAATACTGTTAGTATGCAATTAAACACCACTATATGTACCTCAATATGGAAGAAGTCACATTAAAATTAGTGGGAGTATTCTTAAATATCACCTATTATCACACAGATATTCTGTGTTTGGAGTTACTCATAGCAATCAGCATAACGTTCATCATTCTGAACAATCTAAAAATCAACAGGTAACATCAAAAACAAGTTCAGACGAAAAATACTATGAAATAACATTTGTTTTGTCCTCCATCCTCAGTGTCTCTGCAGACAGCAGGAACCTAAAATAACTTTTACTATTCAGACTTCCAAACATGCTCAGAAAGACAGTAAATACACATTTGAAACAGGATTCATTTGAGTGAGTTTGAAATATAAAAGTCTCTTCAAGTATTGCTGTAGAATTACTGTAGAGAGAAGCTATTTCTTGGAAGATCGGAGAAAGTGAAAATCAGTTAATGACAGACTTTCACAGTGTAAATCCTCTGACAGTGTCCTTTAATTGAATGTTTATCGACATATAGATGAATAGATCAGATATTAAGCATACTACATTTTACAATTTAAAAATTACAAATCACATGTCATAACATCAGGTTTTTAAAACTAACTCAGCCTGTATTAATTCAGTGTTAATTTGAAAAATTATTTTCTTTTGATATGATCCAACATTAAAAAACCCAAACAAAAAAACTTTTTTAATGCCCTTTAAGAGTGGTTTAAAAAACATGAATGATTTAACTGGTATAAAAACAAACTGTAGGTCAAATATCAGTGAAGGATTAATCTTGAGAAGTAGCTGTTAGTTAAATATTTTACCTGTAAACTATAGAAATAAAACATTTTCTAATTTTGGTCACTCATTAATAATCATAAGCATGTATGAATATGCAAAAGACATCGAGGTGCTGGAGCAGGTCCAGAGAAGGGCAGCAAAGCTGGTGAGGAGTCTGGAGAACAAGTCTTATGAGGAACAGCTGAGGGAGCTGGGGTTGTTTAGCCTGGAGAAAAGGAGGCTGAGGGGAGTTGCACCAGGGGAGGTTTAGATTGTATATTAGGAAAAATTTTTACACTGAAAGGGTTATTAAGCATTGGGTAGGAATAAAATTAGCCATTTGGCTATGAATTCTGCTCTTGTTCGAACTGAAACTGTTCTACATGCTTAAGCTTTCATAAAGCTGTAGACTATTTATCTGAAGTGAAATTTATTCTGCTTGTTAGTAAAATGCATTTACTTCCCAATTAACATCAGTGATCACCCCCTGAATATAAAGAGAATAACTTTATTCAGATCTATCATCCATATTTATTCAGATAAAAACTTATGATAAAAAAAGCAGGGGTGGCTGTAATCTTCCTTTCATTGTAACGGAAAAGTCTCATGAGGTTATTAAGATTTGTTAAAAGTGTAAAGAAAGGAACAAAAAAGTGTTTATTCGGGGAAAAAAGCCACAACAAAACCAATAAACACTCCACACCAGCAAAGGGTTTCTTCACGCACCTCAGTTGGCATATGCTACAATAAGAAGTCACAGGTAAAGGAGTTCACAGGATCTGAAATAAGTCTTTCAAATTAAAAATAAGCACCTGCATCACATTAAGTAATGCAGGAACTACTTAATTCCTCCCTATTTCAGCATTATGAGACACAACACTTTCTTCCATTGCTTATGCATTTTTTATGTCTATCTACTGCTCTTGTGCAGTGTCAAGATTCAATAAGATTAGATATATAAAAATATTCTGATATTATTGTAAATCCATGCGGGAAACAATAATTTGATTACATCTTTGTGAGTGGAGATCAAAATGGTTTAGGTGTAAAGAATATCCTCCTATGTCTTGCTGCAAAAGTCTTTGAAAAAGGTCAAATCTTCAAACAGCAATCCACTACATGCACAGCAAGCAATACAATCTATTACAGGTTCTTGCCAAGCAATCCATTGTAAATTAAGTTACATAAATATTTCCACATTTGTTCAGCTTACAAGGACACCACTACTTTCAAACAAGACAAGCTCACTTTACATGCTTCCTGTCTAGTTAAACTATTTTGTCACTGCATCAAGTCTATTTAGATGTATATAGATTGTGTCAGGTCTGTCACTCCTAGAAGTCCACTGTTACATTCCCCTTTTCCCTTCTCAGGCCATCATAATTGTACCCTAAGCTTTTGCAATGTGTTACAGAATCCGTTAAGGTCTCAGTGTCCTACACACTCAATGGGGTTCAGTTGCTCAAATGTAGCATTTTAAATGACCTAAGAAATACCACACAGCCTCAAGGAGGTGCTTCAGAAGGCTCTGGGTCTCTTACATGTCCCCTATTACATCACGTAGTCTTGTGAAGATGACATATCTTAGAGGGTCCCAAAGTGCTACTAGATGTTCTGCATTTAGCCAAAACGATCCTATCTTTTCCAAAACAGCAACTGAGTATCTATCCCACATAGTTTAAGAAAGTTTTGTGCTTTCTGGACTCTTATCTGACTTAAACAGTTTATTATTTTGAGAGGAATTTTCCAAAATCCACTCTGTCTAGAAAACAAGTAGTAGAATCAATAAATATTTTTTAAAACTCAAAAAATCAAGTCAGACAATCCCCCAAAAACAGAGCACCACCACTAGATACACCAATTATTTTTAGTTAGAAAAATGTAATTCTTATTTCAAATGAAAATGAAAAAAGCAAAAAACACTATGGAAGTATTACTAAAAATTATTTAAGCTAACCACCCCAACTGTCCTGGCTTGAGGTAAAACAGAACCAATTTTCTTTTCAGTAATTTTACTTTTCAGTTAAGCTTCTAACTGAACTTTGAAAGTAATAGCATGTTTTTCAGACAGCGTCTGCTTCCAGAGTGATATGGCCTGATGCTTATAGTTAATACCAAGGGATGGTATGCAGAGAGGCTCTTGCTTATACGTATTGCTATAACAACCAAGGTCAGCTAACTTCGTTGTGTGCCATGTTGGAAGCAGAATATAGAGGGATTGTACCTGTGGGGGGAGCGGACAGGACAGGTGACCCAAAAGTGACCACAGTGGTATCCCATCCCATCTGCATCATACTCAGTATAAAGCTGAGGGATCAAAGGCCGGCATCCAAGGACTCCTCTGTTTGTTTGCCTTTGATCCCAATCTGCATGTTCCAGAATCCAGATCTGGAATCCAGTTTCTGTCTGTCACTGAGTTCAGTCTAGGACTTATCCAGTGCCTGCCAGTGATGTGACCGTCACCCTGGGAGCTAGACGCTGGTTTTGTATTGTATATATTTCACTATTTTTTTATATCTAATATTATCTTTCTTTTTATTAAAGCATTTTTAGTTTTCTTTTCAATCCATAAGTCTCTCTCCTCTCTTCTGAGAATGGAGAGAGAGGTTAAATAGAGCATCTGTCATCCGTTTGATGGCCAGTCCAGCCTAAACCATGACACCAACCACGAGGACTTATGGTTATGTAAAAACTGTTACTGTCATTAGAAATTAAAGGTTATATGTTGTTTTAAATAAACACTACTATATTCACCAGCCTTTTGTTATCACTCTCAACAGGAAAAATCTAACAGTTGTTAAATACAACATTCCCCTACAAAAGCTCTGTGGAGGACAATCTTGTACCAACTACAGGAATTTAAGGATATTGGTAAGAATAAAAAAAGCAACAAAAACTCAGAAAATGCAAAGAGCTTCCAAATAATAACAGAAGTGTTGGTCTTCTCCACTCAAAAGTACCTCAAACCTCATATGTAGGTTTGCAGATACTGCAATAACACATAAAAGTTAAAGAGCGCAGATCTGACAGATCTCAGACATTTTAACTAGTAGCTTTATGGGTGAATAAATATGTCATCACCCAAAGAAGTGAGAAGGGGATCATTTTTTTCAAGCTCTAGATACAATTGCATGTAGGTATCAAACAATTGCCAGTGAACATGACTACCAGGTGGCGAATGAACCTTTCCAAGAGCAATGAAGTCTTTCATAAATATGTTCAAGAAGAGCAATGATAAAAATATGTTATGAGTACAAAATGGTATTTTCATTAGGTATCAATCTCTGCTCACAGAAGTGTCCTGTGCCAGCATCCTTCATTCATATGATACACTCAATAACATGATATTCATTTTAATTGGCCAAATATAGGCAAGGAACAACTCTGCAACAGAAATACACAGCTACAGCTGGCATGTAACTGCCCAGTTGCAGAATGAAAGACAGTTTAGCAAGGTAATCAAAGCTTTACTGTAAGTAACTTTCATTTCAAAGGCTTATAGGCTTAAGGTTTAACTCCTTGAATTGACTTGACAGACATACTTGACACGCTGAAAGTTAAGAAACTGCAAACACAGCTGCAGAATTGGAAAATTATCTAGTAAAGCCAAATTTATAAGGAATTATACAAAGATTTGCAGCAGCTTCAGCAACTTAAACTCCATTTTTCCTTTTTTACACAAGCAGCAAGTGTTCTTAACTGAAGATTTCACAAGGGACTTTGAGAAAACCTTCTCATAGGAGTTATTTTCTTGTGTATATTCCAGTCATACAGGGACTGATGTGTTTATGAAATGCTTTGCTATTAGTACCATAAATCTCTTGCGTTTAAGTAGCACAAGTAGTCCATTTATCTATCAGAAGAAATGATACTGACCCATCTTAGAAGTTAAGTCCTAAAAGGTTCTATAGTATGTCAGGAGACAATTGATCAGACTTACATATATGGAATACTGACAACAAAAACACACTACCACTACCAGATTTTGAAATAATCTGGATTATAAAAATACATATAGTGCTGATGGAAAAGACAATAATGACTTAGATTCAATAGGACATAGAGATGTCATTTTCCTCTCCTTTGTAGCCTCCCAATGCTCATATTTTACAGTGGAATTGAACAACCTGGCTTGGTAGTATTAGATGACTGTACTACTTACTAGAATACGAGAATAAGGATGGGTGCTAGGTGTTAATTCATCGTTCAGCCATATGTTAGTCCTTAGTTTTGAGGATAGACTAAGTAAAAACAGGTATCACAGAATAAAGAGATCAAAACTTGAATTTTTTTTTTTTGACGAAATGTAACAGGTTCATCATGATCCACCTGATGGAAAAAAAACGGTTTAGAGAAGATGTGTAAAGATAGACTGAGATGACTTCTCACTCATTAACAAAAACCATAATCATTATCAACAATTTTATGTAATAATGAAGTGACTTCTGATGCAATCTGAAAATATAAAAAATATTTTATCAAGCTATATAATGTCCAATTTACACATTCAAAGTTGTAATGACTTCCATATAAAAATAATTAACAGACTCATGTCTTTTGTATTGTCTTTTGCATAAACAATTAGACCAATGCAATTTGTACGCGTATAATGTAATATATGTGACTACCAAATAAAAATATATAGTTTATGGTTAGAAAAGTCTACAAAACATGTATTTTGGGAAATGGAAGTTAAGAGAAAAAGCAATGCAATTCTATACATTCAGTTGGCTTATGAAATGTTATACTGGAGTTTTACAGAATATCCTAGCTGAGCTACGTGTATTTAATTTTCATTTTACATGGAAAGTATTAATAAAAACACCAGGAAAATGTTATAAGAACAAGTGTTAACCTAATTGCCCAGAAGATACATATTGCAAGTTCACCATCAGCTCTTTCCACATTTATCAGCTGCTTGAGATATTTATACATGAGTATTTCATCAACGTACTCCGTATTAGCCATTGCTGAGGAGTACTTACACATAGTCAAGCTTCTCAGACTATCCCACCGCTGAGTAATCTGGAGGTTCATAAGAATCTGGGAAGAGATGAACCAACCTGACCAAAGAGATACCTCATATCATATGAGATCAGGCTCAGTATATAAAGCTGGAGGAAGAAGGAAGATGCAGGGGACATTTGGAGTTATGGCATTTGTCTTCCCAAGAAACCATTACATCTGATGGAGCCCTGCTTTCCTGGAGATGGCTGAACACCTGCCTGACAATGGGAATTAGTGAATGAATTCGTTGGTTTGCTTTGCTTCATGTGTGGCTTTTTCTTTACCTATTACACTGTCTTTATCTCGACCCACAAGTTTCCTCACCTTTGCTCTTCTGATTCTCTCCCCTCATCATGCTCGGGGGGGAAAATGAGCAAGTGGCTGTATGGAGTTTAGCTGCCTACCGAGATTAAACCACAACTATAGCATCAGTCCCCAAAAATAACAATATATACTTCAGTTGCATTACATTTTATGCAGTTTTGTCCCATGCCAGAGCAATTTAGTTTAATTAAAACTAATTTACAAAACCCTAAAAAAATATGGAATGGTTATTCACTCTCATAGAACCATCATTAATCATGCATAAATGTTTCCGCAAAATTATCGCTGGGAAAAAGCTAGAATAGGTAGTGGAGTCAAAGCATGATAACAATAGCAGTAATATATTTTCTAAAATATGGATGTTCATGAAGTTGTTTTGTAGTGGCTGTTTCGCCATCATCATATCTGGATAACTCACAATAAGGACATTTAAAAGAAGTGTTTAAGGCCTTCTCTTTACACTTAATATTGATTTTCAATACTGGATACTGGAAAGTTCCATGGGACTGCAGAACACTAACATCTGAAAATGTAATTGTAGACTCATCAACCATCTCAATTCAAAGCAAAGTAATCAACAAAAGACTCTAATAAAAATTACACAATAATTTGCTGATTAATGTCAGTCAACTGATCTCATCTAATGTCTTATTTAGAGGATCTGAAAGTCTACATGTCATTAGGGAATTTAAGACACAAGTGATTTAGACTTTTGTAGGATGCTTGCACAATGGCATAAAAAATTTTAAGACAGAAAGTAACATAATTCAAAGTCAGCCTCTTCATTAAAAAAATACAACTATTTTTTTTGTTCTATTTATTTTGTAACTTATTCCATTCAAATGGAATATCTAATGGGAATTTGTCAGTGCATGGGTGAGTTTTTAGAGTGGTGAAATTAGTTCTCTGATTTCTAACTACTCTAAATCACTAACGCTACCAAAAATCACTAAGATTTGAGAGAATGTTGAGCTCTTCAACTATTTCTCTTCAGTTTTTCCATCTTGTTTAATATAATGATTAAGAAAGTTATTATTCAAAGACAATGCAAAGTTTCAGCATGAGGTAATTGTAAACAAAAAATGTAGATTTTTATCGACTGATTTTTAGTGTAACTCAGAAAATGCTAAAGTTCGCTTTTGATTCTTAAGGTTTATATTTTGTTATTAATTTTGACAGTCTCTTCCACAAGGGCATCAGAACACTTAATTCCAGAGTTATGATTCCTTTTTATTTTATTACTCATATTACCAAATCTTACAAATAATTCCAAGTTCACAACTACACACTATATTTCCGAACCAATGTTCACCTCTATACATTTAAACACATTCAGAGTCCTGTCCCGTCCCGTCCCCCCCAAACTAAACCAATATACTACAAATAGGAATAATGCAATTATTAGTCGGCACCCAATTCACACCTTTTACTTAATTCCATTTTTACCCTCTGTACAAAAAACCATGAAAATCTATGAAAACCCTACCTGTCTTTTAGCCTATCATTCTCAAACATGCTACTGATTACAAGTGTATCCTCCTTTGCCATTTGGTGCATATTGGTTTGTCATTTAGCTTGCATTTTCTTTCAAATGGCACTGATGATTTGTGAACACAAGTACTCCTGAGGGTTTGCTTACTTTGGGCTTATTGATTGTAAACAATTCAAAGTGGGGGAAAAATAAGGGAGAAGATTATAGCCTTTTTCCATCACTTGTCCCACAACCCTTTTTTTTCTCCTGTAAGAATTAACCTTTATTTTTCAAATATATGTCATTAGGGAAGTCCAGCACACTATGTATAATTATATTAAGGCTCCTATTTCACCGAATTATAGAACTGATTCCATTTCTCCTGGTAAGAGAATCAGAAAACAAAAATAGCATGCAACTGTAATCATATAGGAATTGTCATTGGCTAGGTTTAAGCTGCCAAGAGCTGCATAATTTGAGAAGTATTGCATATGCAGATACATCACGCATGTGCTTGTATTATGTACCTGCTTCTACCTATAAAAATTGATGGTATGTTAACTAATAAGGTAAAAATATTAACTCTTTCCACTGTATGTCTGTTTATGTTTTAAACTAATTGTCTGATTGATGAATTAACTAGCCTCCTGTTATCTACTATGTGTAAGCCATTAGATTTTTAAATTCTCTCATATCTGACAAAAAAAATACAGCAATGAATTTCTCTTGAAGCAGGTCACCATATAAATAAGCCAAGATTAATTCCAGAAGGCTACCAGGCACTTACTTTTACAGTCAGGCAGACTGTAAACTTTAGGAATAAACCATATACCTGTTGTGCCAAATCTTCTGGTTACAGAATGCCTTGTTATATGGGCAGACAGTATAGTACATCCCTACTTGAGTGTAAGCAAACAGGAATGAAGCATAAGCAAACATTAAATGAACAGCAGAACACCAACCACTAGGTATCAGCCTCCCCTCCTCCAACCCTCCTATTCTTTCTTTTCTATTTATGACCTATGAAGTCTGCAGTTTCTATGAAGATAGAAAGAAAGAACCCGTGAAGAGCATCTTCTGGTATTGTCAGATGCATCAATATCTGCCCTTCATCTTTTCCTTCTCCCCTTCTCACCTTTTGCAATTTCATTTGTAGAACAGAACAAAAGCAAGAGACCTTTTTCTTAACACTTTTATGTCCATCAATAACAAACAGCTTCTGTACTCCACTTTTTGGCATTACCATCAGGTTTTTATGCCTTCAATAGTGTCCAAGAATGCAGTGCAGACCAAAGGCTTTAATTCTTTCAAGCCTTTATACATCACACAGTCTCATCACTACATTACATAGCACCTTTCATTCATGAAGCTGCAATGCAACCTTAATAAAGCCCACAAGTGGCCTCTGCAATTATCTTTTCCAGTTTTAAATCTTTTCACAGTCTGAGAATACACTGCAGCAATCACATTCAACTCCAGAAGTCCAGAAACAGATTGTGCAAGCAACTACCGGCTACTCCCTTATTTGCTCAGGTAATTTTACACAAACGCTTTCTTCTGTGAAAACTTTTTTTTTAATTCCTACTCTTATTTCTTCATAAAGGTTAGTGAGCTGAAAGGAAAATGCAAAATAAACTTCTATGTATTACTATGCAGGTGGCTTGTGTAGACACTATGTACTTATAGAATACACTCAGTGATAAACAAATAAGGAAGAGTACAAATTAAAACAGGCAAGGACCACCTTGACATCTCCACTACCTCTAACAATGTGTTGTTAAGTACAAGATGAATTCCTCAAGACAACTGAAATAGCTGCTGAGCAGGACTACAATATAGTCACAATACATTAATTTTAACACAGAGAGTTGACAAATGCATAAAAATATGACCATTCTATGAAGACAGAGTAGATTACTTTGAAATGAAGCATTGATAGGGGTCTTTTTGTTTTGTTTTGTTTTTTTTTTTTAAAGGGGAGGGAGGGGGAAGGGGGATTTCTCACTGTTATCAAGACATTTCCCCTTAAAAATCACAAATTTATTGCAACTGGAAGGGAATTCTGGAGGTCATCTTGTCCAAATCCCCTGCTCAAGCAGGACCACCTACAGTATAAGATGGCCAGGATCTTCAGGAATTTGCTTCTGTTTCTTTAATACCAGCAGTTTTTACATAACAACATAAATTTTTTTTGCCCCATTAGTGTCACAAGGCAAGATGCTGTACTATACCTCTTAAGAGATAATCAACTCCCTGGACTTAAAAAAATATTTAAAAATTAGTTTCCTAGGGTTGCATGCCAGCCTGCAAAACTGCCAGACCACAAACTCTCACCGATTTGTTTGTTCTCATAAATTCAGAGACTATTATAATAGTAAATTTGGAAAAGTGTTCTTAGTCAAATCAATACTTGCTTTCTATAGCATCTCTCCAACCAAAACAAATGAAGAGTCAACTTCTGCCATTACATTTGCCACACTTCAGTCACCGTATCTCGCTTGTGCATATTGCCAATTGGCATACTCAGTAAAAATCACTGCCTAGGTAGGTGTTCAAGTCATGAAATTCTGTATTTGTATTTAAAACCTAAAACTAGGTAATGCTCAGCCTAGTCACTGAGCACTGAAGTAGTAGTATTTGTTGTCTTTATCTCCAATCAGAAAATAATCTCTTCAGTTACTCTAATGATCTTATCTGGCATTCAAAGATAAAGTTTGGTTCCCTTTAAAGGAACAGAAAAGAGAAAGGATTACAACACTGCCGAAGAAGCTAAGATGATTCTATTCTGTACTGAGAATGATGAGGGGGAGAAAGGAGGGAGAAGAGAGCTCTTTGTTTAGATGATACTGCTAAGTGCAAAGGTATACTGAATCTCTCAGTTCAGATGTATTTCAGAATAGATATTGACAGACTCAAGCTCAATCATATACTATTTTCAATGACAGAATACATACATTTTAGTATGAACACATTTTCACTTAAGTAAATTTATCATTGTAATTTCCCAGAGAAGTCTCCAAAGACTTTTCTATCCTTCAGGTAACTCCAATCATGAGATACCTCAAACTGAAAGAATGAAGTTCTGCTGCAAGTTAATCTAAATACTAAATCTAAAACCCAAACCTGTCACTGCATATATATAGGAAAAAAACGTTTCTCTGAAAATATAACTGCCGTATCATTGAAGCACCTTTATACTCATTGAACGTTTCTCTGATTTCATAACAACTGACTTTCTCAATTTTTTTTTTCTAAGATTTTCACATGCATTTTTCACTTCCAATTAGAATTGGTTACACTTGTTTAGCTTTTTTTATCGTCTCTAGGGGGTTTTACTGATTGCTTTTTATTGGGCTGGTTGGAGTTTTTTCTAATGGTTGACAGCTTTTGACTACTTCTATAGGGGAATTCTTATAACTCCTCTGACATTATTCTTATTTTTGTAAACGTAGCTAGCAGTACATCAAAATTCACTACTGTGAAACATCACTTGAAACAGGATTTCTGGCATGACATGATTATTATTCTCCAACAGACAATGGCTGATCCAAAAAAACCCATGGTAATGCAGCCTAGTAAGTTACAAATATTTTTCAATAAAAACATACATTTCCACATTTTTATTTATTAATATAAGAAGTGTGGTATCATTTCTATCACAAACATTTAAATTCAATTAAAGAAGTGGTAACTCCTAAGACCAACAAGTAATCCAAACCTTTCAAAAGTCAGGTTGTTTTTTCCCTCATTATAACAATATATGTATTATACATGTAAAACTTTTGCAAATATTGGAGACAATTTTAGTGATAATCCAGGAATGTAACCTCTTTCTGGCAACATCTCTCTCAGATCAGACAGATAACTCTTTCAGATACTGAGGGTCCAATTTTCTCTCAATTACAATGATTTCAATTAGTGTGGTATTAAACTATTGCATAGTATCTTAAGCAAAATATCACTTAATTAGGGACATAATAATAGCTCCAAACACTAGCTATACATAAGAAGGCTAATCCAACATTTTTATGTAGCACAGCAATTCTATCCACCGATATAAAATATTAATCTAGAATTATTACTTAAAAAGAAATACCTGTTTTAAACATTAAATTTACAACTAAGTTAAAAAAAAATGCTGTCCTCAAAAAAGTTGTTTTACTCATTGGTTCAGGTAGCTTTTATGTGACAAGGCAAAGATCAGCTGAAACTTCTTGAGAGCTTTCTGATATAAAATGAAATAACTTTCTGATATAAATATCAGAAAAAATATCCTTTCTGATATAAAATGAAATAACTTCATAACGTTTATACTATTTTTTATCTCAGTAATAAATACTTAAAAAATAACGTAATCTCTTTGTAAAGAAAAACTCGGATACATTAGAATATGGACTGAGGTGGGCTAAAACATTTTGCCAAAGATGACGTTTGCACAACTTTGGTTGTCGGCCAGGTACAGGTTGTCGGCCCCAGCAACAAGAAAGTTGGAACAAGTTCTGTTTGGAAGGCACTTGGGCTGGCCATACCAGAACAGTGAAGCAAAGAGCGCTCACAAAGCAAAAGTGATGTGTAACAATCATGAGGTATGATGCCGGTGAGTGACAGTTACCTATCTTCTGACCTGACCCACAGGTCTGCTCACCCAGAAGTAAGATCTTGCACACGGCAGAGATTGCTGCATCCATTTCTAAGACCACTTCTCTTTGATGCTTCTTTACACAGGTACCGTTGACATTGATGGGGAGACCCTTAGGTTGACTATAAGCTCTGAACCCAGGCAGCTCTCTCCCTCATCCTGCAGCCAAGGAGAATGGCTTAGTAAGGAGCAAAAGTTTCCTACAGATCAACACACCACAAGATCCAACTACAGAAGCGAGATTCCACTACCTTTGCAAACAGGTTTCCTCATATTGTCAACCAATAATAGTTTTAGTCCACCAATAGATAAATTCTCTAGAAAACTTTCTGATTTATTTAATATGTGGAATTTTCTAATTAACATTCCAGATGAATAAATCATTGTGATGTTGCTATATTAACTAATTACACTAAAGAGACAATGAAGTTAAAAGCTTTGAGGTTTTATTACTTTTTAGAATGAGAGTAAACTAATACTTCCATATTTGGACCTCCTACTCTATTGAGAGTTGGAGAGTAAGGTTGTCTCTACAGAAGTACTTAAAGCAGAAAATGCAGCAAACTCCTCTGGCAGATGTTACTTCATCCCACCAACACACAGAAAAATAAATGTAAAGAAAAAGAACTAAGACTTCTCTGGACTATAACATCAGTGAAGAAACTGCAGCAAGTAGAGATTTCCTTATCTTATCTTACTATGACATAATGACTTGAATTTCAGGAGTGTAAGAAACTGAACTTTATCTTTTCCATGCTCTTTACATTTAATTATTTTTTTTTAACCCTGCAAAAGCATAGCTAGAGGGCACTCTAGAGACCAGTATTTAAAGGAAAACAATAAGAAACATTCTTATGTAAATCACTTGTTTCACTTTTGGGATTTCAGAGTTGCTAATACAGTTTCTCATTAGACTGCTGTTCTACCTAGTGTTCACTGCTATAGTATCCGCTACCATATAGGCTCCCTCCTTTCCAGGCCCTTCTCCAGTCATTGAGCAACAGCACCAGCAGCAACAACCACCTCCCCATTTAAGCCTCATCTGCTTCTCCGTGATACTTCAGCTGAAGTGTTCCTAAACCATGGTACTGCTCTCCACTGCATTTCCAGTAAGATTACAATCAATTCACTTCATTTTTTAATAGCATCTTCATTTAGTGGTTCCCTTTTCACACTGGAACTTTAAGATTTGCATTCCCTTATGCCTCTAGTCCCCGTTGACATTTATTTCATTTCAATTTTTTATCAGCCAGATAGAATTTTAGACTTCACAGCTGGATTTCTCCGTCCAAAAATCATACAGAATGTAAAATAATATTTGACAGTGTCTACAAAGATTGGGGAAAGAAAAAAGTATTCCTCTCTTTTCCTGAAATAATATCACTAAGAATATTGCCAAATGCAAGCTGTTGTTTAGTTGTAGTCAGACTAGGGCAAGAGATGGCAGAGCACTAACATTTATGGAAGCTGTTCTCCTGTCATGGCAGATGCCTCCCAGAAAAGAAAAACAAGGACTTTTTTCAAGGTATCAGAAATCTTGCAGGAAGTGGCTGATAACTTATAGTTAACATACAGAAGCTTAAACAACTAAGAAGAGTTTTTTTCCTGACCGCATGAGTAGGAGAAAGAAAAGTTATGTCCCCCTTCCCTGAGAAGAGAAACTTTCTTATCAAATGGGATGGCCTTAAGAACAGGATGACTTGATATGGAATCTTCCTCTTGCCATATTATCAAGGAACAAGAACCACATGAATGAAACTCAGTGATGCATATCTATATCTTTCTCAGCCCTTCTCCTGACTGTTTCCACTCAGACATACAAATATCTAATTTAATATAAATAAAAATATATTAACATATAAAATCATCTCTGCAGAGTTGAGACTCAACTGTGTATGGTGAAGAAATGTTCCAAATCCTAACAATTCTATACCTGCAACTAGCAACTTTCAGATGTTGAACAATGGCAGTGGAGTTCTATTAATATTGAAGGTACTTAAATCTGAGTTTATATCTAAGTGGGGCCCCAAAAGATTATATAGTTTATTTAAGAAGTCTATCACCTCCCAGTCATAGTTTCTCTATGCCTTCCAGTCTTTATTTTCAGACAGTACATATGGAGCTCATACTTAGGGTGGCTGCCTCTGCTCTACTTCTTAGATTTACGAGAGCATTTTTGACAAGTTAAAAGGATAGCACTATGAAAGAGAAGACTTTTAACAGTTTGGGTAGGTGGGGAACTGAGGCAATGTCAAGACTGACCATGAGAAGACAAATGACAGCATGAGTACATGTTTAAACATCACAGGAGCTGAAGAAAAAAATTCTAATTTTTTTTTAACATTTCACCATTTTCATAATATAAAATATGTTGTACAATACATGTGTTTCATCTTGACTCCTGCAAGGGTTACTGATCACTTAGAGGTATATAATTCAGCAGTACCTTTAGGGTTTACAATCAGATTTGCCACAAGTGACAGTTGTCAGTGAGGATAAAAGGCACTGGTTACAGACTCAAATTTTCTGTGTTGTTGTAGAGTCAAAAATAGAGCCCTGCCATTCAAAAGAAGAAAGAGTAAGTTACCTTCATTACAGCAAAATGAAAGGATTGGATAGCTGCAAACCTGGGGTTAAAAAAAACACAACAGCAAAAAAGCCAGAAAAACATACACATACAAAACCACCACAACAAAAAAAACCCAAACAAACTCCACAAGCAAACAGAAAATCTACCCAAAAAACCCAACCACAGAAGATTTGGAGTATTTGTAATAATCAGCAATGCTTTAAAGAACGATATTAAAGCTTACTCAAACTAGACCAGAAAGGGTAAAGGTGGTTTGAATGACCTAGCAGAGTTTTGAAGGATGTGCAGAAGAGAACTCAGAGTATGGAAAACTTATTTTGCTTCATACAAAAAAAAAAAGTCAACAGCAGACTCCACTGTTGGCCAATTAACTTCAGTAGCTAAATTTTTTGCTTGAATTAGATTTCTAAGAGACATAGCTACCTAAAAACCAGCCAGGTGCTATTGCATTTAAAGAATTGCATAAATGGATGTCTATTTAGAGAACTAAACAAATAATATACTCTTGCACTTTCAAAGTTTCCATTTATTCCCCATGTGAATCTTTAGGTAATATTTCTGCAAACTGTGTTCTCACTGAATTTAAGGTGTAAAGCTGTTAGTAGAGTTTTAAATGAAAAGGCAAAATTAATTACTGACGGTAGAAACAAGAGAATACTGTCAGTGGTCTCCTGCAAACCAGAAAACTAAAACTAACTGATCAAAGCAATGACAAAGTCTCCAAGGATCACTAACGTGTGCTTTCATGAGATCATTTTCTATTTCAAGTCATTATGTGAAACTGATAACTAACTTCTGAAGCAGAATTTCAGATGTCTTTCTATCAAGTTACAAAATTAAGTGGTAAAAATTTCTTTCAAGCATAGACTTTGTCTTTAACCTTTGCCCATATTGCTAAGTTTATATATAAAATAAGCAGAAATCTATATATACAATTAACTAACTCTGCTCACAGGGTCTTATAAGGGTATTATGGGTTTTCATTTATTTTCTTTATATTCTCTTAACACAATAAATGTTCCACTGACTGCAAGTGAATTTCAGAGGAATAGAACTGAAGGATTGAAATAATGCTTCAAGTTCCACATTATGAAATACTGGATGCTGACCACAAATAAAGCTATTTTCCTGTTTTGAATGAATTACTATTTCCTGGGAAGTAAATGGTCAGCGGAGCCTAGTAGGTAACTTTGGATAACTTTTTGTGGTGAGATGAGTTGAAGGATTTCAAATGTTAAATATGTATTTAACTTAAAGTTCTTCCACCAAGGAGAAAAATTAAAATTCTCTAAATCCCTAGTTTTTCTGCTCTTTAACGATCATACTCACCACTAAGCTTCAACAAAACTTAACAAAATGGAGATACTGCAGTAGCTTATCTATGCATTAGAAGAAATACATGTTGCAAGATCAAATAGCAACTAACAAAGGATGAATTTTCATGGTCATTTAAACATATGATGTAGTAAGAAAAAACACACACATAGAACTTGCTAATTTTTACTGGTTTGGGGTTGTGAAATTTACACATGGTAGAGGACATGAACTGTAGCCAACATTAATTTCTGAAAGGTCATCTAGAACCATATGATGAATGCATTTTCTGTATGAACTATAATTTGCTGCTTTAATTTCACAAACAATTCCAATAATGAAAGATACTTTTTGTCATGAAGATTTGCTTAACATAATCCCAGTTTGGAGAGAGTAGCTTTTAAGAGAGAAACGAGAAAGAAACAAATACAAAATTATTTGCCATTTTTCTTTTGCTTTTCAGAAGTTCATTCTTTGGGAAATGTGAATGCGTATCATTCTTTCACTTCTACTTGCACGCTTACCTAGAGGAAAAGACAGATGTCCCAGTAAACGTTAACTGAATCTTTCACTGAAAGAGATCATTTTTCATGTGGTCTTGGAACCATTTGAGAAATCCATAAAAAGAAAAAGAGAATTTGAGAAAGATGGCATAGTCCAAAAGAAAGAAAATGTATAGCAAAAATTAAGTACAAAGAATTCACTTTATAAATTGTTCCTCCTTACAGTAATTAAGATATGTAAAGTGATTATGATTTTTCCATTAGCTTCTCTAGTAATGGACTTCTCTAGACTTGTATTGGACTGAGCTGACTTTAGTTTTTTTTTAACTGTGACAGCAGTCCCCCAATGGTCAGATGATGTTTTCTTAAATTAATTTTAGCTTTCGTAGAACCTCTTGCAATCATAATGCCTACGGTTAGTCAAGAACTCATAACAAGTAAGGATTCTGCTACTGACCCTAGAGATAATAAAGAAAATACAAAAACAAACCACAAAGAAAAAGAAAATAAGCAACTGGTTTAGAGTAAGAATACTCAAAGTAGACCCAAGACTGAGGAAGACAACACCACCATCACAGACATCACACTTCTGCTGGCAAAGACTTCGGGATGATGACTGACGCTTTTCTTCCACTAGTGTTAAGGACTATGAAAGTTGTTGACATTAATAACAACAAGCATTTGTTGCATTTTGACTCAACTGGTAAACATGACTGGAGTAATAATAAATTGACTTCACATATAGGGTGTTTACTTTGTGCCCTCTAACAACATTGAGTGTAACAGGACACAGTTTAAAGCTAGTCCTTCTCTAATTTTTCTACCAGATGACATTTAAAATAAGTGAGGGACAAAACAAAGTTCTGAAGGACAGAATTATCTTCTAGTTTGGCACATCTGTCTCCAAAGCACAGTTCTACATTGAAGCCTATCTTGGAATTGAACATTTTAAACTATATTATTACTGCAGTTTTTGATAAAAAACAGTGGTATGCTATATGATGGTATGAAAATACTTGGAATTAAAAACCCATCAACAAAGAACAACAAAAAAAACCCCACCCAACCTAAAAGAACAACATATCAAAGGTCTCAAATACACTTATTATCAAAGTTTTTGTCGGCTGTCCCATTTTAAAAGAAAACTTATTTAACCCTGGGTATTTTGGTACTTTCCAGGTAGAAACTTAATCATAAACCCCATTGCTTCGTGCTATCCCCTCCACATTTCACATCTGTGAGGATTAAATCTATCAGAATCTATCTAGTGCTCTGTCAGTAGAATCTGCATCACCAAATTATATTAACTTCTCACATAAGAGAAACCATTTTCTTTTGAGGTAACAGAGATTTAAATATACACACTACTCTAAGGCTTAACAATTGAGCAAACAGAGCCTACCAGAACATCTGAAATGCACTAGATCATCTGAGAACTGGGACCACTTGTTCCCTGGTAACCAGGATAACCACACTCCCAACAAAAATGGCAGGCTTGAGCCAGTCTCGTTTATTCAAGGAGAATGCCAAAGCAACAGGCATGAGAGAAGCAGCCACACGTTCCTCACATAATTGTTCAACACTGTAATGCATGGTGTTCAGGAGCCAGCGAGAGCTAAGGATGAAGGCTTGAGCCTTCATCATGGCAGGGAAATGGGACATGAAGATTTTCAGAGTTGCTCAAATTTCTTTTCCTTCTGTAAGGTTGATCCTCGTATTTGTCACATATGGCTAACTTATTTTCTGTGCTGAAAAGGCTTCGCTGACTCTCAAAACATCTTTCAGCTATATTCCCTAAAATCTATCCAGAGATATAAAAGTCTACCATACTTCATCCTCTTAGACCTGTCCTATTTTTGTGCTTTTGTGACTGACAGAAGATTAAAACCTTTTGAGTACATTAAAGAAAGATCTCGTTAGATCTGACTACTGCTTATTTCCATGCTAGAGATAGTTATGCAGGCATTTTTAATCCCCGAACTGATCATGCACACAGACTGCAAGTTTAATGACTCCACTGCTATCTGAAAGGATAAGATTCCTTCTTTCTCTTCCTCTGCAGTGAAATATGCAGAGGTATGCAGTGAAAGCTTACAGACAGCTGGAACTCAACAATTTAGCTTTTTCCCCAAATGGAACAAGAGTGTAACTATCTTAATATGATCACAGATGTATAAAGTACCATATGCTTTACTTAGTGCATGTAGGTGTGATCATATGATGGTTCACACCAGGTATTACATAAGAGGTCCCTTTGAGCATTACAATCTATGCATACCAGAATCTTCAGATCATTGCAGTACCACACAATTTACATTAATTGATTCCAACAAGAATAAGTTAAAGGATCCAAAGACAAATTATATCATTTCCAAAACCTTCAAATCACTACAATGCATACAAACCCTATTTTTGTATGAACCTTGCCACCCACCCAGGACTTCCGTGGGTATGACAAGGTAGCAATATTGAGCACTTTGGGGTTAAAAAAAAAAGACAAAAAAACCCAAAAAAACCCAACGAAACAAAAAACCCCACCAAACTACACAACACCAAAAAAAAATCCCCAAAACAACAAAACCCAAACCCACAAGATCACACAGAATTTCATCATGGATTACTAAGTGATAAAACAATGTAGACCGAGTTACAGCTTTAACTTTAAACCACGGTTAGTTTTACTATATCACAGATAATGGGTATAATTGGTACTCAGTAGCAAAAGGGAGGACAAAGTCATAAATGGCAGCATTATATATGTGAGCAATATAGATATGATTTGAGAATTAATATGGAACACAAACATGAGTTCTAGGTATTCAGGGTAATCCCCAAAATATCCATTTAAATTGAGAAGCTGCACCTGTCACTGACTTCTTACAAAATAAAGGTTAGTAGCAGTTTCTAACTTTTACAGAAATGCATAGGGGTTTAGACAGTTGAAATTTCAGTCTTATTGGAAGTATAGACATACTTTTATAGATGTACTGTAGCTACTTAATTTCAACACTGTATATATTCTTAATGAATTCCTAACCGTGAGTTTACATACCCTTTTCAGACTAGAGTTCCAAAAAAACCCACAATACTTCACATTACACCCTGTGATAGCACAGCTGTTAAAGAAAAGTTTGTTTCAATCCAAAGCACCAGGCACTATATTAAGACACACCATGAAATACACTTGGATGAACTCCAAGATTGAGAACCACCAGAAAAGCAATTGAGTGTTTAAGAGTTCATCTGTCTTTCTGACATAGTATGGATTCAGTCTCCCCCAAATGAAAACATCCTGGCAACATCAGCAATAAACGAGCAGTCCTAGTTTCAGTCCTTTAGTAAGTAAGTGGCAATGTAAAATTTTACCTCACTGTCCTGTCTTGACTTTGAGGCCAGAGAAAGGTACAAAAAACGCAGTATATATTTTAAATGGTGCTGCATAACTATGATAATTCTAAAAAAAAGATTACATTTTATGAATAAAGATTTTTCTCTGTAGGAAAGTATTAAATACTAGATAAATACAAAGAGTGCCAGACAAGGATAAGCCATGTTAATTTCAGTTCATTCATACCCTTACTGGAAAAATGATAAAGCCCAAAACAAGGAATTCACATGAGTGTGCTTTTCTTCCTTGGCCTTTGCTGAGGGGACTGAATAGTCTCCTCTTTTATAGAAGGATAGAATGGTTCAGGTTGGAAGGGCCCTTAAAGATGATCTAGTTGCAACCCCCCCTCGCCATGGGCAGGGAAAGGGGAAACTGTCCAAAATGTTCCAATGCTTTTGCAAGGGCAGGGGAAAGTTTTGTTTCTATATTGGATTTTGCAGAAATTTCCTTTCAGTGTAAGAATCATTCCTAGGTACTGTACAATTAGAAATAAATTCCTTAAACATCAACAGGGATGTGGTGATATCTTCTAACTCCTGAATCATATGATAATATCACCATAAGATACTTTTCACAAAGTCTGACCTTTTGTTCTTTTAGGAGGTAGCAGTAAGTGCACAGGTAAAGGTTTATCACCTTATGAACACTTAGCTATTTAGATTTGCTGAATTTTTTCAACATATAAGAGAAGGGTGATATGAAGAAATCAAATTCCAATTTTTATTAGAAGTCATTCTAAATAGATGCCCACAAAGAGTATCCATAAATTCACAGCCTACTTGTAGCATCAAAGTCAACTATTCTGTGGCTTAGAAGTCAGTTTGTAGAATAAGCTCCACTACCAACTCAGTTGAATGCATATACCCGGTACAGGAGAAGTAAGAACGTGACTTCAAGCAATACAGTTGTTCGGTTATATTTCTGTTGTTACCAGAGGCCTGCTCCTTTTTCATAGATTAATTCAGGTTAAAATAGCTCGGGGGGGAAGGGGAAGATACTTTAAGCAAAATCAGGAGGAAAAGACTTTGCAAAAGAATCTCTCACTTTCACCCTAAGCAGTAACAAAAGAGCTTCTTGCTAAGAAAAGAGCACAGAATTCAGTTCAAGTTATGAGCAATCAGATGTCAGAGTCAAAAGAGAGAAATGGCCAGAAGTATTAAATTACACAGCTATTGAAGTATTACATAATGAGATTCCCAGGCCAATTCCATGGGCATTTTATTTTTTCTTTCCATCTTTCATAAGAACTTCACAAGCTCCAAAAACATACTATTTGAAGGAATTGCTTATCTGCGATAAAGAAATTAATGGAAATACTGTGTTTCATTCTGCTATTTCAGATATCCTTACAACAGTAACAGAATGTATTACTATTTAATTTTAAGAAATAATAAGTACTTAATAAGTATTTATTTGCTATCATTTTTGCTCAAGTACTAACCTAATAATTGCTGGGTTTACTTAAAAATTCTTTTAAATATCTCATCAAGTCTATTATTGTCTGCTTTGACAACCATTCGTTCAAAGTCTCCTTATTCTCCTGTTCTCAATATAGCAAGTGGCAAAAAAGTCTTGGTATCTTCCAGCATTGTGAATCCACCCAAAAAACTCAACCACCCACACCCCAGAACAACACAAAAGAACTTGCACACCAACCAACAGCACACAGACTGATTAGTTACTAAAAACTAACCACAGAGACATGAATATGACTTGAGGCACGGACCTGCGCAGAGAAGTAAGGCACCCAATAGGCTTCCTATAAGAGAGTGTATACAGAAAGTGAAAGAGAAAAAGCAAGGCTTCACAGGGCTGCTATATCCCTTCACCCCATACAAGTGAAAAGGGATTAGCAGGCCACAGGAGAAGCCTTCTTGTTTTCCCAGGACAACACTAGTCTCAGACCTACAAGTAGGATAATGTTCTGAGAGAAAATGAGCAATGGGGGATCTGGTGGTCTGAACTTCTGAAGGGAGGAGATTTAGATCAGATATTAGGAAGAAAGTCTTTACTGTGATGAGGGTGGTAAGGCACTGGAACATGCTGCCCAGGGAAGTTGTGGCTGCCCCATCCCTGGAGGTGTCCAAGGCCAGATTGGATGGGGCTTTGAGCAGCCTGGTCTAGTGGGAGGTGTCCCTGCCCAGGGCAGGGGGGTTGGAACTGGATGATCTTTAAGGTCCCTTCCAACCCAAACCATTCTATTATTCTATGACATCATAGTACCTGACTTGGGCCCTAAATTTCCAGATAAAGAGTTCTGTCACACAAATCAAGCCTTCCTTAATAAGTCTTCAATGTTTCTTCTGTAAGATTAAAAAAGCTAAAAGTAGGTACAGCTTTTTATAATAAAAATATTTGCAATCAATAAAGCAGGAAATTATTGCTGAGATTTCACTTTCATCAATAAGGATGGTTTTATCCCATTATTTACCATATAGCTGATACTACCTAATCTACTTAGAGCTGGTCAGTTCAATAGCTGCAGGCTATATACTTCTATATAACCAAGAAAGAGGATAAGTTAGCATCTAATCTTTTATATATATACATACATATGACTTTCATTTTTATAGCTCTTAAATAATAATTAGCAATTCATTGTAAATTCAGAAGTATAATATCAGCCTAGAAACTACTTGATGGATCAAAGAAAACCAGAAGCCTTTTTCCACACAACAGCTTAATACACAGGGAAAAGAGACCCTAACAGAAAATTTGCCTCAGCCAATCTGATTAGATGAATGCAGCGTGACAAATCAACATAGTATTCCCATATTTATGGCTGTTAGAGATTGGCTGTCCTGCTATGTAAATATTATTTGCCTGTTTGGGTTTCTTTGCCTTTCCTCTTTTTCTCCTGAATTCATATTTTATGCACCTTTCACACTACAGAAAAATAAGGTGAGCACAACCAAACAGTTTAAGTCTCATCACATGTAAGTGATGATTTCAATGAGTAATGAACTACCTTGTGTCCCTTGCCCTTTCTATTTAGTGCTTATAGACCACAGTTTCTGTGGCCTATTAAGCCTAAAATGACTTCAGCAAAGGTGAATTCTTTAGTTCTCACCGAGAACGATGATTTAAGCAGTATTTTGTCTACGCACACAGGCATCAAGTAAAGGTATTAGAAAAGAGCATGGACTTTGCCACAAAGATGAAGGCCTCCTTTTAGATTGCTATGAAATATTCTGAAATATAGAGCTATATCAAAAAATTACATTGCATAACAACTAGTCAATGAGGTNGCCAGCCTATTCTTCTTTGCTTCCTCCCCCACCCCCCTTTAAAAAAAACACACACCACTTTTTAGCTTTCCCATGAGGTTCTCAAGCTGTAAGAACTTTACAATTGTATGTAAACCAATAAAAACTCATCACAAGTCAGAATATTTCATAAATAGCTATATCAAAAAATTACACTGCATAACAACTAGTCAATGAGGTAACATATGCCAGCACCTAAACTCAACAATAGAAAGACTAACCTCTTTTCAAAGGGAAGTAGAGCTCTATTTAAAAAAAAAAAACAAAAACAAAAACAAAGTTTGTATTTGATTCAATGTTTATAACACTAAATAAAACTAAGTACATTTAAAACCTTTTCAATCAGTAAAACAATTTGCTACAAGTTCTCAGCTGCTAATTAGCCCTGATCAAAAATGCATTGATACTATGGTCTATTTTTAGGGGAGTGAAGGAATCAATAATGTACATATTTTCTTGACCATGAAAATAGTTTCAAGCTATGGTAACTAAAACTGTGTTTGGTATTTTTAGACCAAAAAAAAAAGGCAGGTGTTTTCCACAGGAGAAAACATAGACACTGCCTTAATCTCTCCTGATGTTAAAGGAACCTTTCATAAAAGAATTAACATGGTCAAAGGACTTCACACCATCCAGGGATGCTGTAGCTCCATTTGGTCATAGGAATATTTGAAAATACAGCATAACCTCTAATTTCCTTTCCAACTGAACCCTCAGAATCACTCTGCAGTACTCTTGAAATTTTAGACAGAGATATAAGTGTGTAACATTTAAGAGATTACTTTATTTGTAAGAAAAAATAATCCCTCAGCTGTGGATAAACAAATAATTATGTTTTTCTGTAAAAAAAACCTTAACCATAAACAGTACTTTCCTTAAAAAAACATGGAACTGTTTTTACAGCTTCAAATATAAACCTTGTTCTGACAATGGTGATATGAAGAGTCCTGTAGGTAAGTTCTTAAAAACATATTTTGATAAGATTAGTTGAATCTGTGCTTATTGTTCTGAAAATGTTTCCTTTCTTCACTGAGAAAAACTGGCGATTCAGCACTTCAACAAAGAGCATTTCTTTGCAACAGCTACAAAAATATGCTTGAAGAAAACACATTATGCAAACTTTGCACAACCTAATCCATATTTTATAGCTACAAGAATAAGCAGAATATATATGTGGAACACTTTTGCGTGTTGACTTTACCCATCAAAATACCTGCATTGTTCTTTTTAAGGGAAGTAATGCAGGCATTAATACAGTTACACTAACAGAGCTTTTGGCAACTGACTTGTATTTTGAAGGCACTTATGCATGGGATATTATCGGCTAAAAATCTATATACTGCTTACATCAAATTATATACAAGACACCACAGTTCAGCTTTAAAATATGTCATGCATATCTGCAATTTTTAAGCAATGACTCAACTGATTTAACTAGCTAGGATGTTATGTTTCCGTAAAGAAAAAAAAAATGCTCCCATTCTGCTTGTTACTCTGTTGCTAGCTATGACATACTGCCACCAGGTGGAGATAATTTAATAAGAAGCTACCTATCTACGTATAGACAGTAGGAGGAATTTCATAATCTAAAAATTTTTATTGTAAGTGGAAAATCAATGAAAAACAGAACCTAAATTAAACTACGTAGTGCTGGCACATACTTTGTACCTACTGCCAATATTAACATATATAGAAGCCGAAACACGATAAAAAATATTCTGAAAATCTTCTCAGATTTTAACTTAAAAACTCAGAACATACAGAAATTAATTCTAAAGGCTCAGCGGCAGCCAGCAAAACTGGAGAACCAGTTCAAATGCAATCCTGAATACTATCTCCCCTGAAAGAGGGTGGGTGTATGCAAATAATCATTTAACAGAAACAAAAGAGAAAGTAACTTGGGCCAACTGGGTCATGAGACTGGTTAGACAGAGCTGCTGCTTCTCTAACATACCCAATGGAAAGCAGACAAGTGTACAGTTAAAGTGATAGTAGTAAAAAAAAAATGGCAAAGACAATACATGGCTGCTCACTTCAGAGGTAGATTACAGTGTTACACGGAAGCAGCACATTGCTTTCCTCAAGGTCTGTCCTGCCACTTGCACTGCACAGCTTAACAGTGCAATATGTACTTTGAGGGGAATACCAATGGGTTTAGAAAACATAAGCAAATACAACATTTGATTGATGTAGTGGAGTCCCCCCACCCTTTTGGTGACCTACTCTAGCGATGCAATCCACTCATAGGTACCTCCCTGCTTTAGATAACAAGAAGGAAGAGTAAGCATTTCTTTCATCATTAAGTCATTTCTGGATATAGATAATGAAGACAAGGAGGAAAAGGCAAAGAAGGCTGAGAAACAAGGAAGACATCGTATCAACATTTGGCCCTCTGGAGATTTCCAACCAAAGCCACTGCAGTATCTAGAATGCATTGTCATCTTTGTAAACTCCACCCTTTTCCAAGGGCAGGCACCAGTAGAAAAGATTTGCTATGAGGAGGATTATAAGGAGTTAGGTTGGTGGAGAAGTTCACAACCGGCTTCCAATTTAACTTCACTGCAAATTGCATAGACACCAAAGACAGAGTTTCTCATATAAAAATTATTATTAATTTTAAATATCTACCTGTGGACTTACATATTTTTTTCAGATATTTAGTATTACACAAAAACTAAAATTAGGCATCCATCTTTTCTTCATATTTAGGATGTCATTCCCTATTGTTCATTACACTTTCATTTTGGTTTAGTCCCTCAGGATTGAAAAAAATGTCATCTTCATAAGTAATTACTCTTAAGCACATGCTTTACATTCTTCTTTTAAATTAATCTTTTCATAGTACGTATTTGAGTGTTCCTGTTTTTTTAATTTGTAATAAAGATTTCCTGCTCTGGGCAGAGAGCATAATAAAAAATATATCGATATCATGAGAGAGATGAATTTTTTTTAATTATACTTGGTTACCTTTTTTAAAACAGAATTACATTGCAAGCAGAGAATAAATACAAGCGAATTAACTTGTTTGCACTGTATTCCTTAGACACAAGTTTTAATATGTCATAAAATAAAGAATAAACTATCAAAGTGAAGATTATGTGTTTCAGAAGTGTTTTTAAAAGCAGCACGTTATTTCTAAATTAGGAGTATCTCACCAAGCTAAACTTAGCCTAGCATGTTTAGAGAATACAGGTGAGAATCCTGTGGTTATTATTTTGCAAAAAGCTAAAGATTCAGATCTAATAAGAAATCATTATGTCAGTTAAGGACGTATTAAATTAGAGTTATGATGCCACTTAATGATTTAATGTGAGCCTAGAAAAGCATTTGAACAGGAACCAGAATTAGAAACCAGATGTTTCCAGAGATTTGAGAACACTCAGTCTGCATAAATACTAGGATAATAGGTATACGAGGTTTCAGTGTGAAGAACAGTTACCTGGAAACAGTATCAAATTAGCATCTTATAAACTTGCAATAGGTCATCTACTTACAAATCATCATCATCTGTGTTTTCTTACGGCACACCAGGGACAAAGGTTAACACTCAGGCAAAAAGGCATTCAAGCAATTATTAGGTGGTGAATAAGATTCAACAGAATTGGGGGGAAAAAAAAAGACAGGAAAACATTGTCTGCCACAAACTATAACTACAAATAAATTATGTACTTTGGCACATACATGGATATTTTGATATACTTCCAACTGATTAGCAGTAGCATCAATTTCTTTCCTCCATTTTGATGTGATTTCCTCCAGTGATATGAATCAGATACATCTAATTAGAAAAATGTGACCAATATTGTATGATTTATTTTTTCTGTTAACCATTAAAATTTAAGTGACAGAGCAATGCAATTTTAGATTAAAGCCTAAACAATTTTAATTTGCATGAATACAGTAACTATAAATGAAAGAAGGATGTGTTTGTCAAGTTAGAAGATTTGGAGAGTCTCCTTCTATACTCCAAAAGCAATGCCTTCTAAATTCTTTGACTTCACAAAATAAGTAGAAGTTCATAAACAAGGGAAATAATAGAAGTTATTGTCATTAGAAACACAGACATGGATTTTCTGTCGAACTTGCAAAAACTGTTCTGGTTATGTTTGAAGAAGAATCTGGTAGTTAGAGAAGTCATAGCCAAGTAAGCTTCACCAAGCTGTCACTGAAACATGAAATCAAATGCTCAGTATTTGTATTCTCTGCAGAGTGACCTATCTTGAAGAGCAAGAATTTTACTTGTGACACTGTGCTTGTGATTGTCCTGACCCAGGTGCAGGACCTTGTATTTTGCCTGGTTGAACTTAATCAGGTTTGTACAAGCCCACTTCTCGAGCCCATCCAGGTCCCCCTAGATGGCATCCCCTCCCTCCAGCATGTCAACCACACAGCTTGGTGTTATGGGTAAACTTCCTGAGGGCACACTCAATCCGACTGCCCATGACATCAACAAAGATCTTAAACAGCACCAGTCCCAATACCAACCCCTCAGGAATGCCGCTGGTCTTGCAGGACAGCATCAAATGCCCTGCACAAGTCCAAGTAGATGATGTCAGTTGCTCTTTCCTTATACACCAACGCTGTAACGCCATCATAGGAAGCCACCAAATTTGTCAGACAGAATTTGCCCTTAGTGAAGACACATTGGCTGTCAGGAATCATCTCCTTATTTTCCATGTGCCTTAGCATGGTTTCCAGGAGGATCTGCTTCGCGATCTTTCTAAGCACAGAGGTGAGACTCATCAGCCTGTAGTTCCCCAGGTCTTCCTCTTTAAAAAATAGGGGTTATGTTTGCCCTTTTCCCATCAGCAGGAACTTCCCTGAATTGCCATAACTTCTCAAATATAATGGATAGTGGCTTGGCAAGTTTAACTGCCAGACCCACAGATGCATCTCATCAGTTCCCATGAACTTGTGCACCTTCAGGTTCCTTAGATGGTCTCAAACCTGGTCTTCTCCTACAGTGGGCAGTTCCTTATTCTCCCCGTCCCTGCCTTTGCCTTCTGTGACCTCAGTTGTATGGCTAGAGCCCTTGTCACTGAAGACCAAGGGCAAAAAATGTCACTTAGCACCTCAGCCTTGTCCATATCCTGGATGATCAGGACTCCAGTTTCCTTTTGGAGGGGGCCCATATTTCCTCTAGTCTTCCTCTTGTAGCTGACCAAGTACTATTGAAATGCTACCTATTTTTAATCTCAGGTTTTGTACATTAATTAATAATTCATAATGCAAACATGACATAAGTGAATATGGTGTTATCTCATTGCATGGTAAATAACTGCACAGATTTTACACATCTAGAAAATTTCCTGAACAAATACAATATTTTTTTAGTATGGATTGTTTAAATTATTAACTGTTATTACATAATTAATTAATTTCAATGTAATTTTTATTTACTATATACAAACATTAAAGGAGAAATTTCAGGGTTTAATTCCAAAAATAACTCAATCAAGAATGCAGGGGAACAACGCTTTTTTGGTAAAAGATTATAGGGTTCTGTAGGCATAGCATTACAATATACCCCTGAAATCCCTTTACCTGTGCCTTGAAATCACTTAGTTTTTACAATCACTGTTTTAAAGGCTGTTCCACATTTTCTTCGCTCTTATGGATGGAAGTAACCTTTACATTTTCAGACTAAAATTCTTCAGTCAGCTCAAACCCATTTATTCCTGCACCAAGCATATACTTTAACCTAAATAAAGAATTATTCTCCTTCCTTCCACTTACTACTCTGGATTTTTTTTTTTTAAGCAACTCCAAACATATGTCCTCTCCACTTCAAAGTAAGCAAGTCTATTTTCTCTCATGCCCTGATGCCTTCTTTCTCATCTTACACAAACATTTATTTCTGAAAATGGATTGCCAGACTTGCACACCAGATTAAAATAATAGATTTCAATTGGAATCTGGGACAACAGCATAACTGCATAAATAAAATTATTTATATTGAAAGCTATGAGAGATATATACTTACATACACACATATACAAGTCTTCCACACTACTTGTGTTACAGCAGCAAGTCTGTACTGGACAGACAACTTGGACATCTTTCTTCTACAATTTAAACAAAGGTACAACAATTGCCCCTGAACCTTCAGTTTCATTCAAGATCATTGGATGGAGATTACCTGTTCATTCATTTTGGTTTCCACTTGCAATGCAGAAGTCTTCCCATCATTATCACCACCATGCAGTTTCTCTTTGACCATTTTAATACCTCCTTCCCCTCCTTACAAAGTCTTAGTATTGCAGTAACTAATTTCAAAGATCCTGGATTCAAGAACAGATGGGACACCTCAGAACGTGTTCCACAGTCATCAGCATGCTCAAGATTCGCAAAAAGTAGCAGTAGGAAAAGATGATGAAGGTGGTTGAGATTTCAGAAAGAACTGAACTGCAAGTGTATAACTCAGGTGAAGATTGTTTGTGTTTCAGATGGGAATTACTAGATTTCTTGATTTCTGTATCTCAAATTGTTTTGTCTTCTAAGGCTCACAGATCTTCCACCGTAAGATGAAGGGAGAGACTAAAGAGAGAAGGGAGGGGTGGGGGAGTGGCAGGGAAGAGAGTGCTACTCCTGTCTTCTGTGATGCACACTGAGTAAGTTGAGGGTAGAAAACAAATCCTGCTCATGACTCACAACTACTATTCTACAGAGATGGAGAATTAACCATTACAAATGTAAAACATTCTGACTCACATAAAGGGTAAACCACTCTGGAGTCCCTTTCTGAATGAAACAGTACTCCTGTGGAAGAAGGAAAATAGTGGAAAAGGGGTGGCACAGAGCAGGAAGAATATGTGCTGAAGGATTGGGACTGTAGGTTGACAATTTTTCCACAAGTTTCTTTGCATTTGAAAATTCACCCAGTAGTATAGTTCACTGTCAGGCGCTAAAGTTCCTCTGACTCAAAGCACATACTCAGCATGATCCCGATTTGTGTTTTCCAGAGAAGGTTCTCTCACCTGGTTTTATATATAACATAAATTTTCACCTCTTGTTAGATTACTGACATTTCATTGCATGGCTTCCTTTGTCTTTACTCTGCCTAATAGGACATTCAAACCTTTTGCTTACTGCAACTTGAAAATAACAGGGCGTAAATGAACTAGTGAAAAAAAAAGAAAAAAGTCTGCATCTCTGCAGAGTTCTAGCAACTGTCATCATTGTGAGGAAAAAAATGAATCTGCTCTCTTATGCAAAATATTGAATATGACACCTGTTACAACAGCCTCTTTTGTCTTCATTTACTACCAGTATTTCCAGGTTAAGCTCAACAAGACTGTACAAAAACACACCTTTTAAGATAAAATTATAGAAAAAAGGTCTTCCATACACCAAAAAATTACACTTTGAATTGCAATACTTTTCTGCTGGGATAGTTGATCAAAGTTTAGGACAAAAGGTCTACATGAAGCTTAAAGAACTAATTAAATACATTGTGGTTTTAAAATGTTTACACCAAACTGTTCATATTTCACTTGCAGAAGAAAAATTGCCAAAAATATATAGGCAAAACATGATCATAAAATTGTTCTGACTTGGTGCAAACAAAAGACATTAATAATTTGAAAATATATCTGTAAGGAGGAAGAGTATTATGAACTCTCCCCTCAAAACTGTGATTTTGCACTTTGTTCTAGATGATAATTTTCATATTCTCAGGTTCTCTGAATAAGTTGAGCATTTTTCTTTCTTGTGATACTGTTTAACCAATATCTCAGATATTATTCTAACAGTTTCAATCTAACAGAGATTTATTTTAGGGGTTTTTTTAAGCATTATTGTTATGGTTTTCACAAGTGAAATGGAGGCTTAAACATTGAATTATATAACCCTTTATTGAAAATTGTCTGTAACTGACCATAATTTCATCAAATAACTTTATTATCCAGTGACCTGGCATGTTTTGATTTGAAGAATCAGCTAATTATTTTTATCTACCTAAAAATCCCTTCTAGAACTGATTTTTTTTCCCCTCAGAGTAGTTTAAACAGCCTGAATATTTTAGATACAAAACGTAGAGTATTTCCCTCTCATTTGAGCTGTTCCTGCCTTTTAACTAGCTGTTAACTAGTTAAGAAACAATGTACTGTTGTTTTGGTTTTTTTTATAGCTGACACATTCAGAAGTTAATCGCTGACATAGATTTGGCAGCTATCCCAGTACAGGGAAAAAAGAATGTATGGATTAAAGCTACTTTGCATTCTGGTCAGAAACACACAGTAGCAACATGACAACGAACTTTGCACTCGAAAGAGATCCCTCTTTTAGAAGGCTGTATTTAAGACTGGAGATTAAATAAAACATCTCATTTACAGAAGTGACAGATTTTGGTCTGTAAAATCAACAATCGAGATTGGAAAAAATCAAGGTACATATTACGTGCAACAAATCATAACTTCTAATAAAACTGTAACTGCTCTTATCAAGCAGACTATTTAAACATGAGGGAAAAAACAACTAAAAACACTTTCATTTAAGTAACAAAGGATACTTTTTACTAAGATACATCATTTTCAAGAAGTATTTAAATGATACACAAACTTAGAAACATTTACAGTTTTCATGTTTCACAAATATTATAAAGAATCTCTTTGGAGAAGATGCTAATTGAAGACCAGAGAAATTTACAAAATATTGATTGAAAATCCAAATGAACAGAAATTAAAAGTATTCTCATAAAATAAATTTTTTAAAAAATAAAAAACCAAACACAAACCCACCCACGCAAATATCCTATTATCTCTGACCAAGTTGTGCTACCTTTCTGTATGGAGTTACTCTGATGATTAATGCTATCAATATTAATACTAATTTAACTTGTTTGGGTTAGCATAGGTTATACTTTTCTTCATCTGAGTAGTCCCTACAGGAAGGGAGAACCATGTTGTTCTTTTTAGCCCCGTGGAACCCAGAAGAAGGGCAGTGCATCTCAGACCACTAACAGACCTCCGCAGAGCCATCACAGAGCCACCTGTCTGTGCCTCCCGCCCTATCACCATCACTGCAGGCAGAGAAGCTTCCCAAAATCTTCCTTTCAGCGTGAGTACACTGAACAAAATCCAAGCACTAGGGAAGTTTAATAGAAGTTGTTATTGACTTCAAAGAACCAACTATATATATCCATTTGGAAGGCACATCATCATTTCTGCAAGTCATATGGTGAAGAAGTATGAATATTCACAGATCCTCAGAAGGAGGTGGTGATTGATTTTAAGAATTTATGAAATACGATTGGGTTTAAATTTGTAATTTCAGCAGCCCTTACATAGAGTTTTGAGGCTTCTGCTGAAATGTTGAGTCTCAAGCTCTCTACATTGCCAATGGCTAAAACACAAAGAAATGCTGCTGTATTAAAATACATCCCGTTATACATGAGTTATAGGTACCTGTACACAAGTACAGCTGCATTCTCTGCACCTCTTCTCTTTTTACAATCCCCTTCCTGTTCTTCCACTATTCTTTTCCAAGTCTTTGAGACTTGACTTTAAATAAATTATGCTGATGTTTATACAGCTAATCCAATTTGCAACAGATAACCTCTTATGTATACAAACAATGCAGGGAACACATAAATTTTGCCCTTCTAATTACTCTGTTCTCTCATTTGTGCTAGGGGATCAGGGAATGTGTGTTCCAATCAGCATTTCAGAGCCCTCCCTATTTTTATTGTGTGAATTAAAGAATCCACACAGGTTGTACCAGCATTTGGCACCCTGTAAAATGCTTAATCAAAACACTTGCATAAGCTACATTAATGCTTTTTTTTATGTTAGCAGATGGAATTGATAACATCATTTTGCTATTTCTGTATTTGCAACTAATATTAACAGTGATTAATTTACCATTTTTGTACTAGTATTTCAATGTGTTTGAGGATCACACAAAGACAGTCATGTGATTCCACCTCACTTTTAATGAAAAAGAAACAAAACTCAGGAAGATAAAAGCAGGTCCACCTTCATTCCAAAAACAGATCCAAAACCCCAACACTACAGATATCCAGTCTGGCAATTTTAGGCAATTTGGAGTTTGCAAGAAAGAAAAAAAACTTGGTCAGATTCTGAACTTATCAATACTGACAGCATCTTTCTCACCCAATTTCATCTACTTAAAGTGTTACTAGTCCAAAGTTCACAACCAGCCTCGAACACCAAACCAGCCTGTTTGGCCATAGAAAGAAAACAATTTGATTATTCACTTTCATTCTTTAAAGAGATAAATGATGACAGCTATTATTTAAAAACTAAAAAAAAAAGTAATTTCTGATGCAGTGTTAGAATAGTGAGTGGGGAACATAAATATTTGGATACAGATCTTACAGAATCTGTAGGCTGTTTTTTGGTTTTGCTTTGGGTTGGGGTTTTTTTGTTTGATTTCCTTCCCTCCCCAACCCTTAACCTAGTTTCTCACCAAAAAACACATTTCTATTTTGTTTCCTCCTCTTCTTAAAAAGAAGAGCAGAGCTTTCCACTTGCTAATCTGCAGTTTTAAATAAGGATTTCTGGGGATACTCATTAGGATCTTAAAGAAATGACAAATCATCACACCCCCCAAACACTCTAGCCTCAGATAAATCCCATTTAAGACAGAGCTGCTGGCATCAGCACGCATACCCTTAAAGAACAACAGTGAAATCTGTTTACAATCACTGCATATTTTCACGTCAGTTTTGACTCCATATCTTATCATAAAGTAAAAGCAGGGTGACTGTTAAAGCACTGGAATTAAATCAGGATACCCGATTCAATTCTGGGTTCACGATGGACTTTGTCTGACCTCGATCAAGGTTTTTAAGTTTCATTTCACAACAATAAAATGGGTAATCTCAGTATAATTAAGAAAAAAAAACCCAAATACACAAACAACATCCACAGGGGCATGAATTCTCTCATTTCCCATCCTGGTTTTAATGCAAAAAGACAAACAAATTTTAGCAAACCAAGGCAGTAAAATTCAAATATTTCTGTTTCACTGACTATGTATGAACTAAAAGAAAATCCAACATAGTAAGTAAGGATTACTGTCTAAGATGCAACATTAACATGTCCCTTTTCTCTCTGGTCCCAGAATCAGTTGATTCAGAGTATACATAGGGCCATATTAACAGGTAAAATTCCTGAGGCATAAATAAAGTCATTTGTAGTAAGTCACAAAGCTTCACAATGTGAGAACCCAGGTCTCCTGCTGCTAGCAATGTTCTAACAAGAAAACTATAGTCTCTTATACTTCATAAAAACCTTTCTTCTCTGTTTAAATGGATATCTATTGAATACCAACCATTTCTACACAATACAATCTATCAGATCTAAACTCCAATTTTATTTGTATGGAGAACAAAAATATACAGTTTGATTGAAGATAATGACTTTTAAATTTAAAACACTTTTTCAAGTATTACTGATTTAATAAAGCCAGGATTTTATTTCTCACTAGTAGCTCACATCCTTTCAGTTATACCAGTTTGAATCTGGTACTAGACTGCCTTCCAAAAGGATATTATTTGACTCTTACTTCATGAATAGAAACTGTGTGAGCGCTCTCAGAACAATGTGCCACATTGAGTGCCCCTAATAAAGTTAGAACAGAGGTCAGTATGGCTTCCTAGAATTTGTGGAATAATACTGAGTGTCTGAAAAGATGGTTCAACTTTTAGGGTACCACCCTAAAGACTCAGGAGACTGAATCAAACTTACTGCTCTGTGCGATTCTCCTCTATTTAGGTCATATATGCACAGCTGTGGACCAAGCTACCAGTGCCTATGACATCAGCAGGAGAAATGTGATGATGCAAAAGTATGATGCAGAGACACTTTAACTCGGCTTAAGGCTGGAAACAATACTCATATGTCAACATGGTCAGAGACTATGGCAAATGAAACTATTTACGTGGAGTCAGAAGTTCTCCTCCAGTTCTCTTGTTCCTGACAGGAGTGGGTACTCCGTGCCATAAGGAGGATGCCCTGCCATTTAGAATTACTGTTTATGTTTACCTTAACTTGAGGATCTTCGCACCGTCCTGCTTTTATCCTGCTGTGGGCAGGTCAACACAGTCTTTGGCAGGCAGATGCATGCTCTGAGTTGGCCCGATGCAACCTAATGGCAATTTGTGCCTCTAATTACTACAACACTATGCTAATGTTAATAAGCCGTAACAACAGTTTGTTCAAGCACTGTCACAGGAATGGTAGTTTCAGTTTTTTATTTGGAGCTAGTTTGCCTTCAGTTAACTGGGAGCACGAGCAAGGAGAGTTTGCATCAGACTGGAAAAGAACAAGTGAACACACCTGCTAGCTTAATTCCCTACTTTACCAATGGTGAGGCTAGAGGTGTTGTAAGGCTTAATCCATCTCATATTGAGAATTCCTCAGTATGTTACTGAAACTGAGTGGTATACACATTCCAAAGACAAGTATACAGAAGTAATTTTAGACTTCATCAATAATCCTGAACAGATAATTATGGAAAACATGTTATTTAGTACAACCTTATAGAAACAAAAGTGGTCTTCACTTTTCTAATCTGCAGAAACTATTTCTGAAGTAAAAAATAGAAAGTCTCCATCCTCATTTAGCCTTCTTTAGTTTCTCTCTTCAGGCTAACAAAGATGCCATTTGTGTCAGTTATGATAATAGATTTCATTATATGAATATCTATATGTATGGCATTGAATGGACAGACCATGTAATTTTAAAGAGACAGGTATTGCACTCTGATAACAAAAAATATTGTCTGCTTTCTGCTTGCAATTACCAGCAAATCACATACTTGATTTTTCAATTGAATCAGCCCTTTTTATTGCCAGGTTGTAAACTGACCATTTGCATTACCAAAAGTAAGACGTTGGATTCAAAAGTTTTATGACAGAAATATTTACCCCAAAAATGCAGTTTAGATTATGCAGTTACATCGCACAATGCAAGTGAATGGAAACATTGCTCTAGAAGAGAAATTCTGCCAAACGGATGTAGGGCAAAGCTCAGCATTAACTCAATGAATCTCAAAGTTAACTGTTTCCACTCCCATTTTACTTCTTGTAAGACAGCAGGACCCCAGAAGTATTTTTAGTGTAATAACTAAAATAAAGCAAATCTATATGTAGTAAGGAATTAAGCCTTACACAAAGGTATTTCTTGAACAATTAAACTCAGAGTGACAGTACAAATGTTTGTTTTGTATAGAAGTGTTGACTGTGAAAAGTAGCTTTTGCTTCACTGTGCATTTTTTCCCCTAACAACTGCTTAGAAAGGCTTACATTCTCATTTTTGCTGTTTTAGTAGTTCTTTGCCATAGACATGTGCAGCTATTTTTAGGATTGGATTTTAGAAAAACCTCAGGTAACAGAATTTTAAGATATTACTTTTTGAACTTATTTGATAATTACAGCAAAATAAGTTTGTAACACACGTGTATTTGCAGATGTGGCTACAATTCAAGTGGAAATATGAACAGCAGAGTTATTCTAGGTTTTTATGCATCTAATGAACACTTGCAAGAATGCCTAGATTACCTTTTCCAGACATTTTAGAAACCTCATGATAGCCTATTTGCAAGAGCAGTGATCAAGGTTTCTTAACAATCAAAAGTAGGTAAAAAGAACAGAATGAGATGTTAACAGAAAGTGACACCACATATCACATCATGATTATTATGGCTCTTAACAATGTTCACTCTATCTCCAGGAAACAGTCCAATTGACCTTTGCTCAGTCTTCAGTGTTCTTATGACAAAACCCCACAACTCAGTGCTAAACACAAAAGGCCTGTCATTCAGAAGATACCTCTAAGTAAGGCTTGTCTTCCAGTCTTACAAAAAATCTTTCAGAGCCATTATGTGAAACGTTGTGTGATGCCGTAACACACACCTGGACTATAAAACCAGAATTATTTTCTTTTTAACAGCTCCCTCCCCTCCAAAAATCCCAAACAAACAAAAACCTTCCCCAACAAAGAGAGAAGTGTCTCTTCTTTGAGGAAAACAAACACCTTCAATAAATATTAGATGTTCCTGCCTTCCTGCTGCTTGACCCCCCCCCCTTTTTTTTAAAACACTTTTTTCCGANTTTTTTAAAACACTTTTTTCCGATCAAACATTTGCAGATGTAGTTACAAAATTCATTGCACCATTTTCATCAGTAAAAATAGAACATTACTGCAGAAATGGATTGTTCTACAGGTTGGCAGATAAAGATGTTATTTCTTTAATACCTGCAGGTCACAGGTAATAAATTCAGCACGGTTGGGAACAGAAAAAGGTTTTCTGCAGGGATAACTTTCATTGATTTGAGTGTAAACAGAGACTACCTAGAAACCCTTCAGGATTGTGTTCAGTGGGCTTCCTACTCTGGAAAATAGTCACAAATACATTTAAAGCAATAGTAACATTCACTATCACAATAAAAAAAAATCAGGTAAGATTTCTTTAGAATAGCATTTATAATATTTACATGATAATAAAGTCTTTTTCTTTTAATTTTTCAGTCCAGTCAATGGCTACAGTTGCCTTTCCTGGTTTAAAATGGCCACAGAAGAACAGATATAAGAGCTCCATCTAACAGCAAAAGGACTCTTGAAAAGGAGTATTTCTTGGGTTTGTTTAGCTGTTGTTTCTTGTTTGTTTGGGGTTTTTTTTCAAATGAGATCCTATAGCTAAAAATGCAACATACAAGATTCATAGGAAAGTACATTTCTTTTAATCAACATTTTTCAGGAAACAATTGTTTCCCCAGCCAGATATGCTGTTACATATAGCAGATAAAGGGTTCATTCTTGTACCCAGGACAACAAAAAAAGCAGCTATCAGAGGATGGCATGTAAACTGTTGCAAAGAATGAAGCAGGCAATTCCTGACATTTTAGAACACACTTAGGATATCTTTTGATTTAACTTTGCAAATGATATAGAAAAAGGGAATACAAGATCAAAATTCATTTTAAAATTAGCAGCACGTAAGCAAACAATACACTCTGAACTGAAACCCGCTACCATGACTTTAAACATCTGTAAATTTACTTTCAAAAATGGTAAATTCAGAATAAGTCTACCATGAGTTTAGAAGAACATCACCTATGAGGGAGTTCTCAAACCCAGCAATATAAATTCCATATTTACGCAGGCTGTATAATCCAAGGACACTCACAGAAACATAATGCAAAGGTGTTGGGAAGGATTATTACAACTAAATGCTGAAAGCTGGTGAACCCAGTGTGTGGAACTGCCGTAAACTGGCACAAATCCATTTAACATCTGATGGCTCAGACAGTAGGCTTACAGACCTATGGGCATGACTTGAATATTGAAGGTCTAAGGAACGATTTTGACTAGTGTCACAAAGCCACAGACCAAAACAAACAAGTAAATCATAACTCTCAAAACCACAAACAAAATCAACTGATAATTTTTACACTGAATGGTAAACTCCCCAACATAGCTATGACCTGGGCTGCAACAACTAAGTGACCATAATGATTAATTGTGTAAAGCTCAATGTTCTCATATGTTCCCACAGGAACAAAATTAAATCAGTACCTTACAATACTCACAATATGTCTTTGGTTTTATTATTAAAAAAAAAAAAAACAGAGAAAAATATCCTTTTTGCCTCACATACTATCTTGACTAGAACCTGGCACACCAGATCATCCCTTTAGTTCTCAGTTCTATGCTGTTAGGTTAGCCCCACACTTTTTCAGCACTACTTTCTAAACATGCCCACTACTTAAATGTACATAAAGTTAGAGCTTGATTTTCTATTCTTTACTAAATCAAAATTCCTACATACTCACATGGGAGTTATACAACTCCTGAAAGCTTCAATCAGACCCTGTAAGCTGCAATCAGCACAACCCCTGAAACAGTACTCTTGGCACACAAGTCTCCCATTGGCTTCAGTAGGAGTTCCATGGCTGCAGGGCATGCACAGTTCTGTCAGCAAAACTCATCTCGCGTAACACGATTTTCTTAAAATAAACTATACAGGCTAGAGATAGATGTAGTATTCGTATTATATCATAGACAGTCTACATTGGAAAAAGCCAGCACTTGTTTTTTCATAAATCTAAAGTTAGGGTATTCTTCCACAACACAGAAAGGACAGGAGCACATGAATTATTGCATTATTTATTACTGATGGCCAGTTGGGTATAATTCATCTTGAATCTCAAATCCCAGGTAAGACTTACAAAATATGAATTCAGGAACAAAAAGCAAACAGAAAGCAACAAAAGCAAACTTTGTATTGTGAAATACGGATGACTGATACAAAACCATTCAGGTGATTATTAAAAAACCACTTACAATGCTCTGTGCAATTTTATCTCTGCTGTTCTCTATTATTGTTATATATGCAAATAAAGTCATTTAAGGCTGTATTTTCTAAGAACAATTTTCTTCTACTTGCTTACATCTCTTCAAAAGTAAGAAAAAAAAATCAGACTTTTTTCTTTAAATCTACAGGCAACATCTAGTGACACCAGCAGAATTTGCAACAGGTACTAAAGAAACTCTGTCAATTCTTACTGCATTAAGAAGCAGTATCTGCTATGTAATACCTATTGATGTATTAAAAACATCGAAATAATTATATTTTTCAGAAAGCATCATTCAGCAATTACTTTTCCCCTATGTCTCAAGAACCTTTATATGAAGAATTTCTCAGAAGCATATCTTTTGAAAGGATCTCCCCTGGGACTTTCTGGGGACCCATTAAATATAATCCTTTCATAAACTAATAAAGGACCATCTTAAGAACACCCATACTTCTCTCTCATTCTTATAGCGCTCCATAGTCATTGCTTTTTTTGGCCAGAAATTAATTTTCAACGTGAAGGGTGTTTTTGTGACCAGTTTATATCCTTTTACTCATATTTCATGCTTTCCTTTCAAGTACCTCTGCACTTTGTGTTCCTCCCTGGAAATCATCTTCCTAGCAATCAAGTCTCACACTGCTAAAATGAATGCTGTGAAAGTGCTCAAATACTTTTAGCCCCCACCCCTTGTAATGCAGAACTTGCAATATTGATTACAATGCAAAAGAGATACTTATGAACAAGGAGTTGTTTTTTTTTTTAAAAAAATTGTACTGATGCAGTTCAGCTTAATATACATGTACTTCACACTACCGTTTTTTAAATTAAGATAGCCATGACCAAAAGACTAGGAAAATAAATAAAATAATTTTTTAAAAAAGTAAGAAACACCAAACAAAACACATAACTAAATTGCTGGAAAATCCAAGGATGTAGTATGTAGCTCTGAGCCCTTCACACAAGAGGTGGTCAGCTTCTCTATGGCACATACAACTACGAATGTCATGGATGAGTTGAGCAAGGAATTAGTATTACTCCAACTAAGGGACTGAACATTAATTTTTTTTCAGGCTTCCTTCAGTGTTTTTCCCTTGTTTAAGCTGTTGACACAGTGTACCAAGTAGATCAAAGTATCGACAGGCTTAAGAACAAATTCACGCACCAAAGATCTGCCAAGATTATTAAGGAAGATTACATAGTGATAACCTGGCATATCCCTGAATGCTGTAGGGTGCACTGACAGAAGTATCACACTTTTCTTGTTCTGTACTTACCCTGTTTCTTTATGACTCTTGTCTTGAATTTGTCAGATCAAGGTCACTGGAGTACAACGATCTTTATTCTGATCCCATAAGCACATTATTTTGAGATGTTCAAGACTTTTAAAAATAACACTATATTATGTTATACCTGTTAACTCGTCTTCATTACATTTAACACATCCCCCTTCTCTACTCCCTCCCCCAAACCCCGGATCTTTAGTTTATTCTGCTTTAATGAATTAAGATAACATAATGACATAAACACATTGCAGTTTTGATTAAATCTTCCCTGTTATAAAGAAGAAAATTCATTTTGTGTGAGCAGTACAGAAAACTATTCTTAGTAACAGACAGAATCACCTCTCCCAACCTGTTTATGCCTACCTGCAACACATGTTACAAGGATCTCCATACACTCTCTCTCTTTTTAAATACTTTATTATTTTAAGTATAGACCCGACTTCATACAAGCCAAATTCAGTTGCGGTACAAAGGTCTATGAAGTTAATAGGTTTGAAATTGCTTGCAGCTTGACTGAGTAAGGTGGAATGTGTTTTAGTAGCAGGAAAATTGATGGCAATGATTTTGTTTTTAAACTGAATTCATAGTATGCTCCAAATGGCACTACTTGGGCAAAGTGATGAGGACAGTTGCTCTTTGTATGAATTTCATAGATGAATTCCAAGTACAAATTTCAGCTCTCAGTCAGTCAAACAACTGGTATTTTTACTTAGGCTACAACTGCAATGTAAACAATCAGTTTAATATTAGCTAACTGGAAACATCATTTTAAAAAGCGAATTTTTATTCATACCCTAACAATTTGTTTTGCTACAGGTATAATATGTATTACTTTAAATTTTGCTGAATTATGAAGTTACTCATTAACCTTTGTCTGCTGTTTAGCAATACTACTCGGGTAATTAGAACACTAAATAAAAAACAGTGTACCCTTCTAAAGTGACAATAAAAATTTAGGTAGAAGGAAAAAACATACTGGGCAAAGAGAAGAAGAGCTATTTGTACTCCCTTGTCTTCTTTTTTTTCTGAAAAAGAGCTGCTACATCTTAAATAGACATAAATTAAGATGTTTTATGCTTTTTATGTAAAGCTCATTGTTGAAGAAACTTATATAGTACTTGTATAAGAGAGTTTATTTCAGTAATGATAGGCAGGACCAATGAAGAAGCTGGTTAAACCCCCTTAGTACTTAATGTTGTTTCCGAAATTTATCTGGATGCTACCCATCCACAGACTGGCTATTTCAGATCAGATTACACTTAGATCATGGAAACTGGTGGCAAGTGACAGCCTTGCTTAGTAGATCTCCAGGCTTACTGAAATTATTTGTTCAAACAGGTATTTAAAAGACTTAATCTCTTCATTCTATATGGAATGCTCCTTGTATGTTATATTAAAGAACAGATGAAATCAAAAAACTGCTTTTTTTTTTTTTTAAAGGAACAGAAAACAGGTAAAACATTTCAGAAGGTGTTTGCTTTGTTTGGGTTTTTTTAAATGGTACTAGTGTTCTTAAATAGGTAGAAACTGTATAATGAATTGTTAGTTGATACACTTCACTGTCTACCTCCTTCCCAAATTAACTTACTTGAGACAGTAAAATAATTGCTTTTGCAGAACTGGTTACATTTGTCTCTCATGCAAACACAAACTTAAGTCAATGGAAATTCTCCTCTGACTAGAATCAGTAGAGTTTGGCCACAACACAGTCATCTTCATATTTAATGACTACATTATAAATACTTTGCAGTAGATCTTACTTTACATTTGTAGTTCAAGCCACTACTACCATGCCTTGTCATTAAAGATCCAGGTTTTGATGCACAGATGCAAAGAGATAGATTTTCTGTTACTCAGAATTTCTTAAGTCATAACAGCAGCATAAATGGATAGAATCGTCCCATCTCATGCTATTTAAAAAATGAAAGCTGTTTACCTCCTGCTATTTCAAGAGATGCTTTCACAAACTCCACAGGTCCAAAACCCACTGAAGTCTAATGACTCCTGCTCAGTATGGCGGCTGCTGGATTAATGCAACCAACGGTGCTTACATGGAGCTATTCAAATGTAGGTTATTCAAAGGTTTACGGGTCTTGTTAAACAAGGTTTTCTAAAAAGTAGACTTGTGTATGCACATGTACTCTTTGTTTCCTTTCCACATACCTTTTAAGTAACTTTTAAATGGATTTTTTTTTCCCAGTACAAAGAGATTTTAATGTCACAAGCTGTCACTACAAATAACTGTATCCAGATAAATGAGTCTCCCTGTTTATGTTCTTTTTTATTCCTCTAAGACTTTTATTCTTTTCATTCAATAAATTAAGAGGTAGATGCTCAGCTCATCTACAGCAGAGCAGATCAGAAAATGTCTTCTCCAATTAACAATGTCATCAGTCAAATGATAACAGCCAATACAGAAATTTAGCCAAATAAAAATAGTAGGATTGGTACCTTTATTTTTGAAGATACCCTATTCAAGATGCTACAGCCTAATGCAAGACATCTGAAGAGTATCTTGCTATTTTAAATTGACTCTATTCATTCTCCCGATATCCTTCAAGAATATCCAAATCCATACAATCACAGTATTAAATTAAACTGAGCTACAAAAGCAATAAAAGGATTCTGTGAAAGAATGTAGAATCATGATACTGAAGCTGGACATCCTCAGATTCTTGAGATAACAGCAAGTAGTGCTCTGAATGCTCTATTTAAGATTCAAAATTATTCTCAGTTTTAAATTAGTTAAAAAAATTGAAATACGTTAGTTAAATACCTAAACTAGAAAGCAGGATACATTAAGCAGGGAAAGAGGGAGGAAATGGAACATAATTACTAGGTCAGAATTAGGTCATGATTAATTGATTAGGTCAAAACAAAGTGATGATATGATATATTAGATACTAACAGGCTTGGATCCAGTCTATCAGACTCCCATGAGCCTTCAGATTTTAATACATCAGGATACCCTTAAGTTTTCTCTTAAATCTCTCCCATTTCTAAGTTTCAAGAGACATTGAAAATCTAATTCAAGTGACCTGTGCCACGCAAAACCTCAGACTACACTTCATCAAGTATACTGCCCTTATTTTATAAAAAATAAAGGTGTGTGCTAAAAACAAACAAATAAAAACCAAATAATGCACCTGGCATTAATTATTTGGTATAAACTGCTTAGAATATGAATACCTGTTATTATCCACAATCTTTATCTGGAGAAATCTACTTCCTACTCTTTCAATAATGGATTTTCAACACACAGCCACAAATTACAGCGTAGTTAAAACATCTTTCCCAAAATGTTGTATTAGCTTGACTCAATTGTGGTGAAATCAAATGGCATGTGCTGAACATAACTGGGGGATTACTGGAGTAAATTGGAAGAAAAATCAGTAAGCAAACATGAATCACTTGGGAGCCTCAAAGAAAAGGTCAATGAAAGGGCAGACAAATACAGTATTTGTTCTCAAAATACTTGTTGAAAAAGAAGGCCAGGAAAGGCAAAACATACATAAATTGGTCATACCACTCCAATAACATTCCTGTAGATAAAAATAATTAATTACCTAAATACATGAAATGCACTGTAAGAGCAGACGACAAAGTCAAAATGATGCTATTCAAACTCTTAGAAAAGACTTTAAAACTTATCTCTATTAATTTATCTTTCATAAATTTCACGATTTAGAGCCACTGCAAGTGATAAAAATATCTCTAACCCCATTCTGAATAAGAGTGCATGAAATAAAAGTATGTATTTCTCAACCATCCATTCTCAAGTCAACCTTTTAGAACATCTCATTGGTCAAGGTTTATTTTCAGGCAGAAATTTTGATTCTCATCTTCACTTGAAGAGGAGTTACATAGGCTGAAACACAAATGAAACACTACTTTTCACCTGAATTCTTTTTCTTTTTTTAAGGGTAAAGAAGATAGAAGGTAGCAGATGTATTTTAATCTTAATGCAGTTGTATAAATCAACTGGTAGCAGGAAAAAAAAAAAAAGATTAGCTGAAGTCTCAGCTTTTTTCAGATTTTGGTATACAACTGGAATAAAATATTAGTTCCACTTAATCCAGTAGACAAACTCATTGTTTTCAAAAATCCCAGATTTCATGGATTCCCTGTGCAAAAAGCAGAAAGAAGCAGGATTCTAGAAAGTGACTGCTCTGTGGTGAATAAGATGCACATGCTGGCATCTCTTTTGGGGGATGTTCCTTATTAACAAACACTCCCTTATGAGCCCTTGTAAAGAGAAACTCTTCAGAAAAAAAAAAAAAAAACAGAAACAACCTCAGTATTAAAGCAGTGAAAAGAGGAAAATTAAAGCACAATGGCTGAACAAGTAGTCACTCTTATGAGTCTCCTGGATGAGCACAAAATAGATTAAATTCTACAAGCAAAACATTTTCTATTGCAACTTAACAAAAATCTGCTAACTTAGAGAAATGTGTATTATGCAGAGTGATAAAAGAAATAGGATTCTGCAATCTGGGAAGTTGTCCATTTCATCCACTTTAAGCTGATGTCCCCAGACACTGGTAAAAACCAATGAAGCCTCCTCTTGAGTGTTGTATCACTACATATGCTGAAAAGCAGATTTACAGAGCGGAGTAGGCTATTTATTGGTCTGAGGTGTATGTTTTGTTTTTTTATTAAAGCAAAGCTAATGAAATTTGGGCCTTTCACTCTGGATGAATTGTCTGGACAGCTTTGAAAGGTTAAGACAAAAAAATCCTTTGGTTTTAGCATAAGAACACTGCCAGTTAAACTCCTCCCTTGTGATGAAATTAGGAGAGGGAATATTTGGCCCTGGTAGGTAATTATGACATTCATAAACTCTTAACTTAAGGGGATGGGGGAGGGGGTTGCTGTCTGCTACTTGTTTTCAAACTGCTCTGATTTTCTGAAATGGAACCAATACATTACAGCTCCCTCTCTGTCTTAAACACCAGCACTTTCCAAAGAAAAAGCTTCAGTCATTCTTCATAAAAATCTACTGCAGCTGTATTCTTAGAAATATAAATCCTTAACCTATGACTTCCAGTAGTTCCAAAGCAAATGATCCAAATCTAATTACTGGCTTTTTCTTAAACTACCTCTACTTCAACATCAAAAATGTCATAACCATTATTTAATACTCAGATAACACTGATTTTCTTAGAAAATAAACAAACAAACCCCCACAACCACCTCAACCTTCAGTTGATGATGTAAGCGTTCCCCACCACTGCATTCCCAAAAGAAGATAAATCCCAAGAGTTTTTGGAATAGCCTCTCAAATGATTTTAATCACTTCAAGAAATTCTCAAGATTACTTCAAGGAGGTGTCAAAAAATAAAAAATGTACTATAAATCCCTCACAGCAACAACGCTTATGAAAATAATAATTTAAAAAAAAAACAACCACGGTAGAATTTTCCTCTTCCCTAGCAACCTAAATGGGAATATTTTCCATATGCAGATGCTTTCCCACTCCCATTTACTGTCCCCTGCTGTGGATTTAGGCTGCACGTTCCTGCTACTTCTACAGCCAGCTCAAAAAAATCTTAATCTTTCCCTTGCCAATACAATCGACCCCTTTTATTAAAATAAAAGCTTTTTTTTTTAGATTGAGACTATCGATATTAGATCCATTCAGCTTTCCTCCTCTTATCTTCCCCCTCATATTTATCCTCCTATAATTTCTATAACTCAGCTTAACAGCATCTAGAAATTCACTCCATTATTTATCTCCTGACATTTGTGATAGTAAGACACCAAAACTATGTAATCCTCCTACGCTGCAGCGATCACACTTCACGAACTAGGCTTTCTCCCGTCCCTCCGTTAGAGGAGCCGCAGACCGCCTCTGCACACACGTTACACCCAGGGCAGACCAATGCCAAGCCCGAGGGAAGCCTTCCCCTTCTCCTCCTCCTTTGCCACCCCAGGGCCGGCTATGCTGGGAAGCCTCCGGACCGTTTCCGAATCGCTGCTGATCGGGAGACCTCCAGAGCTCATCCCGAGGCGGCGAAAGCACGGAAGCATTCCGGTATAAATTGAGAGCTGGCTCTTTGCGACTTATCACCCAGCCAAAACGGCCGTTTGGTGCGAGGGTTAGCGATCAGCGCGCTGAAGGAGACCTCCGGAGCTGCAGCCTTAACAGCTCAAAGCACAATGCCACCCCCTACCCACCCCCACCCCCCTTTTTATCCTCAAGCGCAACAGATCTCACTACCCTCCCCC
>VXBO01013791.1:1145-41795 GCA_013400135.1 Rhinoptilus africanus
CACCCACTCGTGTTCCCCGGAGAGGGAAGCAGTAAGGCCGGCGCCTGCCCTGCCCTGCCCGTCGGTGGCCTGCTGCAAGGTCAAGGGGGGAAATTCCGCCCCCCGGCTTTATTTCTGAGCCATGGCTGTTTGGGAGGCAGGGCTGGAGAGAAACGACAGGCAAAATGGGTCCAAAATCTAACCAGGAAATAAGGCTGAGACAGGCAGAGCCCAGCAATCCCCACGGAATGGCTCGGTCAGGGACTGGGCTTGAAATGGGGTCCTGGAACACGAGTAGGGCTCCGGGGAAGCCCCAGGTTAGATTGGGCAAGGGACAGTCAGGGCTAACAGTGCCCACGGGCCGTGACATTTAGGCTGTCGTGTAAAATTGCCCAACCAATACAGAACTGGTGTGAAATAATACAATAGAGGGAAAGAACCAGGCCGCTATTTAAGTCTGTATTTGAAGGTGAATGTTTAGGCAGTGAATGTTCACCTGCATGGAGCCAAGCACTCTCTGACTTGATATAGACAAGATACACAGGGTTCCCAGGATATCAAGGAAATAAAATTCCTGAGTGTGTACTGAGAAAGCCTGTACAACCAAAAGTCCCACGGAAACAGTTTGAGAGGGGTTTTGATCCTTTTGCTGTTTTCACCAGTTAGAGGGCTGAGATGCTAACCATGGTTTACCAGCTAGTATTCTTCTAAATATACCTCCATGCTAAATGACGTATCTCTGAGCAAACCCCTCCAAATTCAGAATTCATTAAACGGACCCTTTAGTTATTTTGTTGCATCAAGTTATCACACATATCTGTATGTCTTATTTGACACATGTGACACATTTATCCAAAGGGGAATTCTAAGCAGCCTTTGAACATCTTTGTTATTACTAAGGCTGTGTAAGGTATCCCCAACTTTTCCTCATATGCCGAAGGAATTGAAAGAAAAAGTTGGTATCAGGAAGAAGAGAAAGCACTGAATAGAGACACCTGCAAAAAGATGGAGAAGCAGGTTGCTCTGGAAACACTGGTACATCTACACCCATCTGTGTAATGGAACCGTTCACTGTTTTTCGAAATCCAGCTGTTGCTCTGCTGTGACAAACACCCGAGCTCCCTCCTTCTTCTTGGCCAGCTCCTCTTGTCACCTCTTGCCAGTTACTCCATCTCAGTGCCTTTCCCTCCAGCTTCAACATTTCAGGACCAACTTTATTTATCCCTGTCCGCCTTCCAGGTCTCACCCGCTGTCATATTTCCATCTTCCCCATTAGGGAACACAACCTCAATACTTTTCTTTTTCACCCTTGTATTCAGTTTGTTCTTCCGATTAGTAATCAACTCTTTGCTCTGTGATCGTCCTTGGTCTGACAACAGAGCCACAAGCCCCAGCTCTTAGCCCAGCGTTATGGCAGCACAAACCCAAAGTACTCACAAGGGGGCCTTACCTCTTCTTCTCCCACCCTGCCACATCCTTCCATCCCTGCCACCCAGCACCTCCATGCCGGTGGCTGATTGCTTTTTTGGTTTTTTTCCTCAGGAGAAGCTAGTATGAATAAGGAGCACCTACTTTGGGGATGTGGGGGGGCTTTTCATTTGACCCTGTAGGAAGAGAGAAACGACCAGCAAGCAAGAAAAAGCCCAAATCTCCAAGTTTTTAATCTCCACCCCCCTAAGCCGCCATCTGCTGCGCTATTTCCAACCTCACACCACAAGAGGGAGCGTTTTGTTCAGTTTCTTGGCAAAACCTATTTTTTTTCCCCTCTCTGGAGGCGAAGAGCATGAACCCGGTTGCCCGTATGTAGAGGTTTTCCCAAGCCCCTTTATGCAATAAGCATTTTCGTAATTACATTTTTTTTTCATTTTACCGTGCGATGCAATTTTTTTAACATTTCATAAGAGTGTTATTCATGTTTAGTAAGTTTTATTATGAGTATCGAAAATGTAATTAGGGTCTAATTCCCGGTTGATTTGCCTGGTTATAGAGTCATTTATTCTGGGGTAAATAAAAACGTCAGTATAAGACTTCTGCAAAATTTTCTATTTGCAGTGGATATTCTCCTCATTAATGTAAATTTACTTGCTCTAGGAGAACCTGCTCTGGCAGGGGGGTTGGACTAGGTGGCCTCCAGAGGCCCCTTCCAACTCCTATCATTCTGTGATTCTGTAAATAAGAGCTACACAAATTTCAAAAATTGATTGCAGTCGCACAGGCAGACAAAAGGTACTTTTTCACAAATTTGCAGTCAAAGCACATAAAATAAACAGCTCTGATAAAATCATAAAATAGTGACTTTAATAAAACCCTACTGGAACACCTCAATCCAAATTTAAGTCCTGACATGAAGGCAGATGCAAGCCTCTGATAACAATTTTAACGACCCAAAGTCGAATGATGGCAGGCATAGGTAAGGCTAGTCATGCTAGGCTGGGTGTTACTGTATACCGTAACAAGTGGCACTTTATGCCTGTAGCCAGGTAGGGATATGTGGGTTGCAAACCCAGCTTTACCCCGACGTTCCTGGCTTCAGCTCAGTCTATAACGCAAAGCACATGTGCCTCCCAGGAGGTCCTGCTCTAGCCGTTGATTTTAAAAGGTTTCCTTGCTCCACAGAAGTCTGTATGCAAGTTTTCCCAAAGATGGATATAGTTGCTGTTCTGACAGTACAATTATCTGGGTTATTTCTGTCTCTACCCCATTTACCCTTAAGAGTTAGAGTTGCTTATGTACAAAAGAAAGAAATGTGCTCAAGTACTCTAAGCTTCCCTTACGATTTATGTATGCCAGGCTTCTCTGTGACCATCTATAGGTTAGATCTTGGAGTCTTTGCTCCGTTTTCACTTGGAAGTTTCACCAAAGCAACAGCTGAATAAGGTATTCACTGTGTGGCTTCTATGGGCACAAAAATGTCTTTCAGCTGGAGTGACTATATCAATATCTTGATAGCAATCAGAATTGGCTTCTTGTGTAGTATTTTCTTCTGTTCTCATTCAACTACAAGAATGTCAGTAATGTAGGATCAAATGCATGACTGACTGGATGATCTGACTAATGTGACAGATACGATGTACCTCCTAGGACGCAGGAGAAGTGAGGCGCACAGAAAAGAGTGTCAAATACCCTGAGAGAAGAAAAACGTGATTCTGTGCTCCAGTACTTGATGTTCTGATCTCCTCACCAAAGGCCTTAGTTACTGAACTAAAATATTGCTCTGTTTGAAACACAAATTGGATTCCTGCCTTGGGAGAGAACTCCTGGCAGTGAACCCCAGGGCTGTGGCCCTGTGGGCACTGTTAGCCCTAAATGTCCCCTCCAAGCTTCCCCTGAAACCTCCCCCCACCCCTGCCCATGGCCCAGGACCCCATTTCAGCTCAGCCTGGGCCATCAGTCCCTGCTCCAGTGGCACTACACTTGTGCCTGGTCCCATCCCTGTCTCTGATCCTATCTTCTGCTCCTTCTCACTGTATCTCCAGGGTGGACCCTGAATGTGTTTTATCTCCTCATCTTGCCTCCCTCAGCTCCCAGCTCCTCCTCCCTTGCAGAGCAGCTCTATACTTGCTGCTCCCTGATACCCAGTTTGTTGCAGGTGCCTCCTGGCAGCCCAGTTAGCTGTGTAAAGATGGCACAAAATGCAGTTCCTTGAGATAACTCCAGCTTAAGCCATCAGGTTTACCAGGCACATTGCTCCTTGGTGAAGGCACTAGATGACATTGGTACCACTGCTGCTTTCAGATTCATACTGGGTCACGTGAGGCCACTTCAGGAGCGCCAGCATCTGTACTTGTGCTAATTTAGTCTTGTAATTTAAACTCTCCTAAGAGTGCCAGTGTCACCACGGAGTCGAAGCAGAGAAAGGGCAAGATAGACACCCACCTCAAATTTGTCTGCCAAAGACAAGTATCCTGACAACTATCTGATGCTGCTACTGCTCCTGTCCTGGAAGCTGACCGGGGGAAAGCCTGGGGGTTCACTGCAGGGGAGAAATTTATAGGATCATTTGCTTGTCTTCCTACTGCTCTAGGTTGCAGCACTCATTTATATACCTTGACCATCCTTTCCCACCCTCTCCCAATGAAGGGCGTTTCTGGGTCAGAAACTGACTGAAATGAGGTTTTCTGAGGATCTCTGATGATTGAAGTGGTCACAGAAAATAGTTAAAGCCTGAATAAGTTACAGCAGCTCTAGTCCTATACAGCCACCTTTATTTCTTCAGCTTGGAGGCACTAGATTTAAAGCTTTCTGCCTCTTGCATGTCACTGCCCTATTCGTGCCAAGCACAAACTGCAAATGACGTGTTGAGAGTCAAATTAAATAACTACGTTTGAGGTGGCTAAAGCTGAAAATATTTGTAAACATTGAGATGGAAGTGGCTTTCCCAGAAAATGAGTGTCAGATAATACTCCTGCCTCAAAACCATTATTCTTTAACTAACCACCAGACAAGTCAATAGCGTGAGTTGTTGAGATCACTCCCATGTATGAAAACACTCTGCTTCCAGCCAAGAGTCAATTGTGGAGATTTCTCTGGAACAGAAATGTTAGCAGTAGATTGTCACAGAAAGGACCCAGTGCTTCAGACTGGGGAATGCAAGAGCAGCTAGATGGTGAAGTTATGCGACCACACCTAGGTGACCTGTCCTTTCCATACCAGAGATGGGCACATTCTCAAAGCATGCACCACGCATTCACCCATAGGATTCTCCGTGCTGGAGCAAGACACGCTGTCTGCTTCCTGAATGCTTCTTTGGAATGCTACACTACTTTGATATTTTTATTTTCATGTTTTTACGTGCCAAATTTAGTTATCAGCGAGGGTGGGTGAAAGTGCTTGAGCTTTAAATAAGCCTTGAAATGTGCACTACCAGCTGTTTGTAGCTGAATGACAGAGGATCTGTAGCCAGGCTATACCTTTTGCCTTTATTGAGTGAATTTTGTGGATACTACAAATGAAAGAGCATATGGGGAGTCCTGATTTATGGTAGGATCAAGCTTGTTACAGTGCATAAATCAAACACTTATACACACAAAATGGTTCAAGTTTTGCTGAAAAGCTTCAGAAAGAAGAAGATAGAGGCCAGTTGGATCTGTAGAGATCCAGAAGCTGATAACTGGTTGTGCTCCAGCACGGAAGTATCAGACATCCCCTACTTTATCAGCTACAGCTCATTGACCAATGTAACTGAATGACTTCATGTAATGGAGGCAGATGCTGCCTTTTCTTGCCCAGCAGCTCCTATTTGTTTAGAGACCGTAATAGCTTTGTAAGAGGCACAGGCTGCTATTATCACCACACCACCAGTCTGTCCTTCAGTGAAGATCAGTTAATTGCAGTAACAACATCTGACCATGCAAAGAGCACCTCCAGTTTGCATTTAGTAGGTTAAAAAGCTGACAAAGAACTTTGCAATGTGGCAAGTAGGGCATCATCTTTTCTCATCAAAATCACTGAAGGAGGCCCCACTGCTGGTAGGTCTGACACAAAGCTGTCAAAGGAGCCTGTTTGACTGGAAAGTTGTAACTTTCCAAGTATTTCTGGAGCATCATAGTTTCCATGGGAGTCGAAGTCTCTAGTAGCTTCCAGAAGAGCTCACCGGTGGGCCACGCTGTGACCTCACAGCCCAGACTTCCTGAATGTATTGTCTGATAGGACTTCTGTGAAGCAGCGTATGGTTTTACCTCTGATCAATGAAGTTCAAGATACCATCTTGTACCGGTCCCATCTGCCCTGTAGTCTCAAGCACACCTACGTGTTTTAATTCAGCACTCGGGAAAACAAGGCTAATACCACGCCTGGAGGTAGTTTGTGGGTTAGTAAATGTATCCTGAATTCCATGAGCTCCATAAGGCTGAGGCTGAGCTATTGATAAGAAAAGATTACAAGCCAAATCAGTAAAGAGGTTTTGGTCCAAGTATGGTAGCTGCTACATCAGCAGAAGGGCTTTCAAATAGCTTTGTCTTTGAACTGAGAATGTAAACTGGGCAACAGCATAGCACAAAACAGTTGCCAGTTAGCTGGACAATGGATTGTTTAGAGTTTAAGAGATGCTTCAGCTCCTCTTTGTACTCTGCTTGCCCACCCTCCCCCCTTTCTTCCCTTATAAACCAGCACTTTGGCTTCTTGCCGGAGAGGCTGCAGTACTCGGCATGGCGAGGGTAGGAGTCTATGCCACCTTTCACCAATGCGAAGGGAATATAAGCAATCTGCAGGTATTCATAATGTAAGTAAAAATAAGTCATAATCAAAACTCGAAATCACCACAGTCACCTTGCTTTTCAGTGTTTCATGTGATTTCATCTGCGCAGTCTTTGTGACAAGGGCAGAAATTTTTCCTGCTCATACACACCCGTGAGTTGTAGGTTCTACCCAAGTCGAATAGATTAGTAAAACCACGATGCTGACTAGACTCCTGTACAGTGTAAGGATCATAAAAAGCATAAGGATGAGTGATGCCCCTATAGTGGGAGTGAAGGAGCCTAAGAAGCAACATGACTGGATTTTGTGAGGAGTGGTCCCCTCTATTGGATGGGTAGCTAATGATGGCACAGTTGGCTCAGGCACCTCCTGCTGCTTGTCCCAACACAGTCAGCATGAGTGAAATTATGCACCAGGGAGGAATACTGATGGCAGAACTTCATCTAGAGCAGACGATTTCCTCCTTGCAGAAAGAGGAGGAGGATGCTGGAGGGGCTATCAGATCAGTTTGGGAAGAAGCTTACCTACACACAATATTTGGCTCGGCAACCATCAGTACTACTAATAAAAATCCTTATCATTGCATTAGAAAGAAAAACTGACCAGATCATATTGGGGCAGTCATATTCTGGGTAAATATTCCGCTTTTCCACAACAGATGCAATAGACTTAGTTTGGGGAATTTCATGGTGAATTTGCAGTGGTATGTAATGAATAAGGCACATAACCATGGGCATGGTCTGAAGCTCCCATCTTGTTCTACAAGCTACATCTGGTTTTCTTATTCCGCCACTTCTACTCAATGTCTGTTTCTGTTGTTTGTGGAAGTCAGTAACAAAATTTAAAAGCAAATCCTGTTGCCTTCTTTCTTTATGTGTTCTTTTTATAAAAGACTGGTTTTAACCAAAAGTTAACTGTATATTCTGACCTGAATAATTAAGCCTCTGAGCACAGATGAAATGCGATATTAGAGGACAAAAGCACAAACTTTCCCATGTTGACTCCTCAAACACTTTTTTCTCTCCATAGAAGCAAGCACTTGCTAGCCTTTACTATAGCATAATATGAAAACCTTTGCCAGAATTACCAATTACCTTGTTTCTCATGGAGGAAGTAACTTGTATTCAGCAATTTATTTTACAGCCATGAAGCAATTTAGTCACAAAATCCACTAGGTGCCCCAACCAGATAAAGAAATAGGAAGCTTGAATGAAGGCTGTCTTCTGCTGCTGTTCCCCATAACCATCCACATTTGTAAAGCTCCTTTCAGCACAAACTGCAAAGACACGTTAAGCTGATATGGCTCACTCCCATTACTATGTGATGAACGAACGATGCTGAAGATTTGCCTCACCTTCTTTTAGCCTTCTCATACAAAAAAAAAAATTTAAAAAAAGCTCGAACAAGAATTGCCTCTATTATTTGGTAAATAACAGGAATGTTGAGTCCACCACAAGGTGGTTCTGCTGAAAGCAACATTGGGAAGAAAGAGTTGCAAGCTCCTCCACCATTATGATAGGATGGATGAACCAGGCCATTTTTACCAAGGTATATTAGATTTAATATTGTAAACAAACAAAAAAACCTGCACCAGTTTAACTTGAGGTTATTTTCCATTCAATTGCTTGTTTATCAGTTTATGGATTTATTTGCAAACCAATTTTTTTAGTTATCCAGCCCTTTTGAATCATAATGCCTGAATATAATATTTCTCTTCTCTCTCCAAACAACTCTAAAATATTTGCTTTGTGATAGAGGAAGAAAATAGACCATAAACTGAAATGAATTCCTTAGCCAGAAGTTTTCCTAGACAATTTGAATTGTATATCCTTCACACATATACACTGATCTACATGAGCAAAATAAACTCCTTGGAATGCAAGGTTTCAGCTTGGACTAGAGATACTTCGTAACATATTACAAGTGCTGTTTTGAGGGAACCTTGGGAGGTATATAGTTCAGGTTTCTGCTTAAAGTGGACCAATCTTTAACACTAAATTAAGCCGAACATGACTTTGTGTGGTTGAGTCTTGAAAACCTCCAAGAGTGGAGACTCTTAAAGAATCTCTGATAGCTTCTTCCAGTGCTGCACTCCCATCTTGGTGAAGAATATTTTCCTAATGTCTCATTAGAACCTCCCAAGTCACAACGTATGTCTCTTACCCTTGTCTGCTTTGTGTTTGCTACTGTGAAGAGAAGTCTGTCTTTGTTGTATTAGTAGCTTCGCTTCATGTAGTATTAGGCTGCTATTCAATCTCCCTTTAGCCTCTTCTTTTCCAGACTAAACAAGCTCTCTTCCCTCAGTTTTTCCACATAGCTCATGTGCTCTGTGTCCTTTGCCATCTTGATATCCCCCTGCAGGACCATTTCCAGGTTTTAACATTCTGTTTGAAGTGTGTTGGAGGTCTGAGAACCAGACACAGAAGTCCAACTGTGGCCTCCTAAGCAGCAGATTAAAGGAATGAATAATCTCCCTTGATCTGCCGGCCATGTTCCCCCTAAGGTAACCCTTAAACGTTTGCTTTATTCATGATGGAGCACACGGTTCACCCATGTTCAACTTGGCATCCACTGTCACATCAGGTAATACCTCTAATCCCAGGTCCTTTCCAGTGAGGCTGCTGCTCTGCCAGCCAGTTCCCAGGTGTGTGTGGAGTTATTCTGCCCCAGATGGATTTTTCCTTACTGAGTCCAATGAGTTTTCTGTTGCCCCAGTCCATGAGTTTCTCAGGTCACTGTGAACTAAAGTTCTGCCATTTGCTCAGGTCAGTCTCCCTAATTTAGCTTTATCCAAACATTTATGGAGAGTGTGTGCTGCCTCATCAGCAAGACTGTGGATGAAACACTGGATAATATGGACCACAGTGTTGCCCTCTGAGGGACTCCATTAGTTACCAGTCAGACCTCAAGGCATTGATTTTTAGCCTCTGAGCCCTCAATTTCTACCTCATTCAAGCTCAAAGCTTCCTCAGCTTGAGTTAGGTTTGGGATACACTGTGAGGCACCAATTTACTAAAATCAAGTATATTATACCCACCACTCTCTTCTCAACTACATAGCCAGTCATTTTGTCAGAGAGGGTGATCTGCTTCACCAAAGATGAATTGCTCCTTGGAAATCTGTGTTGACTAGTCCTCATTATCTTCTTGTCCTTTGGGGGTTAGAAAGTGTCTAGAGGACATGGTCCTCAGCTGCCTCTCCTGGTTGTCATTATTTTCCATGGACAGAGGCACCGCAATCACATCAGCCATCTCTATCAGCACCCACCTCCTCCCATGGACTGAATACTTACAGCTTCTCTAGGTCATCCCTCAACTGGTGTGCCACCTACCTACCACCTCCTTCCCAATATGTGATCATACACACAGAGCAAGTTTTGCCTCTGAAGGCAGAAGCAAAAAAGTACTTTATTACTTAAATCGTTTCCATGTTTGTTACTAGACTGTATCCTCATTCACCCACTGACATACCTTTTCTCTGAACTTCCCTTACAGATAATGTAGCTGTATAATCTCTTGTTGCCCTATATGTCCCTGGCCAGTTTTAGCTCCAGACCCACCTTCTGGTTTGACCATCCCAATTTTGTCCCTACCGCATTTGTCCTTATGCATTGCTAAGCAATATTGTTATGCCCTTCTTTCATTTGTTTCCTCTTCTTGTAATCTCCTTTTTTGTGTGTTTTAGTTCATTGAGAAGCTCCTGGCGTAGCCAAGCAGGCCTTCTGCCAGAATTCCCGGTCTTCCTATACAACAGAATGGTCTATTCCTGAGCTCTCAAAAAGTTTTCTTTAAAAATTAGCCAGCTTTCCTAGGCACCTTTCCCCTTCATGGATGCTTCCCAGGGCACTCTGCCTAGCAATTACCTAAAAATAAGCCTAAGTCTGGTGTCCAGAAATCCAGAGGCCTTACCCTGCTTCTTTCCTTCCCAGCCTTCAGATCCTGAGCTCACTCACCCTGTTGTTGCTGCAACCCAAGCTGCCAACTGTGACTGCATTTTCCACCAGCTCTTCACGGTTTGTGAGCAGTAGGTCTGGGAGAGCATCACCTATGGTTGAGTCTCTTACAATTCTGTGTTAGGAAATTAGCAGCAACACAATTTAGGGTTTCTTGTAATGCTTACATAATGCCGTGTTGTCAATGTCTAGAGGGTTGAAAACCACATGAGGATGAGAGCATATAAACAGGAGAACTTTATGAGTCATTTTAGAAAGCCTCATCTGCTATGTCTTCTTGGTCAGGTAGTTCTTACAGGTTCACCCTCAGTGTACCCTCCTCCTCTGTTCTTGACTCAGAGACATGCTCAATGAGCATGTCCTACAGCTTTATACTGGAGCACTGGGTAGTCAGACTATTCACAAGCCCTGCTTCTCTTCTTCCTTGCTTATCCTTCCTAAACAGCCTTTACTCATGCCTGACCATGGGCTTCAGTCTCTGTTCACCAGGGATTTGTATTATACAAGAGGGGAAGACAGGATCCACATTCAAATTGTTTATAGCTACATTACCGTTCACTTACACAAGCTAGGCAAAATCTGCTGTGGGAAATGTTTTATATTTTGGAGGGAGAAGTTTAGGATCTCTCCTCCTTACCCTTCTGCAAACAAGGGTAGATGAAGCTGTGATATGAAAGGGGACAACTTAGCTGCTCCCTGTGACATGGCTCACAAGAACAGACAAGGTGTGACATGAGCCAGGATGAACCCCCAGCACTCACGTCCAGTTTTCTACCCACACCTGCATTTGCACCTGAGGAAAACACAGGAATGGCTAGAAGAGCAATGACTTAGGGCTACCAAGATGATTAGGGGACTGGAACACCTCTCTTATGAAGAAAGGCTGAGGGATTTGGGTCTCTTCAGTCTGGAAAAAAGACAGCTGAGGGGGGATCTTATCAACGCTTACAAATACTTAAAAGGTGGGTGCCAGGAGGATGGGGCCAGGCTCTTTTCAGTGGTGCCCAGTGTCAGGACAAGAGGTAATGGGCACAAACTTGAGCATAGGAAGTTCCACCCAAACATGAGGAGGAACTTCTTTACCTTGAGGGTGGCAGAGCACTGGCACAGGCTGCCCAGGGAGGTGGTGGAGTCTCCGTCTCTGGAGACATTCAAAACCCGCCTGGACGCGTTCCTGTGCAACCTGCTCCAAGGTGGCCCTGCTCTGGCAGGGGGGTTGGACTGGATGATCTCCAGAGGTCCCTTCCAACCCTATGATTTTGTGATTCTGTGCGATTCTGTGTGACTTCGCCTGCACTGTTATGCTGCACACATGACTGTTTAGCCTGAGGAAGAGTAGAAAGAGAATTTGCTCTCAACTTCAAAGTAGTAAGCACATTCCTTTAACTCAGGAAACTCTCATAAAAATGTAAATATATCTTATTTCCTATTGTATTCAGTAATGCCTATATACATACAGCAATACAGTTCACAGCAATTTTTTCTGGAGCTCCAGCCAAGCTAAATGCTTTTGAAATGCTAATGAACACAATGAGTCAATTCTTCAAAACCCGAGACACTGCTATGCACCCGATAAGTGGAAAGCATCCTTAGGAAAGGCTGACTACTCCCCTCCACATGGGAAGCTTATTAGGTTTGGACTGTACAACTTGGGAGTGGGGATCCAGAGCCACCTTCAGGTTAGTACTCATGTGGATTTTGTTATATGCTTGATTATTTATAAAGCAGCCAATTTAAAGTATCTTTCATCTACAAGCAGGGAAAATTATACTTGTATTCCATGTCATAAACTATAAGTCATAGTGTATGTGGCTCGTGGATCCCTTTTCAATTTGTGATGCCATAATCTTGAACAGTGTCTGGTTTCGGGCACAAATAGGAATGCAAAATCTTATGGGAAAGGTACAAATATATATACAAATAAGCATATATCCCCTGAAAAGTTAAGAATGACAAATGTCAATGAAAATGCATTTTAGATTAGTTTGAATTTATTGTCTCAGTTTTAGGGTGAATGACAACTGGGAAGAATGCATGTTTTCTGCATTTGCTATTTGCTGACAAGCCCAAGAATTCATACTGTGACAAGAAAAAGAGATTCTGGACTCTGATGTACAGGACAATGTTGACGGTGCCACTGCTGATGCTCTTTGTGTAACAAGGTTTGTATGGAAAATACAGGGTTTACAAGCAGAAATGCAAAGTCTCAACTTCTTTTTCCTACCACCTCCACAACTTTGAACCTATTGGGCAGTTTTATCCAACAGTGTCAGTGTCATCTCCCTTGAAAAGCTTGCATGTGTTTATTAAAGAAATGACCTGCTTTTCTAGAGGGACTCCAGTTTCGCTCCGCTTCAAGCAAAGGTTAAAATGTGAGCTTGCACCTCAGGGACATCAGAAAGTGCTCATATGAGCATCCTGAATCCCTTCAGTTTAGGAAAAACTTCAGGCGCATCTTTTATGTAGAGGGTGGAGTCAGAAGGCAGAAAGTTACTAAGGGCATGTTAAGAATGTCTCGCTTATGGCACATGTACATAGCAAGTCAACGTCCCACATAAACGAGGCCAGATGTGCTGCACAGATGTTGGATGGTCTGATTTTACTACACACGTGCTTTGCAGTTGCTGTGTGCACATGCAGCATAACGTGTGTGTGGTAGGCACTGAACTTCAGCTACAGGGATCTGGAAAACAAGGATCACTTCCTTTAAACACTGTGAAGCTCTGTAGTGTATAATTCTCATAGCTTCCCGATTGGCTCCTGCCCTTCGGGTGGGATCACTAAGCACCACAAACTTGCCGGCTACAAACATCCCCCAATGCTGTCCAAGGAGTTCAAGGTAATGTAGCTGTAAGTCCTGGATGGTGGGTGGTCTCTTAGACTCCTGGCTTTCTGCAGCATGTGAACATTCTCCAGTAGTGTCTGAAGCAAAGTAAATGATTTGTCATGTGTTTGGTCCCCTCTTTGAGAAAGAAGGCATAGCTTTCAAGTTACCTCCCTGGGAATAGGCAGAGCAGCACTGTTTGCTGCACTTGTGTGTCCTGCTCCAGTAGAAACTGGTAAGCCACCGACATGATTTAATCTTGGTGACAAGTACCCTTGGAGGGAGTAGATCAGCACAGTTTGATGCAACAGGCATTTCTAGAAATGGCGCTGTCAGAAAGCTTCATGCTTCTGCTCATTTACCAAACCAAAAATAATGCAGAATCTTATCAGGGCCATTTTTGACCAGCAGGGGAATGACTCATTTCAACTATTTGCAATCTGAGTGAACTTTTGAAGGAGTAGCAAGTTTATCTTTAGGTCCTACAAAAATATCAGTTACTGATTCCAGATTTCACTCTGTTTGAAACTAATACCTTTTGTTTTCTATTTTAAGCTTATGCAAGTGAAGCCAAAATCAGCTCTCACGTAATTCAAACGTCCCAGGCTGCCTGCTGGGATGAGCAGTGGGTCTATACTCCTAGAGCAGGATCTGATAGCTGATTCTAACTCCCAGTTTTGGGAGCACCGGAGAAAGTGCACTGATGAATATTGTCTACCAGTCCTGGGCTCTTGCTATGCCAAGGCTTACCCTACCTTATCTTGGAGTGTGGCTCCTGGAAAATCATTGTCCTGCCCACTCAATCTTCCACATGCAGGAAGTAAGCAACAGTTCCCGTCTTCTGTCTCTTGGACAAGTGAAAGCTGTAGTGCATAGTTTGTAGGATCAGGAGTGTTAGTGACAGTACATTTGATGCCTTTCCTCCCAAGAACAAGTTAGTCCACTGGTCTTCACTGATACTATAGCTGGAATTAGCTGAGGGAGATAGCTGCACAGGCAGTGCAGCTTTCAATAGGGTAGAGAGAATGGGAGACATCTCATTTTGTCAGCAAAAACCACTGCTTATTAGCTAACATGAAGGGAGTCAGAACAACAGGTTTACTCTGAATGTGACTGTCATAGCAAGAAAAAAGCTTTTTTTTCCCAATTAAAAATATTCACTCTTTCCTAAAACGATTGTCAGTACTGCTATTGGAAGTGCATTGTATGTTACAAGAACACGGTGTTTACAGTCAGTCCCTAAACATCCTTATAGATGCATTACAACTAACAGTCACCAGAACTAAACGAGATCTGAGCAAGGCCCTAATAGTACATACATTAATCGAACAGGAGTCTATTTGGGAAGTGTAAAACATCTGAGATTCCTCAATTGTCTTCAAAAATTGGAACCTAGTGTGGTTTTTTTGTTGACATTTGTTGTGCTTCTCGTGAACAAATAGGCTGGAAGGATACTAACAGGAAATTCTGTTCACAAGATAAGCAGCTGTTAGCCCCCAAAGCTTCAGAAGTTCATAAGGGCCAAAAAAAATGTCTTTCTGTGTCTGATTTAATGAATAGTCAGCATTCCACATGAGCCAAAGGAAATGCTTTGGGGCAGTTTTTACAGATGCAATCAAATCTTGTGTTTGTGTGAAAAAGGACAGAGCTTGCCATTTGTTTGTGAAATAACAGTTTCAAAGGTTATGCTTTCACCGCAAAAATCTTGAACTGTTGTCATACCAAAATGCTTGAGAACCAGCATATTTTGTAACTTACTGTTTAATTTCTGGAAGGAGATGTGGTCCAGAATTTGTCATTTTTTTTTCAGATTGGAAATCCTAAAGGTTTTAATGAACATTTCTTGAAAAGTGTTCTGGTCTGGGCTTGTAGTCATCTACAAAACAGCTAACAGAGAACCGCTACAGTCTTTTGGTCTTCTGTTTGTGGCCCATGGATGCTACTGCTTTTCAAGTAAACTCACAAAGGAAAGAGTAAGAGAAGCACATCAGCAGTAGACCGTATGATCCATTAGTAAGATCGTAAAATGGGTATGTCTCATCAAATTTCTCTGTGCTGTGCAGTGAGGTACATCTTCAGCTGATGTAGATGGCATAACCTCCTTTATCACTGCTATGCTAATTTACATCAGACAAAGTTGAGGATCTGGTGAGTCACTGGTAATTCTGGGAAAATTCCAAGCTTCCTCAGAAATATTTGTTCTTGGAAATGTGGTGTTGGATTTTTGTGTATAAAGCATGTTCAAGGATTGTCCTTCACAGCAAGCGAGTAGCAAATTTAACTTCAGACATTATGATTTCATATGAAAACAAGAAAATAAAAATGAAAATTGAACGAGTTACTGTGGGTTCTCTATGATCTATTTGTAGAAGGGTGGTGAAACTTTAGAACCCTGAATTCCTTCCAATGGAAAAAGCAAGCTGTAAGGAGCTTGGCATTCATGAAATCTTAATCCAAAAGGGCCAGAGAAGTAGTAAGCCATGCTCCTTGCAGGGAGATTGACATAATTACTTCAAAACCTTCACAAGTAGTGCCAGAGAACATGACAGGCTTTCAGTGAAGCTGCTCTTAACTTATCTTCAACATATAAGAAAGCAACTTATAGTATTTATATTCTTCTAAACCTTGGCAGTCTTCAAACTTCGTCTCCTTTTCTGTATATTCTCCTCCCAGTCTAGGACAGAATGAAGTTTTACTTGCGGTGTACAAGAAATGCGTATTTAGATGCCTCTATGACCAGTGCATATGGAGTTCTCATCAAGCATAGGGTGGATTTATTTTCTCAAGTAAATACAATGGCCTTAACTGCAATTATATACAAGCATTATGTTATTCAATTTCAGAGTAATGAAGTATAACAGGAAACAGCCTAGACAAGACAGGGTATGTACAAAATGCAGCACTAATTGCTTGCATAAACATTATCCTCAATAAGCTGAGAAACTCCTCAAGCGTTACGGAACAATGGAGCAGAGGACCACACAGCTTCTCTGACCGTGTTGCATATATGGACCAGGGCTCTTTTTGCATTCAAACTCCTACTGGGCCATGGCAATTCCAAACTGGAAAGCACTTGATTATTCAGCTGCCTTGGACCAGAACAGACCAAGTAGGTCTAACCATTTCCTCTGATTTCCCTGCCCCTAATGCATCCTCAGAAGGCGCAGGTGTAACTGATGTTGGAAATGACACTGTGAAAAGGGAATAAACAATTTTTCAGGAACATCCTGGTTTCAACATGGCAAATGATGCTTTTTTTCTCTGTATCTAGCATGTTGTTTTCTTAGTAATGCCTAAAGTGCATGGAAGTAGAAACCAGTTGTGACATTTATATGCACTGATTCCTGTCCTCACGTTTGAAAATACATTTTCTTTGGAAAAAAGTTTGATATTTTTATTTTCTTCTTCTTCTTCTGTTTTTTGTTTATTTGGTTTAGTTTGTTTTTTAAATAAAAGACTTTTTTTCAAAATGGAAATAGATATTTCAATTTTGGTTGTGCTTGAAAGCAGTATTTTGTTGCAGGAGAAAACATGCTTTGAATTTTGCTTTGTTCATGTGCATATGCATTTCATTAATGTGTATTTGTATAGAAAAGCTGATATAAAATTTCATTCATTAAAAGTAAATGCAATGTTTAAACGTCTAGTCTACAGGAAACTTCAGTTTCCCCTGGATCACATTCTAAATTAACCATCTATATTTTTGAATGAGCACCCTTCAAGACTTGAACTGCTGCACTAGGTCATACCTCACTGAGCTTGGACAGGAATTTCATCTTTTTTTCATCCCTTTTTTCCTGACCTGGGCTTTTGCGCTGCTTTCACCACTTTCCTTGGAGGCAGTACGTGGGTAAACTGAAGTTCCTGCCTCCTGTTGTTAAAAGCAGCCCTCTGGATTTAGCTGAATGCTAGCACATGCTACATTTTTACAGCACTCTCACTGGATTAAGTCAGTAGGCTCTTATGCTTTTATTTATAACATGCTTTTCACTTGTCTCTATACTAAAAAGTGCTGAGGGTTTTTGTTTGTATTAGCTAAAAGGATGAACTTCCCAAAGGCTCCGTGGAAGGGATGAGACTCTTGGTTTGATCAATGGGAAAATCCACCCTGGACTGTCTCTGGGAGCCAAACAGAAAACTGAGCATATTGCACTTCGCTGAGCTACCGTCTCAGGCTGCCTGCCAGCGCTGCTTCAGAAAATGCTCAAGTTCAGCTTTCCAGGCTGTCCTTCAAATTCATACAGACAGCTGCCGAGAAGTATTTTTAAGCAACATCAAGTCTGAGGCTTATGGAGACAGAAGGGGAAGGCAGCTGGTTTTAGTTATCAAACATAATTTACGTATCGCCAGGTATTCCCTGCTAGGTGCGGAGAGACTGACCGCCACAGAAACAGGGGGCAGCAGCTTTTATGGAGACACATTAGTGCTTGCTTTGCTGTCACTATGCATATCTACCTGTGTTCATGCTGTCTTCTCTCTTCAGACAGGGAATGCAGAGCATTTGTGAAGTAGCACACTTCAGCCTCCACGGAAACACTCACAGACAAGGCGGCTGTCCCTCCCCCTTAGTTATTCCTTATCAAAAATCAGTCTGGTATTTTGTAGGGTAAATTTTCACTTCAGCGTGGCATGCGCCACTCCATGGACTGTCACTGAGCTAAGCCATACCCTGCAATATCCTCAGCTCTCCTTTCTCAGCAGACCTTGGTGAATACAGTTAGCTAGATGATACCATTTCCTCCAGCTCATGAATCACATAAACTTTCTGCATCTGCTTGTTAAGTCAACCGCCTCAAAAGATTTTTTCCCCTTCCCCTAAGCGATTGGTTACACACAAGGAAAACACTGTCTGATGTTTTGATGTTTGCAGACTGCTTCCCCTTGCAACTTTGAAAACTCCTTCCCATGTTACCTGTACAAATATGTGGTATTCATTCATCTGGAATTAGAATAAGAAAGCAGTTGAAGCTGTGAGGCTCTTTGTGATGTAGTTAGAATTATGTAGTTAGAAATCCAGCTGTTCTCCTGCCTCCCTATCCCTTTTCCCATTGCTCATAATTCAAATTCCTTTTGGCTTCAGTTTTCCGCACTCGACCTCAGCCCAAAAGTGATTACGTTGGATGTCTGAGTAAAATCTGTTGAGCCATTTTTGAATGATTCAAGTGTGAAAAAAACACTGCCATATGCTCTGACCAAATATAAATAAACAGAGGGAAAATTTAGAGCCTGCCTTTTTCTTTTTTTTTTCTGTAGAGGTCACTGAAGAAAGTTTCTCAAGTCTTTTCAGCTTGATGCAGAAGTTTAAGAATGGGAAATCTTGGTACCAGTATAAAGTAGCAGCCTCCCAACCCAGCCTCGTATCCCTTACTTTTCCCCAGTTCTACAGTAGGGCTCCAAACTTTTACCTGTAAGTACATGCGAGGACACATGCAAAGGCCATCATTCAATCTGTGCTGTCTGTGCTGAGAGCAGCAGAATTTTGGTTTCCTCTCCGCTTGACGGAAGCCTACCCCTGTGTTAAAAAGGAAAACCCAAAGGAACGCACTGTTTTCTGTTCCAAGTGAACTTTGTTCATCCAAACAAAGTGTCTGAAGGGAAGACAGACCAAGGACACTACCTGGCAAGGCCTCTCTCTCAAGGGCTATCTAGAGCTGTACCATTGGAGATCCAGAGGAGGTGCTTGATGATGACAGAAAGGCAAAAGTCATATGTATCTTCAAAAAAAAGGCCAAAAGGTCAACCTGAAGAACTACACACTAGTTGTTCCCACTTTGATGGTCCTTGGGGAGATAATTAAGCATGGATTTACCAAGGGTGAATTGTGTCTGACCCACCTGATTGCCTCCTGTGATCAAGATCTCAGTTTCTGAACAAAGGCAGAGAGTTGCATGTCATCTATCTTGACTTCAGCAAGGCTTTCAACACAGTCCTACACAACATTCCTGTATCCAAGTTAGGATGTTACGGTTTGTATTAATGGACAACCATCCATCTAAACCCTCATTCATTAGGCTCATAAGGGTAGAGGTTAATGGGTCATAATTTATCTGTAAGTAGGTAACAAGTGGAGTACTGTAGGGCTTTTTCTGGAACCTCTCCTGTTTAACATCTTTTTCAATGACTTGACTGCACTTTTCTCCTGTTTGTAAATGATACCAAATTGGTGGAAAATTGTTGATAATGCTCAAGGTCAGGGCTGCCATCCATAGGGACCTAGACAGGTTGGAGGAATGGGCCAGCAAATCAGACAAACACCAAATGCTGCCCCAGGGCAGGAAGCTCTGGTGCAAGGACTCACGCTGGTCCTTGCCTGTCTGGGAGCAGCTTTGTGGGAAGGGACCTGGTGTCCTTGGCAGACACAAGCTGGGCATGAGCCAGCAGCGTGCCCTGGCTGCAGGGACGGCCAACAGCACCCTGGGAGGTATTCACAGGGGTCAGGACATCAAGGGAAGGGTTTATCCTCCTCTATTCAACACATCCTAGACCATGTCTCAAATACTGCAAACGGTTTTGTCTTCCCAATACAAGAACAACATAAACTGGAGCAAGTTCAGTGGAGGTCCCCAGGCTGCTCAGGGCCTGGGACACTTGCCTTTTGGGGAAAATTGCAGGACCAAGCCATGTTCAGCCTGGAGAAGAGATGGCTTCAGGGGACCTAGCAGTAGCCTGCCTGTACCTGCAAGGAGGTCATCACAGAAATGGAGCCAGGCTCTTCACAGGAGAGTGTGGGAGGAGATGACACAATGGGCATAAGCTGAAACGAGAGGTTCAGGCTGGAAAAAGGAAAAAGGACTGGAATAAGGAAAAAAATACTTTTTTCACTCTGAGGACAGTCAAACACTGGCATATGTTGCTCAGAGGGGATGTAGAGTCTCTCTTCATCCTTGGAGAGTTTCAAGACCAGACTGGATAAAGCTCTGTACAACTTGGTCTGATCTCACATCTGACCCTGCTTGTAACAGAAGGTTGGAATAGAAACCTCCTGAGGTCCCTTCCAGCCTGAAACACTCTATGATCCTGTGTTGTATTCAAGAGTAAACACAGCCTGTCCTCCCAGCTCTGCTGGTGCAAATCAGTAGAGTAGCCTGAGGGTACCGATACTGTGACCAATGTCGTGTCAGAAGGCAGAGGAAGAAGCCATGAGACCACACTGTCTGCTGGGTGGCATGTGTTCCTCACCTACCTGCTTGCCTTTCCCTTTAGCCCCTGCTACAATCCCTTATGCATGATTTGGAATATTTTTCTATCTATCTTATTTATAAAAAGCATTAAAGAAAAGGATTCTGTAATCTACTGACAAGCCCTGTTAATTCCATGTGTGTAAGAGTAGGATCCAGTTACTGTGAACTTGCAGAAAGGAGTGTTGGTACTTGTTTCAAGAAGAGGAATTTAAGCCAGAATGAACTGCTATTATTTCTAAAATATCTTCTCCCCAAGATCAGAAGGTGACAGCCTGCTTTGGCACAAAGCAGATTCAGTCAAATTCAGTGATAGAAATCTCACATTTTTTCTAGAGACAGCAGTAACCGAATCAGTCTATGAAATAATTTGGGACTTCTTGTGTACAAAACACTAAGTATCATAGAACATGGGGGCCACGTTATTCTTACTTGAATACAAGGAGTTTTAATATGTGAGCAAATCATCGTTTTCCAGGCTCATTCAGAAGCTCAGTGAAGTAATTGGGTTTTCCCATCCACTGCCAGCTGGCACCGAATCAGACTTAAAGTGCAGTAGTGGAAGTAAGACTGGTAGGTTTGAGTCATATTTCAGTCATGACAATAGATCAACTTGTATTAGAGAAGCAGTGGATATGGTTGTAAAAAAAGATTAGTTGCCAGATATACAAAGTGGAACGGATAATGAAAGACTGTAATAAAGGGTTGTGAGAGAGCAAAAGGAGACCAAAGTTGCTGGACAAGTGAGTGAATGTGGTATCAGAACAAGTCGGACAGTTTATGTTGGAAGTTTATGTGGTTGAATGGCTGGAAACAGCAATGGAAGATGGAAAAGCTATGATCTCAAGGTAGCAGGATAAGATCTTTTTCAATAACTTGGGTACGAAACTGGAGACTAAGAATTTAGATGACTAACAAGAAACAGCAGGCATTTAAGTACTTAGAAGCAGTGTAGGATCAATGGTTTCATCTTCAAAATGAGGTTTACCAAAACAATTTCTTTTCAGTAGGAGGTATACTTGCAAATAGAAGTAACAAAACTTTTGATGTAACACACCTAGCACAGAGACATCTACAGTATGTAATAAGTTTTGCTACTCTTATACAGTTCAAAATATTGAGTCATAATGGCGGTATGTGATGTAACGATTAGGTGGTGTTAATCTCACCTACGTTTCCTTAACCCAAGAACATCACAGGACAGTTCATAGAGTGATAAAATCTCTGTAGCTGGGAGAACAATTTGTTTTTTCTTATTTCTTCTTTTTGAGTTATCCCATACTTAACAGCAGACTTTTTAATGATAAAATCAAGAAAAGTGAAAAAAAAATACCTGAATGCACCAGCAAGCAAAAAATATGCTTGATTTTTGCATTTAACAGTATTAGAAGAGGCTTACTCTTAATGAACTTACCTTGGCATATAGGTCCCCCTCAATATCGGTAGAGCCACAGTATATTAACAATAAACACTAAGCAGTGAGATACTGTAACTGAAGGGACAAAATCCTAACAAGTAAGATTATATTACTTTGGAGTGTGTTGTTACCAGACCCGTTTGAATGGAATTTTGTTTGAAAATGGAATTTTGACTTGGAAAGTGAGACCTACATGCGTGATTTGAAGTCTGAAAGCCATGGTTAGGAATGAGAAGAGTAAATTCAGTCTGTTTAGTGGATTGAAGTCTACAAAGATTAATCACTGTGTCTGTCACGTATAAATGAACTCCAGTGTAACAAGACTTGCAAACAAAATTGCAGTAGGAGTAACTGGATATATTTTGTTTAGTGTCAGGATTCATACTGATCATTTTCTAATGTTGTTCCTGACCCTGGTTTTGTTATGTTTTCTTCAGGTTCATAGCACTGGAATGAGACTGAAGTAGGAAAAGCTCAACAGAAAATCAGTTTTACCTGAAATCATCAAAAACCAGTCACTAACCTTGTTGGACTTTGGGTACCCCAAGAGGGAACAAGGAGGGAATGAATGCAGCAGACCTCTTGTCCTTTATTGCTTAGCTTGCTTTAAAGAATTTGCTTATCACTCATGATGAAATGTGATATTAAAACTAAAATTTCATCTCCAGGGCATAAACCCTTAAGACATTTGCTGCTAAGATATACTAGAACTGCGCTTAGATTTTTGAGAGAAAAATGGCAAGAATTTTGAAAAAGGAAAGACCATTTGAACATTACTGGAAGACACAACACTCCATTTAGTTTTCGATAAGGCTTTTCTGTGCATTCTTATACAGTGGGTATTGACAGACCCAGTCCATAAATAGGTGCAGTCGATGACTGGATCTCCTGTACAAAGGTGGTAAGGGGAAGGATGACAATTCACCTCATCTGGCGATAGCATTCCCCAAAAGCTTAATTACTCCTCTTTAAATTGCTTATGTCCCTTTGCTCTCCTCGGTTTTTCCTTCATGGAAAATTTCATTTTGTCCCTAATACAGAAGGTTGAAACACTCACTGTCATGTTCACTGGGAAGGAAAAGCAGCACTCGGTTCTGACTGAGATGTACACAGGGTGGTCTTCAGTACAGCCTGTGGGTGAATGATTACAGACCAGGATTTGAGCTTCAGTGTCACTGCTCTGTTGCCTGCAGGTTCTTCAAAATAAGTGTTGTGTCAGTATTTGAGTCCCACAGTGAACCAAGTGCATTAGCAAGGTCATTAATTAAGCTGACCTCACTCCTGTGCTCCTCAGATCCTCTCCTCATGCCAATTGATTTCTAGATGCAGAGACAGAAACACAGGAATGCTCAGACAGGCAAGTGTGAAGAGATCTCAAGGCAATGTAGATAAAGCCATTTTACATATAAAGGAGTGCGTATCTACATCCTTAATCACATGCTCATTTACTTTGTGTGTTTCCATTAAGCAAACACAAAAATAAAGTGAACTTGTCAGCAAGTAAGTAAACAAATTTGAAGGCCATCAAATGAAAGGAGAACTTAGTACTGAATAAGTGTTTTCCTAGAAAAGAGGTTTACTTGTCTAGAAGTGTCCTGGGTGCCAAAAACTCATTTGTAAAAGACGAATGACTCCACAGGAAAACGGAAGGACTGTGCAGGCCATGCACTTCCTTTAAGCTATTACTATGAATGGCTCAAAGGGCTTGTTAGTTAGAGACTTCCAGCAGGAACCGGAGCACACTATATACTGTTTATGTTTTAAAAAAACATGGACTGTGTTGATTTACAGCTCTCTAAGTTTCTCCTTTAAGCAATAATACAGATTGCAAATGAATTCCATGGAAGAAAAAAACACCACCAAGAAACCCCCCCATGACATTCAGCAGAAAGCGCTATGAGTAGAGTTAGATAACATTATAGTCAGGTAAGTAGCAGCAGTTAGTTTCCAGGTTTCACCATCTGCTTTTTAACTTCACTCCCTATGTGCAAAGCTAAAAATTTTAGGAGGACAGAGGGTCACCATTACCTCAGATAACTGGTATTTTAAATATGTTAGAAATACCATGAGTGCTGGCAGGAAGCCATTAGCTGCAGACAAGGAAGCAAAATTTGATGTCTCAGATTTATAATGAAAAGTCCTTGCATTACATTAAACCCCTGCAAAGAAAGAGTCTTTAGAGAGCAATTCAGTTCCTCACATTTTCATCAGAATATTCCACTGCCTTCTATGTCTTAAATAGCAAAGAGCTATAGCAAATAGCAAAATATACAAGAGAATGAATAACCAACAGGAACAGGGTTCATACTGCACAAACTCTGACTTCATACTTCTCAGAACAAACATGAACTTAAATCTCTACTTTTGAATGGAATTTACATTGGAGCATTTTTTGTCTGTGTGTGAATTGTGTTAATCTTGTCATTTCCCCATTTAGTAGCACACAATGTTGCTTTAGGTTCATGGCCACAAAGGTTTTGTCTAATCGTTAAGGGATAGTCTTAAAACCTTTAGCCACTGTATCACAAAGTGCAATGACTAAGCCTCTGAGGCAGAATATGCCACACCAAGATACTTTTCCATAAAGAGTTTAAAATTAAAAAGCAATTAAAGCCAAGCCTTTCAGCATGCAGAGCAGCCCAAAGCCTGGTGTTCCAGTCCAGGTGAGGAGAAAGAGTATGCACAAAGGTCCACACATAGGCCATATCAGCAGGTCTTTTTTAACAAATAAATTTCCTCATGTAAGCACTTCTGGATGACATCTAGGATAACCTGGCTGAAGACAGTAGGAATTCCCACACCCATTTAGTCTGAAGTGAAAGTTTTGCACACGTGTTTGAGACTTGTTCCCTCTCCACCAAGTCACAGCTATTTTGTTGTACTCTGGGGAGATCCCATCAACTTCAGTTGAATGGAGCGGGAGAATTTAGCAGCATGAACTTTTTAAAATTCAACATAGCTTCTACTAGTCCATTTTTAATTTGGTGCTACTTTCATGAAAATGGTACTTATTAGGTAAACTTTCATTCAGCCCATATAATTAATTTGAACTAATATTGCTTGGACAGTTCTTAGAAATGTGATATTAGTGTTGGCAGAGTTTCCCCTATTGTCTGCCGTGCTCTCTAAAATTACGCCAAGCCACAAGCTAGGTCATCACTGCTTTTATAGACTCAAGTAAAGCTAGCTAGCAGTAGTATGCTTTTGGCAACTTTAGAGTTGCTATTTTAAAGCTCCTTTGCCTGGAGCTATCTAGTCTCAGGGGTTACAAAAGGAATCCTAGACTTTCCAATATAGCATCCCAGACAAGGATGTACTCTGAATTTTCAGTAATTGAGAATGACCGTAGGATTAGGCCATCATTTGATACTGTGTTTGGATAAGACCCTCAATTTAGATGTTATTCATATCAGATGTTTATTTTAAAGCGAAGCATATTTAGGGTTTTAGTAGCTCAAGCCAGATGCCACGTCAGCTTTCTCCGTGCTATAGATAGCCACCATCTGGCACAACTGCATCAGCGCAAACCCCCAAGGTTACAAACTGCGGCTCTCTGTGGCACCAGCGGAGCTTAACGTGGTTTCAAGCAGGTGCGAATTGGACTCGAGCTGCAGCTGGGTCACCGCAGGTCTAGCAGTAGAGCAGATCCCAGGCTGCCAGTATTGGACGTGTGACACTGAGGCTAGCATCAGCCGAAGAGCAGACATTTGTTCTCTGTTTATCTGCCTTTATCTAAATTACGGACTGAAGAGCTTCAAATGGGCTATCATCTTATTTCAATGAGACTACTGGGCACATTTTCTAACATTCATAGTACTGAGTTTGCTTACTCACAAGCAGGGGTTTGCCAGTCAGGTCTCCAGAGAAACAGTCTGGTGTCTACAAGAACTGTGTTACAAGAAACTTAATAAGGACAATAAACTGCATGTAGATTAAAATATTTTATGTTGGTTAACTTAATCAGTATTCATTATTTGTGCTCACTGTTGACCTCAGATTGATCCAGAGTGTATTGGCTGAATCTTTTGGATGAGGTGTTGATACTTGAAATGCCCAGAGCTTCACCTTTTAGAGCAGTCTTTAGACTACTATTCAATATATCCAGCTGCAGCTCTGACATTAGTAAATGGTGCCAAATATTTTATGCAACAAACAAAGATTAACTGCAGATGCAAAATACACACCAGTCTGCATTTAACTACTGTTATACTCCTTTGCAGAAGCCATGATGGACTGTCCTTAAAAAAGCGTACATAGCCTCTTTCTGTTTCACACATGGCAGCAACTTCCAGCCAGACCCCCCCAGAACAATGGCTTAATTAGGCTATTAGGTAGACAGCCTGCGTGACCATATTTGCCACATTTTCTTACTCTGTGTGCAAGGATAACTAATTAGAAGCAGCTCATCCAAACATACTAGAAAAAAAGCTTAACACAACACCTGCTGTGCATACTTTGTGTGCTGCATACACAAACAGTGCAGAATTGCACAATGGAGAAAGCCAACGAATGGCTGATGACTGACCCTGCATTTGCAGAACAACAGAGCTTTCAGCATTTCAGGTATCCTGAGGAAAGTGGAGGTTAACAATTTTGAAATTATCAATTTTACACTGAAAAACAAAACAGCAGTTTGCTATGTGATTTATATTATGCTCTTCACTGTGGTGTAAAACTGAAACAAAGGAATAAGAGTGAGAACTTTTTGATATCCTTAGAGAATCATTTGTAAGGGGCTTCCTCATGGCTGCCGGGGCAGAAAGTGCTGTAACAGTTTTGCAGGGTTGTACCAAAGGTACAACCAACCTAACAGCTAATACCTAGGAAGGAGTGTAGCGGAGCACTCACGTTGTGATACCCCAGAATACTTTGCTATCTTTTAGCAAGTTGCAGCCTGTTGGCTTCCAGAGGCAGATGTCACAGGCTTTGTATATGATAACCCTTGATGGATACCCTTCTACGAATGTTTGGTTGCTTTTTCAATGCACGTACAGTACCGGTATCCACACCACTCCTTGGTAAGGGATTTCTTGCAACAGTTTAACTTTACATTGAATGAGGAGCTACTTCCTTTTTCTTTCATTTGGAACCTCCCTACTTCTAATTTGTCATGATGATCAACTCTTCTTCTCTTGGAAGAGCTGTCAAACAGTCATTTCACCCTTACCAACTCCAGGCCAATCATGATTTTGTAACAGTCATCTCTCTCTCCATTTATCTCATTTCCAAACTGAAGAGTCCTGGTCTTAGTAGGGAAGATCTTCCATACCTTATTGACTTGCACTCGACCTCTTCTAGGGTTTTTTTAATCCTTTTTGAGTTGGCAGAGCAGAACCATGTCCATGATGGGGATGTGCCATGGAAGTATTCAGTGACACACTAATATAGTCTATCTGCTATCTGCTATATCTTTTGTAATAACTGTCAACACTGTCCTTGCTTTCTCAATGCTATTGGGCTGATGTATCCACACATTAATAACTAAATTCTCATCCGTGACTTAGAATAGTTTTTTTCAGAATGCATCAGTTAATATTTAAATTGTGAGTGCATATTTTCATTAACACCACTTAATATTGATCTACAACTGAATTTCATCCATCTTTTGAAATTCCAGTCACTCGGTCCATGTGCATGGTAAGGGCTACATGCAATTCATTCTTCTCCTGTGTAAATTGACATTATTGGAAGACTTTCTCACCTTGCTACCCGTGCCCTTCCAGTTCTTTTATGACTGTGATGAACAGCAGATCTCATCACATCAGCCTTATCACATTTCACCATAATTTGCTGCTGATGTCTTCCCTCCACAGCTAAAATCAACCATTTTCTCCTACTCTCATATATTAACTATTTAATTATCTATGGAATGATCTTCTTTTTTATGCAAAGGCTGCTTCTCTTCTTTAAGAGCTTTCTGGAAATCCAGGAAGACTAAATTAGCCACATACTTGACTGCACCTTCAAAAACTTCCAAGAGATTTATGAGATGTGACTTCCTTTACAAAAAAAAAGACCATATTAATTCTCTGAAGTGTATCATTTATCTATAAGTGCACTAATTTTTCTACTGGTTCTCCAACTAATCTCTGCAGGAACAGCAGACTCTCTGGTCGAGTTTCCTGTATCTCCCATGGAATCCTTTTTAGCAAAAGCATCAAGGAAGTTTATCCAGATAATTTAAAGTGTTAGGAAAAATCTGCAAGCTAGGCAGAACATATCAAGATATTTATAGTTTTCTTGCAGAAATTTTCTACAATCGTATTCCGGAAAACAACACACTAGCATATGAAGTCTTCTGCGTTGCCCTTCATTAATTCACAGTAGTACTATAAGCAGAAGGGGAAAATGAAGAAAAAGCTGATAGAAAAGGGATAAAAGACTCTCAAAATCCAATACATGTTTCAAGGCAGTCTGTCTTTAACTGTAGTGATGATTACAGTCACATCAGACACGTATGTTCATCCCGAATTGGTATTTTCTAAACAGGTATACCAGCTGGGGATGATAACTCCCACACTATCTCACTTTCTCACCGTGAGAAAGAAAATGCTTGAGCACATGGGGATCCTGTGATGCCCCTGAGCCAAGGGGAGTTGCAAGGCACCATAAAGCAGTAATTGACTGATAAAGCAGATGTGTTTCATCTTGTATTATAAATACAACACTAGAAAACAACGCAATGAGGACAGCAATGAGGACCTGTCCCTGATCAGGTGATATTTCAGATGTTTCAGTACCCTGTGAACTGGGCTTTGTGAACATTTACAAAAATGCTGGCCAAACACTGCAAGAGCTTTTCTGAGCATCCTATTCTGAAAAGAGGATTATTAGGTATCTACACTTTTTTAAAAGCATAGTCACTTGGAGATCCTCCTCGTTACTTAAGTATTTCAGAACATAAGTTGTTAACACTGTCAAACTGGAAATACTGACACATAAAATGACATTTTATGTTATCTCAGACTCACTAGTGCAAACCCATGAAGTGTGATTGGAATTTGAAAAGAGAGCTCTATGTTTTGAAATTTACGTGCATTGGAATACTGCTGCAAAAAAAATGAATGTCAACTGACTTCAGTGCTGCAGGGGCAGTTGATTGATGGGGCATGACTACATAAACTGTGGTAACTAATACATAACTGACTCTCACCTTTCAGTAGGATTTACAGTGGGAATGGAAGCTTTAATCTTGGCAAGGTCTTTGTTGTACTCCACCGATAGGCTGGAACAATGAATATCTGCCGTTGTTGTTCTGGGAACGAATATGGTCAGGGACAAACTGCCAAATGTGAAAGGATTTCCAGGCAATCTAAATATATCACCTCACCAGTCAGAGATCTAACCATTACTGTTATCTGACCTAAGCTCTTGACTGTGAAACAAGCCTGTGCATATTCATCTTCTAAACTACAGTGAAAAATGTCAGAAGTAAAAAAAATATTTCTTTAGTAGTGGTGATATCCTAAAGTATGGTTTAAAGTCTTCCTGAAGGATCTGAGAGCAGCTATGGAGTTGTTGCCAAAGAGAACTAGATGGTACACACTCAGGGTTTACACTGCATGTATGCAAGAACTTCCCTTTGTGTGGCCACAGTTTGAATAATGGCGATAAAGCATCTCTTTGGACAAGCAAATGGAAAACGAATCTGTCAAACTCTATTAATAAAAAGACGTGTCTTCCTGCTCAGTGAGTCTCTGAGCCTCAAAATGCTGGAGGCTGGGAGAGCATTTAGAAGATGTGTTATTAGATAATGGCCCCACTCTTCTGTTCCCTCTCTGTGCTATGGTCTATTGGTTTTCCCCTAAGCACGGGAATCAGCCCCCTCCCCCGAATCCAAATGAGGGCAGAGAAATACCAAAAAGGAGAAGCAGAGACAGTGAGCTCAGGAAAATTCATAAGTGATCCCACAGGAGATAAGTGGGAAAAGGATAGGGTGAAAGAGTAAAGAATCAAAAATGCAAAATAGCCAGAGGAGGTCCTTAGCTAAGATTTCCAACAGTGCCCGTTGCTCCATGAAAGTGTCTGAGGAACCAGTGGATGCTGCCAGGGTGCTCTACTTGCAGACATAACAGGACCAGGAAACAGAAATAGGATCCACGGTTGCTGAGGTCTCCCTTTGTCATGATGATTTCTTCCACTGTGGTGGGTGGTCAGCTCAGTCGGGACAAGAAGAACATTGATGAGGATGTCTTGGGACTTGATGGGCATAAGAAAGGGGCAGGTGTCAAAAAAAATGAGGGGAACAAGTGCAGCCATAACCTAAGTAACAGGGATTGGAGTCAGAAGAAAGACTACAGCCTGAGGCACTCAATACACCGTACAGTAGGATTTCCCCTTTGCCGCTACAATGCCATGAATCAGACAGCACAGCCATGCTTGTCACTCTATCGTTGAGTTTTCAACTTAGATCCCTGTTAAACAGTGCTTTGATCTCAACTGGGGTGGCTGTTCTTACATTTACTAACGAATACTTCCCCTGGCAAAGCCATAAATATTACTGTCTGAATGCTAATTCTCAAAAATTAAGCTAATCCTATACAGTGCTTCAGAAATCCACACTCAAGATGCTGTAACTGCACTGGATTGCACATTATGAACCTGGTAGGGTGTTTAATAGCTCCAGGTTTTTGCCAGACACAATTTTTCCCGCAACCTCTAGCTCTCGTAAGTTCAACTAGAGATGCACCCACGCTACTACATAGTAATACAAAAGTTCAAAAAGGGACAGGAATTATTTTTTCACTGATATTTTTCAGAGAAAAGTGGGACATGTTTAGTTTTGCATGAAGTATTAACATATTACAGCTCTTTGATCTATAGAAAAACATACACCAAACGTATGTCCTGTTGTAGCACCCCAAATCACAGATCAAATAATTCAAAATTTTTGTTTAATAATCTTGAAAAAATTGTCCAAGATAATATTCTATACTTTTCCAGTCACAGAAGACAGAAGGAAGCTCTTCTGAAGGCATTTAGTTACAGTGAATTAAGAAATGCAGAGGGTATATTCCTGGTGTATAAATTGTGACATATGGGATATTTGTGGTAGCTGTAAAGCTATCTTCATGTTTCTGTGGCTGGGCATCCAGTTAAAATTATTTCTATTAAAATTCTCTCTGTAATGATACTCCTGTGTCTCTCAGGTATTGTGACGGTTGCTTCATTAATATTTGTAGAGCACACATGGATTTCTTGACAGAAAAAATATTGAAATTGTAGGTACTATTTTATCCTAATTCTTTGCTATTGAATGTAACACCAACAGATCAAAATACCTTTTACTATACTATAGAGCTTTCTTTTCCTTATTTGAAAGTGGCACTACTATCATAAATTATTTTTAGAAATAAGGCTGCATTTATTTAGCCTTCTTTGTTCTGACAGCATCGTCTCCTGAATTCATCCCCTTTTTGGTGAGTATGTGTCTGCATTTACATGGCAATGCTATGGAAAACAATAAGAAGTTGCATCTTGGGAACTCTGCCGTATATGGATGAGATTTTAGCTCTGCCATTAGATCCAAATGATAGAATTAACTGCTTCTTCAGCATATTGGTGAGAAATGTTTCGAGCTGGTTGCCTAAAGCTCAGTCTTAATTTAGGTCACTATATTTTGATTTAACACAAGCTTGCTGATAGGCTGAAAAGAATAGCTAAAATAGTATTACCTCCCCAACATTTCCAAGGTTGCCGATCTCAGGAAGTGACATAAAATAGAGAGGAATTCAAATGAAAATTAAGTCTAAGTAGCGGCAAACATTGCAAGTGTTGGGAGTTCAGAATCCAAACTTGGCATCACCTGTTATCTTTGAACCTGAATGTACGAGTTGTGCTAAATGCACGCATCTGAGAACCACATGGATTTGCAGATCACCTCTCCCTAAATCAAGACCTGGTGCCCCTTCCCTCTGACTTCAAATCTCAGTTCTGTACATGTTACCACAGTTGTGGTGTGTCTCTCACTGGGAAGCCGGACCCCTGTGGTCCCTACCCAGGGTGTGGAGGAGCAGATATGTGAGATGGGAGCTGCTGCAGGCATTGGACCATATGATCATTCTCAGCCAGTGGCTCACATGAGCTCACTTTCCTTCTCCCTGCAAATAAAGAGTGCTTTGTTGGTACTGCAGAATCAAAGACAACACACAGGCAGTTCCCATGGTACAGTGGGTTTGCAGAAACTTGGCAGGAGGAGAAGTCAGCGCCAAATATGCTGCATAGCCCCGGCCAGCCTCCACCCTGGTCTGCATCCCACAACATACTGTTGCAACCCCCTCTTGTATCGGCCTACTGTTGAGGACCAGGAAGATGAGGGAGATTTTTCTTTTAAAGCGGAGGATCATGGAAGGGAGCCTAGATCTACCTTTCTGCTCCATAGGGACCTAGTCAGTGGGAAAAAAGCAACTGGAAAAAAAAAAAACAACAGTGCCCTGAGAGAGCCAACCTTCCTCCCCTGAGCTCTGCCACCCCACTGCTCTCCTCTGCCTGCTGCGTTGTCCCAACTTCACCTAGGGACAACATAGGTTTTCTCTCCTGCGCTCACCTCCGTTTCTGATTGCTAAGAACGGGGAATTAAGATCTCTCTTTCTGGTTGGTATCTCACACGCGCTGTCATTGCCAAGAGAGAGCAGCCCTTCCCAGACAGTGCTCGTTCTTTGCTCTGTGCAAACACAGCGCTTAATTGCTTTTGTAAACAGCACAGCCCACTTTTCCAAGGTTTATAGCAAACTGTAAAGTTTGCACTTTGCACTAAAACTTAGTAAGGGGAAAAAAAAAAAACCCAAAATGATTTTCAGGCCTTGAAGAGTTTCCGCACTGGATGGCAAGAGCCGGCTGGGCTGAGAGGACGGAGCATTGCCAACTGCATGTGGTGAAAGATGAGGAGTTGTCCCACGCCGAGGAGCAGGGAGCACTGCTCTTCCCAAGAACGTAGTTGTGTGTTAGTAAGTAGTAGTTTCTGTTAAAAGAAAACATATTACAGAAGTACGTGATTGCAACTGGGAATAGGGACTGTTACTAATCATCCCTAAATACAAAAGCATTGCAAACTGCTTGAGACAAACTGCCACATGTGGGTAGGACAGGACTGTACAGTCTGAAATCACAGACTCATATTTTAAGGCAGAAGCTAGGTTTTTTTAAAGCTTAACCAAATATTAATAGCAATCCCTTGGCAGAGGCTTTGGAGACTGACTTTCTGAAGATGAAGAGACTTATTTTTCACATCAGAAATTAAAGACGGCACCCTCATTAGTTACGAGAACAGGTTAGACATCCTAACCCAAACGCCCAGTTTATTTCCTGCTTCTCAGCTCCAAATGCAATTGCATTTCACTGCTGACTTCCACATGGCAGAACAATGATTGCAACCAGATTTTGAGCCTCTGGGAATAAGTACCTATGACTTTTCTTTAAATAAGAAGTTGATAGAAAACTTTAATTGCAGAGAGCTTGCATGCACTGTCTGAAGCAGGAAAACCCAAAGTTTATAAGCCCTTGAGAAAGACTACAGAATCTTTTACACACATTTTGTTCCTTTTTGGCAAATGCCTTGATACTTTGGATTGCTGATAGGTATTTCAGTTTTTCCTCTGGATTGTTTCATTAAAACTGAATGAACAGAGAGGGAGAGTTGACAGTAAGCTGTCCGTATTAGAAGACATTGAAGAAATAATGACATAAACTGTTTCCCCTTTGATGAAGCTGTAACATGCGAGTGAAGTTCAAAGACACATGGGGCATTAATGTTTATATCCTCTTTTCTTGCTATCTTTGTCCCTAGTTGGGAATATTAACCAATGATACATAGAAGTGAAAACATGCTTGGTTTGCGGAAGACCTGTCCTTGCCCTTCATGACGTGTAATTGTCTTCTTTGTACACTTCTGGTGTTTTTAAAAAGTATACAGTTAGAACAAAAAGGCAATCCTTTGCCCAGAAGGCTTATAATGGTGCCAGGTTCTCTATCCTTACCTCTTTGTTTTGAATCTATATTTCTTTTTATATTTGTTTGGAGTTAACAGGGTACGGCATCATTACCCTTCCTGATGGCGGCCTCCTTAGTTTTTCTGAAGGAGTCACAATTGCCACTTGTCAGTAAACTGCTGTAACTAACTCCTAATATTTACCCTTCTTTAACAATAAACTTAATACTACATATGGTATCTTTTAACTTTTAAAGTTGATATAGGCATTGAACTTGCAATCACAATATCTCTGTAAGGCAACAAAAATACTCTTAAGGAAATTTGGATTTGTAAGTCTTGAGGTTTTTGTCTAAACTAGCAAGTTTATGGGTGGTAAAGAATGAAAATTAACATCTGGTGACATATGTAAGTTGATCTTTCTGGCATGGTGAGCCTTCAGTTTTTGGGTCTTGGAGCTCCCATTGCAAACACTCCTGCACGGGAGCAGTGATAGATCCCTGCTCCCCCCAGCTTGTTAAAGGACTTTGGATCTTCACCTGTATGAAAAATAAAAGACATGTTATATAGCATTTTCTTAGAATAAATGTCTAGGAAAGTATTTCTTGACAAATATTCTTAATAGGACCATAATTATATCCCCAAAGTGTAAGACCAAAACCAATTTTTATGAATATAAAGATCAAAATATAGAAATAGGTGACACAACCTATTTTACAGTGCCTTTTTACTGGGGATGTAGTGATTAGTATTGAACTTGTCATTTTTATAAGTTGATAAGTCCATAATGGTCAGTGTGTGAGAATTACTAGAAACTAATTAAAATTCCATCAAACTGACTACTGTAGGTGTGTTCATTGTTCACTTTGAGAAGAAAGACTTTGGTGTAAAGCCTGGGACTGAAACCTCATTGGTGCCTCTTATGGGAAACCAGCAGTCACCTACTAAGGCTTTGAGGTGGTCAGAAGTCCCTGCGAATAGAGGGAGGGGGTGTCTGCTGGCAGGTGCTGGTGTGCAGGTGGGTTTGGCTGGGTGGGCAGGACCCAATTTGTAGAAATGTTGGTGCTAAGTTTTAAAATTGGGCACACTGTTATTCATGTTTGAAACAGAGGACAAATAACCTGTTTGCTGTGCCCAGCCAGGGTTAAAACCTGCAGGGTGAGTGAGTCTAAGTCAGTTTATAAATGCACGGAGGGAGAGCTGGAGCAGTAATTCCACAACCCCCGCTGCCCATTTGGCATAACTGTGCTGTGACAGTTCTGTCACAGCTCATATGGCATCTTCACAGAGGATTTTCTTCTTCCATTCCTAGATCCCAGAGGTCAGGAGTAGCACCACCAAGGACTTCCTGCATCCCACAGCTGCAGGAGATGAATTGCTGAAGGATCACTACCGAGCACGAGTGAAGAGCAGAGCATAACGTACAGTTTTGCAAGGGGAATAGTCACGCAGATGCTGAAGGGAAGAGCTCAGCACTGGGCTTCACTAAGGTGCCCAGAGGCAGGACTAGTGCTCACTGGCTATTTGGGTGTTACTGGTTTTCAGTGTTGCTTTTTGCCCAGTAAGGCTGTGTTCACACGCAGGTCTGACCCACTCCCCAGCTGGTCTAGCTTACCTTCCCAAGGGGCTTGATAAGGACTGGGGACCAAGTGCTCCACGGGACCCTCAGGAAACCAGGTCTGGTTCCTCTTACTCCTATGGAGCACAGGGTGACAAGGTATATTTTCTTTTTTCTCTGGCGTGTAGGCAAAGAAAATTACATTTAATTTTTGTTTGTTTGTTTGGGTTTTATTTTAGTGTATAGTGCTACATTGTAATACAAATGAGGAATTTCTTTAAAATATTGTGGGAAGTGATTAAACTGTGAGTGAATTGGACAATATACCTGAACAGTCAGCATGTAAAGCAGATGGATGCTAAAGTCCGTTATAGATGGCTCTGGTTTATTTTTGCTAACTCTCCTTCTATATACTTATATTTTGGTCTGGCTGTACAAGCATGGACACGAAATGAGTTAGTAGCCTCTGTAAGGGAGGCTGAGTGGAATACTAAACATCTGTCTTCATCAGTGCGCATCCACTCAGACAGGAGATGAACATTTTCCTGAACAATAAAATGAAGTTATAAAGCAAAGCAAATCCCTGCAGCACAGCGTCACTTGTCACATAATAAATAACAGCACAGTTACAGATGCTTCTGTTCTTCCAGGAGTTAAGACCCTGTGTGACATTATAGCTACAACAAAACAGACTTTGGATGTGCAAAAATGAATAAAGTGAGACTGAGAAATGGATCTCTTTTCTGGAGTGAGCTCTCCAGGTGGTTTGCCACTTCCAAGTCAGGAGAGATTCCCCCACCCTCTCCCTGCTAATTCAGATGCTGCAGAGAAGACCCCGGGATTGTCCTGTAGCCTGTCCCTCCTGTGTGCTGCTCCACAGCATGCGAGGGCACAGGGCAAGGAGCAGGAGGCCCACAACAGCTCCTATGGCATAGGTTCTCCAAGCAATCCTTACCTTGCCAAACCCAGGAATTTTAGTTCTTTTGTACTAGTTTATTTTTCTTCAACAACACAAGGAAAGTAACACATTTTTCATGAAAAAGAAGGCTGGCTTTAAAGGAAGTGAGCAGGTTTCACCGGCATCAAAGTAGGCGGGACTGAGGTAGGACTTAGTTTGTCTTCATACAGACTGTGAAAAAGGCTATTGGCAATAAATGCAATAATGGAGATAAAAGAATGGAAAACTGTTTAGTCTGAGAAAATGCGTGAGCTGGGGATTTCCAAGGTCTCTGAGGATATAATTATTATGAGAAAAAATGACAAACAACATGAGTTCAAAGGTAGGAAAGTAAAGTAGCTTCTGGTTAACAGGATGGCTCCTTACTGAGCCTCAGGGGGGGTAGGGCTGCCTCCCTTCACGCATCCCTGGGGAGATGTGCTGCTACACACTGCAGTACTGTGCACAGCACTTGCCCGGAGCTAAAGGCTGATGGACCTGCTTGCACGGAGTGAAAAGGTCATGTTGAAATTGAGTTCAAAAAATATATAAAATGAGTGCGTTCAAACCATTCTGCAAAATGTTTTTAACAACTACAACAATAAGGCAGCCAAATATTGTGCTGGTCCTCACATTCCGAGTGATGCAGGTGTTGGACCTGAAGTTCAGGGAGAAATGGGCAGCATAAGGATTCTGTTTTTCAGCCCACTCTTGATGGTCAGAAAGAAGACCAGAAAAGTGAGTTTTATCTTCACTGGGCATTTCTACATTGTGTTTGCCCTATTACCTGGTTTTGCTCAGTGGAATAGGAGATGTCTGGTTTTCATGTGTTATCTGGGTGGGAGTGAGATTGTCCTGCTATGTCTGGTACCTTCATTAACATGTTGAGAATGTATGATCCAGCCATACCATTCCTCCAAGAGAATAATACAAGTTTCATATGTATGAATGGGGCCAAATGAGGGAATGATTTTCTCAGACATGCTTGCACAGAAAGACTCACAGGAGAAGTTTAGACAAGCAATATTTCTCTAGTTACTTTACCGTAAAAGTAAGCTGGTTTTGAGATGGAATTTGACCTCATTGTGCATGGAAACTGGGGAGCTGAAGCTACCCATACATTTAATGCTTTGAGTACCTGGTGGAGCTCTGGCAAGGGGAAAAAAAGTGACCTATTTTTCAGGATAGTTTTGTGTTGAATAAATCCTGGTGGATTATGTTTTCTCCCTCAGTTCCCTTGGGTAATTGGGCTGGGCAAGGAACAGCCAACACTCCTAAATTGATTGTTAACATGAAATTTGGAGTGGTAGATGTTGGGAAATATTTGGATAGCTGCAGCCCAGAAATTAGCAACTTTAAGGTTACACTGGGAAAGCCAGGCTTCTAGTATGTATTTGTTACTGAACGTTAATGTATAGAAACAGGAACGGGTTACAAAGTTTTTAATGAAAGGGATGAAAATGTTTTACTCTTTGGTTACTGGGTCTGAAGCCCTTAGACCCATGAAAGATATCCTTAGGCAGAATCAGCTCAGTGCCATGGCCCCAAGGGCACTAGCAGTCCTGGCTGCCCCTGCACAGCCTCCTCTGTGGCCACCCCACCCTGCCCATGGCCCAGGACCCCATTTCAGCCCAGCCTAGGGCGTCTACACCTGTCTGAAGCCATGCTAGAGGAGTTCTAGTCTCTAGTCCTGCCTCGTGGATGGACCTCAGACCCAAGCTGCAGCCTTGTCTCCAGACTGTCCCTGTCTTTGCCCCATTTTGCTCAAGACTGGATTGAGCAAACCCCCTGGATGGACCCTGACCCTGGTTCATCACTGGCTGTGCCTGGGGCTGCTGATGGACCCTGACACCAGCCTGGTGTGTTCAGACCCTGCAGGACAGCACCCATCGGTAAGAGCACCAAGGAGGAGCCCAGCGTCTCCTCCCTCATGGAGCAACCACACACCCTGTGCCCTGGTGTTGCCAGATTGGGTCTTGGGGTTAACAGCTCAGAGATGTATAGAAGACTGCCTTGGGAATGTAAAATAACAGTAGAACGTGCAAGCGAGCCTCACAGAGCTAAGACCTTTTTGCTTAACAGGAAATGATCTATGTTTTGAAAGGATTGCATTGTGTTCCTTCATAAACAAATTCCTCTTTTGAAGAACTTTTTATAGGTCTTTCATTCTTAGTGATTTATTTATTAATTTATTCATTATTACTAGTTATTATGAGATTGTAGGGGTTGGATTTTTTGGTGTGTATATGGTTGGACTCGATGACCTCAAAGGTTCTCTCCAACCATGAAGATTCTATGATTTCCGACTATGGGATTTTCCCAGCAAGTTTATGCACATGCAATAATAATGTTCTAGATGTTGTATATGTCATCTTAACACAAATAAAATCATGCTGCATTAGGTTGGCTCTGTTCAACCCATAATTGATGCTTCCTACTGTCGCTGGACCAACCAAGTAACTGGGGTGTTTGACATGTGCAGTTTGGATGCTTCATTCCATTTTTCCTGTCTCTTGAAACTCAGCATTAAAATTCTCAGGTATGACTTCTTCACAGAATAAATTATTTCTGTCGAGTTTCCAGGCAAGGGTGATGAAGAGATATTAATAATTCAAAGACTTCTGCTGTTCATAGACTTTCAGAAGCCAGGTGTGTTGTTTGATATTTTCCAAAAGGTCAAATGCATGTAGTTACTGCCAATGAAAAATTTCATATTTGGGTGTTATGACTGCACTTTACATCAAGTGAGAAATAAAAACGTGACAGTTAATGCATATTTAGAAAGTTTGATTCAACTTGCCTGGCTCTCCTGGAGGTGATTAGTACAGCTGTATCCACTAATCATGTGGTCAAGGAACTTTTCCTCTGAACTGTGGAACTGCTCAGGGAGAGAAGCAGTGTCAGCTTGACCTTTTGTAGTCAAGGAATTCTGCACTCTGTCAGTCCATACTACAAGAAGAAAACTTTCAACACGTTTTCAGAGTAGCTCTAAGGAGAGGTGGATCGGCTTTTCAGGTAGGATGGGAGCTTTTGCTCAGAAAAAAATAAGAACAAGCGTAGCCTTGTTTATTCTACTTCTTTGTGTCTTGCATGCACATTTACCTCTTAGTAGCCCTTCAAAAGACAGCCAACTAGCTAAACATTGATTCTTCTATGGAGACATTGAAGATAAGTTTAAAAAAAAAAAATCAAGTTGCATGATTTCTTGCAGTCTGGAGCTAATGTTTTTTTATAGTGGTAACTTGTTTCAAATTACTTTATCTTTAACATTGCATAACCATGATAGCCCACTGCTGCACCTTAGCATGTAAGCTTTGCTCGTAGCCATGAATTTTAGGTAGTGAGGTGGCACAGAATACAAAATTTCTGCAGCCATGGTTGCAGCTGGGTGTAAAAAAACCCCAAATTCTCTGCATAGCAGAGACAGTGAAGAAAGTAAATCCAAACTTTAGGGTTGGTAAAGCTGTAGATACACCTCAACTGACAAACTGTGGGAGTCAATTTGGTCTGTTGGTCTGTTTTCTTTATCCAAGTCTAATTAGGCTAGAAATCTTGCAAGATTTGGGTTTCTTGCAAGATTTCCGGTAATATGTGATTTTTGGCTTGGGAGGAAATAGTATGAGAACAGCCTTTTCATAGACATTTAAGGAGTAAATTTTGGTTGGAGCCAGCAGCACAGAACATGATGAGGTGTTTGCCAAAAGGGAATTGGAAAAGATGAAAAACCTTGAACATTTTTAGGCAGAAAAACAATGATGGGATTTAAGCCTCGGGGAAAATTCAAACTGGTTCCTGTATTGCCTAAAGAAGTTTCCTTCCCTCCTGAGGTCATGACAATGTTCTCGTTGTCTTTTTTATGCTTTGAACTGTATCTTCAAGCATTAGTATAGTTCCAGTACACTTGTTCATTCTGAATACTTTAAGTGAAGACTTTGAGGACAAATATATTCAGCCTCTGCTTTTCTTTCTTAACATCTTTACCTCCTCCACATGCTTACTTTCCCTATAGCGGTCTAGAGTGTCTGTTCCCTTACTCATGAGCATAGCCATACCTTTACAGTCATTAACAGGCTTTCTTTGGGCTGAGCTTCACCATTCTGACAGAAAATACCATGGCTCTGTATCTTAGCTTATAATGCCAGTTTTTGAAGGGAACCAATATTTATCTGTAGGGTGGGGACCTATTGGTGTCATGTCACAGAAGTTTCCTTGAGCTTGTAACAAGGCCCCCGATGGACTACCTTTTACAATATTATTCTTGGATATTAGAAGTCTGCTGCTTTATGGTAACTGATGGGGAAAAAAGTAATCCTTCCCGGAGCTTGTTGCAGAGTGACAGTATGGAGTGACTGAACTAGGTTAATAGAAATAATGGTGTATGAAGTTTCAGCCTTTTAAATAGTAGCCCGTTTGTCTGAGAGACTGGAGAATACAAAGCTGTATTAGTTTAGATTCAGGTCCCAATTTACTTCACAAATAAAATTATTTCCAGGCAAACAGTTCTTGTCTCTGTCATACATATATGCCACAGCCTGATAATCTGTGAATAATGCCATTATAACTGTAAATCAGATTAGCTAGAAATTTATCTTGGAAAAAAAAAATCCAAGCTGAAAACATTGTAAATGTAAGCTATATCAATTCACTTTATTTTGAACCAGGCTGTTAAGGTGAGGATCAGCAT
>VXBO01013791.1:42224-90625 GCA_013400135.1 Rhinoptilus africanus
GCTTTTATTTTACTTGGCTAGTCTTCAAGACTCTTCCCATAGTTACCTACATTAGCTAAAGGTAGGTAGATTAAACCAAATGGTTGCTGACATGAAATGTCACAAGGGATCATCCTGTACCTTCTGTCATTCTGCCAGCTCAGGTCTACCATGACTATTCCACTCTACAGTGGCAATTTGCACTTTAATTTCTCACCTGCTGAAAATATGTCGTTTAGTTCCCTGAGAGAATAAGCCATAGATGATTACACTGTGCCCAGCCAGCTGTGTCTGTATTCTCCCTTTGATTCTTTGGCAGACTTCAATCAAATTTACCAGAGATGAAGAATTCTGCAATAGTTACTGTAAGCTTCATAAAAAATGAGTGACTCCAGAGTTTCTATGTGGAAGCCTACTCCAATTTTTTATTTTCTTGTGAGACATCAGGAACCTCATCTAGAAGAAATACTCAGAGCTGGGAGGACCAGGAGAACATCTGTAGGAAACCAGAGTTCATTAGTACTCATGCTCACAGCACCACTAGTTCCTAAGATGCTCTGCAAGAGCTAGCAGTAGATGCCACAGATCTTGCCCTCTTCTTTTGCTTGGTCATATATCTCATTATTTCTGTAAGGCAAGGAAGCAAAGAAAGGAGGAATGAAGCCAGGGGCCAATATTTGTTCTTGTCCAATTCTGGAGTAAGATCAGAGCTAGCAAGGAACAAGCAGTACAGCTGAGGGGAGTTTCTTGTCTTGCCAAGGAGGACTATGGTCATCATCCTATTCCCTGTTAAATTTATACTTAATGTGTAAAGAGGTCTGGATTTTGAGGAATTTACAATTTACATCAAAATAAAGTGAGCAAAGAGGTGAATTGTACACTCTTTGAGAGAGTGAGATGTTGTCTTTCTCACAAAAACTATTTTCCTTTCCTTTTGTGAGAAGTTACTTGATGTGTTAAGTCATATAGTAGCAAAATTCCCAGGGCAGGGTACTCTGTCATAGCCTTTCTTTTTTCCAAACTATGGAAGATTCCTAATTCTGGGTTTAGCATGATAGCTTCCCCTAATGGCTTTGACACAATCCTAACATAAAAATAGCTTTCATCACTGTGCAGTCCAATATAAACAGCCCTAGAAAACACCTTCCAGACTTCCAGCAGCCACTTGATATCCCCTTTGGATAACTTTTTTTGCTGCAGTAGAGTAGCAGAGAACCTATGAATTTATCATTTACTTGTTTGAATCTTACAATTGTACCTTCAGCTCTGCAAGTTATATTAGTCCTACTGCAAAGTGAGGTTACTGCTTAAAGCATTATTTCTCCCAGCATTATGCAATTTTTACCCACAGTATCCTAGATTTTTCTACAGTCTGTTCCTTTCAGTTCTCTTAAATTAACATGCCCTTCATTGAAATTACAGTCCCAGACTAACCGTGGATCCAAGCATCCTTGAACTGAGTGGAAATTCACATCCAAATTTTGGTTCTGAACCAAACCAAAATCTTACATGACAATCTCATACTCAGGAATAAAGTTTAAATTGGCTGGAGATCAAGCTCGCAGATCATTAGACTGCTTTGCATAAGCTTTGTATATGTTATGTTGTGAATAGTAAGATTTTCTTTTTTTCCATCTATTTCCTTTCCCTTGATGCATTTTTGCAATGTTGTGGCCCTAATGGCAGATAATAAAAGAATAGGGAAAGAAATATTGGTGAGACAATGTGAAGTTTCATAGCCCTTAAATCCAATTAACTTCTGCAGTCATGAACTAATCAATTGCCTTTCTCTTCTGTATGATTCAAGCTGGAACTTGTGATTTAAGTTTTCATTAATTTAGCATTCTTTTTGCAGAAAGGCTTTAGAAAGACATAAAATAAGCACATAGTAAAATGAAGTGCTGAGCTCGTACCACTGAGAAAAAGAACTGTAACTCCCACATATATCATGTCTTACGCTGAAGACCCAAATTTATACTAAGCAGGCCTAATATTACTTGTCCACTTTTCTTTCCCTGTAAAAAGTGAACACTAAATATTATTATTTCATATATTTATGTTAGAGGATTTGGATGAAGATGCTGAAGCTGTTACTCTTCTTGGAGATAAATTATGTTTTAACACAAAACCAGGTAGAAGTCATCACAGGCAATGTCAAATCTGGAAATGAGTTGGAATCTGGAAGAAGAGGACTGTCTTGTTCTGGACTCTATGTCAAGGAATGCTGATCACCTTTTAGATCATATGTCTGATAGCTTATTAGCAAAATATTTCATATCACATTTGGTGTTAGTGCTGGGGTGGGGAGTGGAGGGGAAGAAGCACGATTTGGAAAACCCAAACAACATGGAGTTGCAGTGGGGAAAAAACTACCTCCAGAACAGCAGCTGGACTATTGGCTGAGACAGTTAACTGCCACCCATCTCTCATTATAACACTTGACGAGCAGGTTGCTATAAGATACGTTTAAATTCCAGAATCTGTCACTTGTCTCCAATATAAGAATTAGTGTTTCACCTGCTGAAACATTAAGGACAGGCTTTGGAGCTTTTAATTGCCGTATCATTCCCAGCTCGTCAGTCCTGCTGACAGTGACTCCTAGCTTTTCTATAATATGAAGCTAATAAACACCAAATGCAAAAAAAAATCTGCTGGTTTGTTTTGGTTTTTTTTTTTTCAAATATGCAATAGGGGATGGTAGAAGAATAATCACCAAGACGTCTTCTAGACCTGGAGATATCTGAGAGAAGCTTTTTTTACTATCCTAAAATAGGCATTTTTGCAAACCTGATGATCATGGTATTGACAAGTGATGGCCATGAGCTGTCCTTCCCCAAAAACTACAACTAACAGAGCCCTGTATTAACTCATGTCTCAGGCCTATGGTTGAAAGAGTGACTTGTCGACAGCTTCAGAGATTAAAGGAAAGTAACTGCAATAGCCTGACCTTAGCCTGGCTTTATTTACGCTGATGCTCTATTATATTTGGAACATTTCTGTTAAAGATGGCGATATTTTAACCTTGGACAAACATTTATTTGAACAGTGCAGTCAAGCATGCTGCACTCTAAGCAGTTCATACAAGTTCAGTATTGTGGACTAGAAACCACCTTCCAAGTGTCAGAGTCTAGACAAGTTTGGTTTTGCAACCATCTGCATTCTTTTGTGTTTCTGGGAAACAGGTCAACACTGAGACATGATCCCAGTGTGGCAAGGTCTTAATTCTCAATGTTTGGTTGCATGCTGCCAAAACCACAATGCAGAGGGCTCTTCTATTTTGACGTGGTAGGGGAAATTAGTATAGAGGTGTTAAGCAAAATTGTGAACTGGTGGCAAGTACATCCAGAGTAGGGTTGAATAGGATGAAGTATACAAAATGTAAGGATTATGACATTTTCAACTTTGGTAACAGTGCCTGCTTTGGCTTTTGTAATTTCACACAGTACCCCAAAAGCACAAGTTTTGTTTTTTGACCTCATTAGCACAGGCAGCAGGCTGAGCATGAGTGTCAGTTGTTCCTGTGATTTTTCTTCTTTGCACACTAAGATCCATTCATCCTCCCAGGAACCCTTTGTTCACGTGCTTTGACAATTTCTCAGTGGAGAACAGGTCCTTTCCAGTCACAAATGGTGTGTCACAGAGCACCAAAAACATTTATGTCCAGAATCATCTGATCTGAGACATGCATCTCAGTACTATTTAGGGCAAATCAATTAGACAGCTAGTGCCATACAGTAGGACCTGGGCAGCCTGATAATCACTGTAAATAAAATAAAAAAAAAATAAAAAGAAAGATATTGGAGCGATGCCAAATACAGGAATCTCCAGTTCCTGTGTCCTGGTATGGCAGTCATGGCAGTCAGTCTCAAACTGTGCAAGTCAGCAAGAATTAGTGGAAAGGAATCCTTTCTTCTCAGCTTTACAGTATAGTACAGGCCACTTAAGAGGTATCAACTATAATTTATACTAAGTTAGCTGTGGAAAAGCTTAGAAAGGAGCTATGGAAGACATGCAACTGTCTATTTTGTAAGGAATGAGTTGGAATTAGGCTGGGATGTAAGTCGTAACACTGTCACCTCTGAGTGAACCTGCCTATGTAAACTTCCCCATCAGCAAAGACAGTTCAAACATTTGATTTTTCCTTCATCAAATAAAGAAAGTAATGAAGTAGATCAGGGAGCCTCAGCTGCATCATTTGTCAGTCCTCATTGCAGAAATTATCCCACAGTCTTAGAAACATTGGTTGAGGTGGGCATCTGGATGCGATTCAGTCCATCCTTCTGTTTAAAACAAGACCTATTGCCATTGCTAGATCATTACATCTATCACCAGCCATCATTGACTATCATCAACACTAAAGCAATGGCTTTGCTTAGATGAATGTTGAAAATCAGGAAAGTCCACCCACTCTTTACCTAGCTGCTTTCAGTCCTGCACTATCCTACTGGTGAAGAAATTCTTCCTAAAGTCCTATCTGAGTATCCTATGTGACAACACATGTCCCTTGCCTCTTGTTTTGTTCTCTGCTACTGACAAGAGAAGTCTGACTTATCTCTGTAACTTCCCTTCATGTAGTCATAGGCTGCTACTTGATTTCCCTATGGCCTCTCCTTTGCCAGACAACAGAAGTACAACTCCCTCAGGTTATGCTCATGTGCTCTGTGTCCCTGGCCATCTTGATAGACACTTTATAGACCCTCTCCAGCTTTTAACATCCCTGTTGAAGTGTATGTGGGTTTCCAGAAATGAACTCAGCAGGCTAGCTACGCCCCACTCTCCCAGCAGCAGATTTAGCAAGGAATAACCTTCCTTGATCTGCTGGCCATGTTCCCCCTAAGGTGGTTCACTTTATTCATGATGGCAACACACAGTTGACCAATGTTCAACTTGGCATCCACTGTAATCCCTGGGTCCTTATCATAGAGTCTGCTGTTCTTCCAGCCAGTTCCCAGCCCGTACTGGTTATTCTGCCCCAGGTGTACTACTTCTTACCGAATTCCATAAGTTTTACATTGCCCCTGTCTCTGAGTTTCTCAGGTCACTGTGAACTGAGTCTCTGCCCTTTGTCATGTCATCCCCCTATTTTAGCATGGAAACGATGTCCACATGACTTTACTGATTGATTAAAGAGATGTGTTATATCTGAATGCTGAGAGTTGATCCTTAGTTCTCCTCCTGGAAGATCATTGTACGCCATCTCTCTTCTATGGACTGGACCCTAGGTGAATATTGCTGAGAGGAGAAGGTGACCTGTAATACTCACCAGATGGCTTCAGCCCACACTGTATTTTGTAGAGGAGGACTTTCCTGTGCTTTCTTACAAGCTGATCTACTTTAGCTAGTCAGAAAACATCTGTGGCTGTTCTTAAGTACTGTTTACTGATTGAAACCATGTAATATTATTAGAAACATTTATAAGTATTGAAAACATAACAATGCTGAATGATCTAGCTTCTTCATGGAACAGCTGGTATGCTGGTACCATTCTCTGAGATATGTTTTTCAGCTGTAAATTGTGATTGAAAGGGAGGAAAAAATGAACACAACAGTGGGAACATTTCCAAGGGCAGCGATAAAGATCTCCTTCCTTGTCTGGAATTGCCCTTTAAGCCCTATACTCTTAATCAGCAGCAAAAGGAAGCAAAAGCTTCCTTCCCCGACTGGACCTGATTTCAACTGAGATGTGAGAGTGTCTTTCAAAAAATAGTCCCGTCACAATCTGTGTAAGACTTGCTTTAAAAAAAATAATTAAAATAGCTCAGTCTTTTGCTTCCTTCAGTTGTTAGACTAAATAAAAAGAGACCAGCACCCTTTCTGATGGTCACTTTCATGAATACAAAGCTGCCTCTGTTTCACTGAGATAAAGCAACGTCAGCAGTGTGTGTTCTGCTTTGCCAGATACAGTTTATCTTATTTAGATGATGATATTTCTGCAAGCAATCTACAGCCAAAACCTGAAATCTACTCATTTTTATAGGTAAAAAAGCCTAACTAAAGTTTTCTGGTAGATGGCTGTATTCTTCAAAGCTTCCAGGAAAGTTTTCCAGTTTCAGATTCGGCAGGGAATTGGGACCGTTGTCACAAAGTGGATTTCATACCATGTCACATATAAAGCATAAATATCTATGTTACAACCTCAAGGCAAGGAAGGAACACAGGACAAACAAAAAAGTAGGGCCATGTCTATACGTCATTACTGTAAAAGATTCTGTAGCCTTTCCAATGCTAACATAGCCCAAAGACAGGGAAGCCTAATAGAAATTGTGACTAGGTCTGAAGAATAATGAATCCATATGGAAATGGGCTGCATGAAAGGAGCAGAGGAAGCCTGACAACTGAAATCAGAGATATCAGCAGAAGGTAGTCAGCTGCTGAGGCATAAGAACGTACTTTATGTTTTGAGTGTGTGGCTTGGCAGGTTGCTTGAAAGCCCTCCTTTGAATACACAGAGCAATGGGTAAAAATATTTGTATTTAAGTGTTTGAAGGTATGTGAGTCATCTGGTCTGAGTGAATTAATGCAGGACATTTCCTGGTAGATCATCTACATGTTGATATTGAGGGGAACTTTTGTTCCAGGGAGAGTTAAGAATTTGGGTACTTTCAAAAAGTCACATTAACCACTTCTGTGAGTCCTTAAGTGGTGGCAGTAGTAGGTTTAGGCTCTTGAGAAAGTCTTCCATTTTATCTCCCAAGGAGAAAGATTTTGTCGGTTATACAGGACAATCATTACTCTGAATGTTATGAGTCAGGCTGTAGATCTGTCGTGGACAGCTTTGAACTCATAGCAAAAAGCCATAATTCATAGCAGTTACATTTTGGAAAATTTACTTAGGACAGCATGTGGCCATACCTCCACAAAGAATAGGAAATGTCGCTAAATCTGGTAAATCAGAATTACCATATTGTAGTAAGTGTTGCTTTGCTCCCACATTTCTTCTTTTTTTTTTTCCTCACCAGTCACTCAGCTCAGAACTGAAGTCTTGAATCTCCCTTTCCCTAAAAGAAAACCATGTTTTCCTTTTGTTTGCATATCCTTGTTATTTTTATGACCTTTGGCAGCTTCTGAAAACTGCCACATGGAAGACAAAAGAGCTATAGTCTCTGATGTATGACTGATGAAGTAGGCATCTAAGCATGTCCATGAGAGTTGGAGAACGGAGATGTATCATACTTCAAGTGCTTCTATCTGTGGCACAGTTGAATAGGACGTTAAATTAGGTTTGCTGCTAAGTACCTAAGACCAGCCTGTGAAACCTCTTCTCCTGTTCAGGTTTGCTAGCTTTGATGTTCTTATCTACAGCACTTTCAAAATGCAAAGTCTACCCAGGGAAGTTCAACCTCTGAAGTTAAGAATGAATTTAAACCAGTATAAATACCCCCTTTTTCTTGGAACAGTTCCAGTGGTCTTCAGTGTAGTTATTTCGTTCTTGCAAACACTGGTGAAATTTGTGGATTTGTTTGCACAGTCTGCATTTTCATTTCTGACAAGTTGTCTTGGTTTGCAGCTGATATTCAGGTTAAGTGCTGCTGAAAACACTTTATTTAAATATTAATTGGAGAGAGACCAAAGAATACTTTTCAACTAAAAAAAGCTGACAGTTTAAAATCCTGGCCCAAATAAAACATTTAAATTGAGCTTGTGGGTCAGTGTAGTATCAAAAAGATTTTAACTTTGCAGCGAAAACTTATTAGCTCAGATATACAGAAAATATATTCACGTGTCGGTCAGCATGATGCGAACAAATTCTGTATAACTGAGATGCTGATGTTCATTATCCCTGCTGTGTTGCGTAAGATGCTTTAAGCAGACTGTCCTGTTCAGCCTAGGTAGAGCACAGACGGAGTACATGTAACTCCAAGTAAACCTCTCCCATCTGCTTATGTTTGCTACTTGTCCTGCAGTGTTAAGGCAACTCCCAAATGGCAGAAATGGAGCGTTTGATAGGTACTAGGAGCTGGTGAGGAAAAAGCAGAGAAATAATGAGTGAGCGGAAGTTTGGAAAATAGAAGGTGCAGGGTGTACAGGTGGCCGTGGGATATCCTTTGTATCTGGTCATGCAAAGCAGATCAATAAAAAAGAGCTGATAGCAGGGCTCCAAAGGGCAGTGGCTTTTGGCGAGTGCAGGAGGCTGGCAGTGATGTTGACTTACACAAGGGTAGTCTTGTAGCTGGGGGTTTTAATTTAAGTTAGATGCATGAATACAGATGTCACTAGGAAAGAATCTGAAGTGTTGAGGTTGCCAGAGGTTATGAAAGAAATTAATAAGGGGTGATAATGTGATTGGTCACATGTTTGTTCTCAAAGTATTTTTTCCCAAGACGGCATTAGTCTGGGTTATTCATGCTGCCCAGAGCAGAGGGTGTCCATGGTTATTTTGACTTTGCAATGTTCAGTGTCATGCAGTGCTCAATTCAGAGCAATAATCATGAATCGTGAGTTTTCTTACCCATGCATCCAATTGACATTCATTAGCTTTGGGTTTGGGGGGGGTTTTGATATGAAAATAGAAGCACATACAAGAGAATGTATGCCTGCAGGGTGCCATGGTCTGTCCCTGCCTTTTGGAGTTTTCAGAAAAAATATTGAGTTGCCACTTTCTCCACAGAAGCTGGTACGCTGCACAGACACTGCTGGGTGAAGGCAGAGTCAAGCTGCAGATGTGGCAATGAGGGGGAAAGTTAGCTCCTAGATTTCATTTTTAATGATTTAGTTCCAAGTTAATTCTAGAGGGCCTTCTTTATTACAAGCTTTTCTGACACTGGCAAAGAGTTAGTTAACTATTACAGACAGCTAGGTAGCCAGGGTTTTATATAAGCTCCCATTTTCTAAAGGCTTATATTTGCCAAATGCAGTTGAGATTGAACTTCCTTTGGGTATTTGTCTGTGAAGAAATAGGGTTTGAGCATCACCTTTAATATTGCAGTTGTTTCTATGACCAATACCAGAAAAAAAGACATAGTTTTGCTGACAGAAATAAAGCAATTTGGAGTACATTAAGGAGACAAAAATAAAGAAGATAGGATGGGGTAGCAACAGAGAATAGAGTGGGGAGGGAGGATAGTTAAGAAAGGGGCAAGGAGTGACGTGGGTGTGGGCAGACAGAATCAGAAAAGGTCTGCAAAGGTAAGATAAAAGAAAGTAGGCAGTAGGAACTGTGAGGAACTAGTGATTGGGCTCTACTATTGAAAAAGGCTCAGCAAAAGTCACGTGTGTCTCTTCCAGTGATCTGCCTGAACAGAGAAGAGCAATCTGCTGTGAATATTACTGTTGGCTAGAATGACAAGAGGTCTGTGCCATGATACTAAAATTCCGTCTCTGCTGATAGGCACTGCTAGGATTGTCTTTTATAAAATCTGGAAAACGGCATGCAAAATACTGCATGTGAAGAATATTAAGTATGTAAAATCAAGCTGTCTTCAACCTTGCCAGAAATATTGTTACCTGTACTGTTTCAAGCTGATCATCTGTAACATACTCCATCATAGCTTCTAACTAGAGCACAGTATGACTTTTTTCCTCCTCAGTGGCTTCATAGGTTTGCCTAAAATGAATTATGTCACCTTTAGTGAGGTTCCAGTTTTTTTCAATATATTGAAAAGCACTAGTAAAATCTTTTGGAGTCACTGCAAGTATTTTTAGAGGACTAATGATTTCTTATGCCATACTGCAAATTTGAGACAAATTTGTATAAAATTTCTTAGCTGAGTAATATCTCAAATTGAATCACAAGAAGGTGTTATCTATGTGAAATAAATTAGAATTGCTTTGTTTTCCTGACAGGATTCTGCTTTAAAAAAGGGATGTCATCCATTAAGAAATAAATGTATCTCATAAAAGATACGGCTCTGACAAAAGTTAATTTGATGTTCTCAAACTACCACATTCTGCAGGTGTATCAGAAGATCTAGAGAGCTTGTAGGGATTTAGCAAAGTACCAGCTTAAAAATGAGCTAAAGGATGCTTAATGTCTCAGCTTTCTCACTAATTACTGTGTATTTTTAGTGGTTCCCTATCTATTAACAAATTAAAACTATGGTTGACTTACTCCAAATAACATATGTAACATACTAAAGCTAATAAAGAGGGATTGTTGATTATAGTTGGGATTGTTGATTGTAGTTTATAAATGGGATTACTAAACAAATGGCAAAAGGACACTGGTTTTAGTTATCTAAATTATTCTTTACCTTGAAGGCTGCTAATGTTGCTAATGTAGCTTATTGTTGAATTCATTCCTACTACAAAGTTTTTAATACCTCTGACTTTCATTAGGCCAAAATCCTTGATTAGGTCTTAGTCATGTTACCAATTTTTAAACATCTTTGAGACACCAATAGAAATGACTCCTTTAAAATCCAGTAAGTCCTGTCCTGTAGTTCTTAACCTATACCTCCTTAGACACAGACAGTGCTGATTTTAATGGGAGTGCATAAAAGTCTTAAATTCAAATTCCGCGTCCTTACAGAGGTAAAAAGGTCAGCCTCACTCCCTACCATCACTGCGCCAGTGGTACACAAGTTCAAAAAGGGGAAGTATGTGAAAATTAGGAATTTGTTACATTGAACCTAAAGGGACTAAATCTTTGCAGGCTACAAGGAGGTTACTGAAGGGCAGCATGCTGGAAGCCCAGCAGTAGTGTGTACCACCTGTTAAGAAAGGCTTGAATAAGGGTAAAAAGGAAGCAAGCATGTCTAATCAGCACAATAAATAGGTTATTAGAATAAGAAGACATCTTTCAAAAAGATGAGGTTGTATCCAAACGAGGAAAAAACAAAGGATTGTAAACTCTGGCAGATTAATTGTATAAATGCAATAGTGCATGTCAAAATAGAGCTCAAGGAACAATGAGCAAAAATGATCAAATGAATACTAAATATTCCTTCAGGCATATCAAGAGCAGGAAGCATATCAGAGAGGCTGTAGAGCCAAATGGTGCTCATGGCATTAAAGGAGCACTGAGAGGGCAAGACCACTGCTGAGAAGCCAAATGAATTCTTTACATAAGCTTTCCCCATGGACTAAATTGTAGATCCATGTTGGATCCCTTTGGAAAGGGATGATGTTCCTCAGAGAGTATGTCTGATGCTGAAATGACTGAAGAGGTTCTGGAAACATTGACAGTACAAATACTAACCAGTGATGGACAACGTTCACCCAAGTGTTTTAGGAGAAGTCAAGGATGAAATAGCTGACTCACCAATGGCAATATGTAACCTCTCAGTTTAAAATTACTTTGGTACGTGAGGACTGGGCCAATGGCAAATGTTATGCCAGTCTTTAAAACAATGAAGGAAATCTCATGTAGCATGAGATTTATACCCACCAAGTTAGTAAAACTCCAAGAATAATTGAATTAGTAGGCATGTGAATATATGTGATCCACGGGAGAAGATACAAAATGTCTCAATGATAATAGTCAAGATAATATCCTTTAGAAGCTTTTCGGAATCCAAAGAGCGTGGGTAAGACATGGATTAGCTATGAGAGAGGATGCAAGGGATGGAAGGAAAATGTCAATTATAGCAACTGAGAGAAGTCACAGAAGTCTGTGGGGATCCATGCCCAAACCTGTGCTGCTGAAATGACTGCGGAGAGGGAGGACAAGGGAGAGAGTGAGTGACAAGTAAAACAATTTTCAGAGGAGTAAGGATGAAGTAAGGATGAAGAAGTACAGCAGGACTTTTTGAGAATAGTCATTGGGCAATAAAAAGTTAGATAAAATTCAGTGCAGGTAAAAGTAAGGAGGAAAAATCCCATTTTACATAAAATAGTGGTCTCTGTGCTGACCAATGACATTCACCAGTGAAACCTTTGGATTATGAGTGGCAATTGAATAGAAAATGTAAATTCAATGTCTATTCAGTAGTGATTAAAAAAAGACAAAATAAAAGTTAGGCATGAGTTAGAAAGGAATAAAGGACAAAACAATAGCATTTTTGGTTTGGATGCATGTATTTGCATTTGAATGTACGTGGTTTGCATGCTTAAGTGCATTGTTTGCCCTCAGCATTAATATGGCTTTCAGTTTGGCCTCCTTTATCATAAAAAAAAGGTTTACTAAAACTGGAAAAAGACTAAAGAATATAAGCAAGGATGATCAAGTATATGCCAGAAGAATGACCAGGGTAGGATTTGTCAGTTTGGAAAGGGTTTCCAAGGCAATATGACAGAGGTCTTTAGAGTACCGTGGTATGGATTGACTGCTCACTGTCTCTTGCAGTATAAAAGAGGCTTCTAGTGGGAACTGGATCCAAAACAAATTAAAGGTGGTGGGGTTTGGCACAGTGAGTGCTAGTCTTGTCAAACTCCTTTCCAAAGGATATTGTGGATACTGAAAGTTTATGTGAATTGAAAAGGTTAACTATTTGGAGGAAATTTCTGTTTAGGGTTGCTAAACAGACTTATCACATCAGGCCTAGACTACACTGGTCTGAAAATATGTAGTGTCTAGGAGAATATTTGAGACAAGTGTTGTATCCTATACTTACTCTTCACTGGCAGCTGTTTATTGCCATCGTTGAAGAGAGGTTATGAAGGAGGAATTGGTGGATTCTCAATGATCATGCTTCACATTATGCTTTCCACTGTGATTATTCTAGGAGGATAAAATATATAATTGTGATCAACCTCACTTGTCTGGAGACTTGAATGAATTATCTACACTGAAACAAATTTAATCTGTGGTTTATGAAGGATATTCTTAAAATTAGAGAATCATTCAGACAACATGCTTTTATGTGGTCGAGACTGCCTAGGGTTTGAAACAGATGTGTCTAATACTCCAAAATAGAAGTTATATTCATTATTTAATCCTTGCATAATGCTTACTGTGGCCAAAAAAAATCACCATTCTTCAATCACAGGTGGAATTGGATCAACTACATGGCAGCAGACAGCTTTATCTAATTCAGAATCTGATTAAGAACATAAGGACAAACATGCTGATTCAAACTAAAAGTCCACCAAGTATCTTGCCTGTGACAGAGGCCAACAGTGGATGCCTAGGAAATAATATAATAAAGCATAACGGATACCTTCCTGAAGAATCCCGGTCTGTCCTCAACCAGAATGGTGTCTATAAATTTGTCTGGGGCTTCTTGAATCCACCTACAAATCTAGTATCAATAGCAAAGCTGTAAATAGTTGCACGGCTTAACTGCATGTTGCATGAGGATTGTGACTTTCTGTTTTGAATATGCCATCTACTAGTGTCATTACTCCTCCATCATCTCTCTTTGAGCCTGAAGAATTCTAGACCCTTTAATCACTTCCCATATGGAAGTTGCTCCACGTGTTTTCCCTTCTCTACACCTTTTCCAGTTCTGCATATGTTTTGAGACAGTAAGAGAGCTATATGAAGTATTTGAAATGCAGGAGTATATTTAGTAGGAGTATTTAATATGTAAAATGTAATATTTAATTTATACAGTAGCATGAGGGTGGCAGAGCACTGGAACAGGCTGCCCAGGGAGGTGGTGGAGTCTCCGTCTCTGGAGACATTCAAAACCCGCCTGAACGCGTTCCTGTGCAACCTGCTGTAAGGTGGCCCTGCTCTGGCAGGGGGGTTGGACTAGATGATCTCCAGAGGTCCCTTCCAACCCTATGATTCTATGATTCTATGATTCTATGATATCTTCTGCCTTGTTCTGTGTTCCTTACTTAGAATTTCCTAATATGTGGTTGGGTTTGTGTTTGCTACTGGACACTGAGCCATGGTTTTCAGGAAAGTCTAACCCTAAATCTTATTACTGTGTGAAAACATTGAGTTCAGAACCTATACTAATGGGTATATAAAGTTAGGATTGCTCTACATTTATGAGAGTTTAATCTGCTCCTTTATCACCTACTAAACCTCATAACATCTTTCAGTTAGACATTTCTCTTTAGTGTCCTCAACAACTTGTCTTATAAAAACAATTGTCATTTCTTATCCTTTGTGTGTCCCTTTATGGTGACTGCCAAAGAGAGAAAACGTATTTAGAGCCCTGTTTTATTTAATTTAGTCCTGACTCTGCTGCTAATCCCATGTTTTTATAGTGCAGTCCGCCAGAGGTATTTCCTCTTTGAACATTATTCTATGAAACAATAAGTACACATGTAATGTAAAACAATACCATTTACCATTGGTTCCATGCTATGCTTTTCTACAGCAGACCAGCAAAAGCTCTGAGATTCTTTCTTTGTGGGAACTTGAGGGCTATGTTGCTTAAAGTTATTAAGCTTGTCACTGCTGCATTAAGGAAGGAAAAGCTTCAATGGAAGTCTGTGACATTTCCCACAAAAGTTAAATACTTTTTTTTAACAGCATTGTTGGGCGGATCCCTTCAAGTTCACTATGTAATTGAAATGAACTGGGTGCTGCTCAGTGCTGTTTCTCATTGCACGATAACACGCCATTGTGCATCATAGTGAACTCTGAGAAAAAAAATCCCAATATATAACGTGTTCGTTATTCTCCTCAAGAACTTTTATGGTAAGTGGCTTTTGATACCATCAGGGGAAAATAAATGCTGTTGCAAAGCAAAACCAAATATGGAATCAAATGGAGATTGTCAGCTAAGATTGCATACAGCGGAAATGTTGTTGCCTACATAGTTTGGCTTCAAGGCAGCCCAAATTTGTGTAAATTAGTACTGCTACAATCCTCCCATTTGCAAGAACAATACTGCTTAGGTGATCTCTTGGTAAATCAGTTCTAGGACATGAAACCAATCAAAAAACAACCTGGCAAAAATGCAAAAAGATTTATTCTTTTTTACTATGGACTGCTTTACTGCCAGATCAAACTGGCACAAGCTAATACAAGAAGGGGACTGGAAACACATGGATAGAGAAGAAAAGGGCAACCATAGTAGTCAGCAGTCTATAAAATGTTCTTTTCTTAATGTATGCTTGACATATACTGCATGATTGCAGAAATTTTTTTACTCTAGTACATTTTTTCCTTCCACAATTAAATTTTAAATTGACAAGATAATATTTCTTATTTTGTGAATAGGTCATAGCACCGAGTGCTACTAAAATCACTTTTCTGATGAAGTAATTTCTCAAATTTGCACATAAACAAGGAGCAAATACTGTACTTTTCCACCTGTAAAACTTAAAGGACTTCATCAGCCTTGATGGATTTTGTGAGCAGTATTTAATACCCATTTTAAAGGAGGGTAATTACAAGGGGCCTAGCAGTGCCGTTTTTTATGGTTCTGCATTGCAAAGGTATAATTTGCAAGTAAAGGGAGAGCAATTGCACTTGTAGGTACTGCACATTCTCAGATCAGTGATGATCTGTAAGGAAGAACAGGTCCACCTTGGTTAAAAGCCCACTTTAACAGTAGCCAGAGCTGAAACACAACACCATCTGTTTGTTCCATTCTTCCCTTTGTTCAACTTGTTGAATTTGTCATAAATAACTCCAAAGAGTGTGGGCAGAAAGGAATTTAGATGATTCATGATATGGTCACACTGTTTAGACTCTTTTTTTTTTTAGGGCTGTACGATTTTGCTCCTCTGTACGTACAGCATGGCTTTACATCCTGAGATCATAGGCATTGTGAAACTGTAAAACCAAAGTGTTTTTGTTAAAGCTGCCTGTTTAAGAGTTGCGTCAGTCAGCATTTAAGTAGCCCAGGAATAAGATTTGTGCCCTAGCGCTGTGCTGTGAGAAGCTCTGTAGGCGAGCATGGTAAAGTCAGGTTTCTTTCATCAATCTAGGTAAATAAATGTCATCTCTGTGGAGAGGGATGGACTTTACATCATGAAGAAAAACTAAAGGAAGTATAGTTTCACAATTTGTCAGGAAAGAGGGAATTGGGATTCCTATTTTTCCTACGATTATGCCACTGCTTTATGGCACTGTGTTGGCTGAATTGCCTGCTTCATGGAAAAGTTACATGTAATAGTGAGGCAGTCTCATTCATTAAGTACTGGAATGTAGTTGCTGATGAAAAAAACATAGTTATGGCAAGCTGCATTTCAAAGACTTGTGTAAAATAAGTTTTCCATAAAAAAACAGAGTTAACAAAGACTGGTTTCTAAAGGAGTTCTGTGTTCCATACATATCTCACCGATAACTGAATCCCTGGTCAGACATCCCTACTGGGCACTGGGCGGGATGTGCCAGCCTGGAGTTATGAGCCTGCTCTCCAGCTTCCAGACAGCTGGCTGGCGGGGGGATCAGCCTCAGTTTCTCTCCTTGGTGACTCCTCTTTCCTATCAGTTACAAAGCTTGGGGAAAGCAACACTGATAGAAGTCTGATAGCCGATTTTTTTTTTCAATTAAATTTAAGTTTCCCACTTAAAACTCACTTAGATAAAAATGACATTGCTTACTAAAATAAATCATAGAATCATAAACATAAAATCATAGAATGGTTTGGGCTGGAAGGGACGTTAAAGATCATCTAGTTCCAAGATGCATTTTAATTATGTTTTACCATGCTGCTGTCTTGGGATTTTTAACCAAATACTTACATAATTCCAGATTAAATTAAAGACTTTAATTTACTTTCTATAAAGGATAGTTGATTTTCCACTTCATAGGAATGCTGTTAATAACACAGTTTACTTAAATGATTGCAATATTCTCAGGATGCTGCATGGGTTGGGATCGCTGGGGACTCCCAAGGTGGGTCAGGGCAGGAGACCAGCCCTGCTGCAGCATCACTGGGGCAGCGGCTGGAGGCCCTGGGGGGCTGATATGGGGTCCTGGGCCGTGGGCAGTTGGGGGGAGCCCCAGAGGGTGGTCAGGGACAGTCAGGACTGGTGGTGCCCTCATGACATTGAAAAAAGGTGCCCAGAGTTGTTCTGTGCATGTAAATAATTGTGTCTGACAAATATTGGTATTCTTTCATTATACAGCAGTTTGCAACACCCGTAATACAACCCCAATCAGAGCTAGGTATGACTTTTGTGACTCCAGTCAGGAGGTCTTTTTACCTGATGCCATGTATTAACATTGGTAGCTAGTGTCAAGTTTTCTCTATTAGAGTACATTGTTTTGCATAACCCAACAGTAATTTTAATGCCAGTGTTCTGCTATTAGCATAAATATATGTTAAGTGTTTTTTCCAGGCTTGCCACAACAGTTTGGGCTTGTTTGGTTTTTTTTTTTAGCAGTGGTTTTATCTGATTTTTAGTCCTGAAGTACAGGTCTCTTCTATGAACTTTCATGATTGTAGATTAAATATGTATATGAACTTTACCTCCAAATATGAAGGCAGCAGAGTAAAAGAAGAGATTTATTTACAGGACTTTAAAGGATGAGCAAATACTTTCCTATAGTTATGTCTCTGTATGACTCGATCCTTCTCAACACTCATAACTTATATTTGGTCAAGTCTTATATTGGAAATACTAAGCCTGGCAAACAGTTGAGTCTTTCCAGTGAAGCCTTTTAGAGGTTAAAGTACATCCTCAGCTGAGGGGGAGGGAAGTATGTTCTTATTTACTTTTTAAAATGGTGAAATCCTGTGAAATTCCTATAAACCATAATTTGTAATTGCATTAAGAAGTTACGGTTAAAATTACTCACTAGGGCACTTGTTTTACTAAAACTGACAAGATCTATTTTAAATATAACATTACTGGTTACTGTGTTAACAGCAGAATGTACTCCAGCTTTTTTTTCTCACCTAGTTATTGGATATAGATCCTATAAATCATTTACCAACTGCTGATAGCACCAGTGATCTCTCTTTTTGATAGGAAAGTTTACTCAAATGTCATTAATATTAGAGAATTATTGTGAAGACCATAAACCACTAGCTCCAGATGCTGAGCATACACCTGCATCTGGGTCTGTAAAAGCTTATGAGTGTGTTTTGTTCTTTCACTCCAATCTGTGTGGTCTCATTCAAAAGCTGAGTGACAGAAGGCAGAAATCATTAATGCCTTTTGAGGTTCCTTTGTGATAAGTTGCCTATGTTGCAGCCATTTCTGTGAAGACAGTATAATGTAGATCTGACCAAACTAGCTATAAACTAGCTATAAGCAGTTAGCATGGCCTATGAAGTATCACAGACACCAGTAACTGCACTGGGCATAAAACACATTAATTGCACTGTTACTTAAATAGTTTTTCAAGTGATCAAGTCTTGCAATATATCACTGTTCTTTTTGACCAGGACACCATAGTACGTTGCAGCAATATTCGCAGTGAAGATGTCCTCTTTGATTTTCAAGTTGAGCAATCCCAAGTCTAAAACTGTTTTGTGTGAGATAGAAGTCCACTGCGTATTGAATACAGGGTTAATACCTTGGTCATGCAATGAAGTATGGTGTAAGTAGCCCTGAACTAGCCAAGCAGAGTGATGGATCCACGTAACATGGTGAAGCTGCTCTTGGAGTGGTGTACCTCCTCTGGAGTTACTCTGACTGGAAGGAATGTAAACCTGCCTCTTGGACATGAAGTCTTTTAGACCTCAAACACAGAAATTCTTCGACCCATGCTCTGGAGACTGCCCTACTCTATCATACACTTGCATGCCCTAGCAGAGCTTTTGTACAAAATTCCAGTCCCCTCAGTCCTTGTCTTGCATTAGTTTAAAGGCATGAGAATCATAGATATTAATTTCCTGCAAATCCTTGTAAAGTATAATAGAGGCATATCTAGGCAAGCATTTCCCATCTCTGCCACGGTAAAGCAAATCAGGGACAACATGAACTCCTTATCTACCTTCTGCAAAACTTCATTAAAAACATTTTTTGTCATGTTCCCTCAAAAGCCTTAAATAGTCTTAACATTCACTCCTTGGAGGGTGTTTCAGCCTTCCAGTTGTGTAACATTCTTTCTGAGAGAGGATGACTGGGTGAGGTTGCACCCCCAGTTTATGGACAGCTGTGTCTCTCTGGAGCCATTTGCCTTGTTCCTTGTACACCTGACTACCCTGCCAATAGCTTTGCATCAGGTACAGTCTGTTCCTGTGCTGTCCTTGAAGCCCACGTGGCAGCTGGCTCCCTTTCCTGCAGTGATTTACAAAGCTGTGGGCAGGGGTGCAGCTGTAGAAACGGCATGTCTTTCCCTGGGAGAAGGGAACTGGGGCCTCCTTCCCCTGCAGAGTAGGGATAGCTGGGTTTCAGCTTGAACTTTAGCGGGGAAAAGCTCATGTTGCCTGAGATGAGCTCAGACAGCAGTTTCTGGAGGAAGGGGGAGAGTGGGGTGGTAGCAGCAGGGAATAAGGTACGTCCAATGCAGTGATTGGATGATAACACCTATGTATCTTGCCCTTGCAGAAACCACGAGGCAGGTGGGAGTAGCCTAAACTTTGCCCACCAGTCAATACTGAAGTTCATTCATCAGCATGTTGTCCATTCACTTCCTGATGCCATCCTAAATTTTCTCACAGCTCTTTTTGACTTTTTCCATATCACCTGAAAAATGTCACTATCTCGGTTTAGTTGTTTTCTTGTCTCCACATACACAGTGGTACTATTAGGAGACTAAGTGTAGTATCTGAGACCCCTCTGGTACCCCTACTTTGTCATGGTGGAATTTTACCATTCATTGTAATTTCACTTCTCTCATAGGTAGTTTTGATCAAAATCAATACTTTAACTCTGATTTTACTCAAATTTTCACTCAGCATTCATAGTATTATGCTGATAAACTAAAAGCTGTAGAGCTTGTGTAGTTACTGCATACCTCATTTCTCAGTTACAAATGTGTTGGACTGAGCAGTAACAAAAGATGGCTTCCAAAAGAGCCAAAGCTGGGAGAAAATTTTTGATGCAGTACAAAATCCTGGTGTGGAAGATGAGGCACGTTATTAAAAAAGTATTGTGGGTCTGAGTACATTTTCATAGCTTTCAAGTCATAGAACAAGGAGTTTAAATTACTGAGGAAATTGTGCACTAAAATATATTATCATCTTGGCTTTTTGAGTATTTATTTTTTTTGTCTACTGCACGTATGAGCAAATACCAGTTCTTTGATTAATTTGTCCAAGAAAATAAAAATAGCTGGCTTCTGTGAAGGTTTCTATTTCCTGATGAACTCATGTTACTCACAAAAATTAGTTATGGTTGGCCTTTTCTTTACAAGATGACTGAAGGTTTAGTAGTCTTTAAGGAAGACTACCTGAGAACTCTGACACTTCTTGTTCTGCGAAAGACTTGACCATTTTTCACTTTAGGTTCATCATCAGTTTATATGAATTTATTTAAAAACTCTCTTCTGTAAGGAAAATATAGGGGTTTCAGTTGCAAAATTTAGAGATTTTTCCCTGGCAGAAATACCAAGCCCTTCACAGCAGCGAGGAAAATGTAAGTTTACTTCGTACTGTTTCCTTAGGATATAGGGAAAATGAGAAGAAAGGAAAGGAGGAAAGGAAGGGAAAGTGAGAAAACAAAGGAAAAGTAGAAAAAGACAATGAGAGAAGGAAGGAACGAATGAACCCTGGATCTTTTGGGATCTAACTGTGTCGTCTTCTATGCGACCTTCATCCTGAGTGGCCTCTTAAAGAGTGGGCAGGTGTGGATGTCCTTGCCTTTCTCCAAATCCAAATGATCCATAATGAGACTAACTACTTACCTACCTGTGAGGAGCAATTGTGTCTACAGTGGAAAAACAGGTTGTGGATTCTGTTGTTGTTTTGATATTATATTTGTAGGATCAAAATGTAGAAGAAACAGAGACTTAAAGCACCAAATAACGTGCCTTTGAGTATGCAAGACAGCAGGAGTGCTGCAGTGGAAGGCGCAAGCTCATCAGGAAAGATGGGCAGGGAAGAAGAAGAGGGTGAATGCCTTCAAAGCAAAGAAGCAGCTTGGATGTATGGAGCTCTCCTGTGGGACAGAAAAGGATGTGGTGAGAACTCATAGGTCAGATCCAAAGGGAGGCCAGGGAAGGTGACAGCATGGAGGAAGCATGTTATCAACCACAGACTAAGGATGAGGGAGTGTGTCTTCCTCAAACCCCCTGAGTCTGAGCCTGGGTAGGGCAGGGCCTGGTGCTCCCAGAGGGGCATGAACTTCCCTATCATCTGCTGGAAGGACAGCACGGCAGGACACATGCAGTCCTGGACATTTCTGGAGCATGTCAGGGACAACTTCTTGTTGGGGTCTGGTTGGGCCAGACCAGGAGGTTGCACTGATGGATCTGCTGTCCGTGCCGAGGAGGCACCAGCAGGAGAGGTGGTAACCTATGGTAGCATTGGCTATGGTAAGCATGAAGGGATGGAGATGAAGAACCTGAGAGAAGTGAGGGAGAAGCATCACAGAGCCCAAACATGGGGCACCGGGCAAGTAGCTTGTGGCTTGTTCAGGGAGTGGACAGCTGGGATAATAGGGGAGCAGCTCTGAAGGGTGAAAAAGATAATGGGAACTGCCAGGTGTGTATGGACTGTGTCCTCCAGGTATGAAAATGGTCCATCCCAATACCTGGGAAACAAGCAGGCATACCAGCAGCCCAGCTCAACTAAGCTGGGAACTCCTGGCACAACTACACCCCAGAACAGCCACATACAGGAGGTGGAAGCAGGGCCAGGCTACAAAGGAGGGCTTTAGAAATATCACCCAGGCATGCAGGGAGGGGGCTAGGAAAGCCAAAGCTCCGCTTGAATTGGCAGGGACATCAAGAGCAAAACAAAGAGCTTCAGCCACTACCTGATCAGTAAAAGGTCAAACAAGGAAATGTTGGCTCTCTGCTAAGCAGGGCTGTTGATTTCATGGAAGCAAACATGGAAATTTACAAATCACATGTATATCCTGAATTATGAAAGCAAATCTTAACCCATATGTTATTGATACATAGATGAGGAAGTCCTCTAGAAGTACTACATACCTGCACATTTACGTGCTGGCATATGGCACACATGTTTTTATCACGTGACTCTTTCCTCACTGGAACATTAATTCTTAAGGTCATGCAGGTTTTAGTGATAGTATTAGATTAATCTTTTGATATTATACAGATCACGTGAAGTGATAGGTGCCTTATAAAGACAACACTAGAAATGAAAGAATATAATGTGTTTTCAAATTAAGGACTTCATGCCTTTCTAGCGACAGAAAAAACTTGAAAATATGAGAAAAAATCTCAAGAATAGGAGGCTAAAAGAAAGAGAAGTCCAAAATGATTATTCGAGTCTTTAAAGATAAGCTTATCACCTGGATTTTGAGGATCAAAAGAGTATTTTTTATGAATAGTTTGAATTGCCTGATACAAAGCTGGATTATATCAATGGATAAGCTCTCATTAGTTGTTGTGATGTGTGCTTCAAAAGGAAAATTACAAAGCAGGGGCATCTTTGCTAAAACACCATTAAGAACTGTTCCGTTGAAATGCTTTCTGATTCCCTGTTGGTATTGGGCAACATGTCATGTTTGTGGTTATGACTTTAACATAATGACGTATGAAATACTTGCACATATTGCAGCAAAAAGAAATGTTTCTTTCATCCTAATTAAATAGAATTGACAAGTCTTGTGGGATGCAGGGAAGCTTTAGTTTCTTTTAAATACAAGGAAACCGACTCATGGCACCATGTCCTAAGCCAATGGCAGATAATTTAACACTATCACAGGGAGTAGAAGATAGACCACTGGACTCCCATTTCTGCACCGCAAACACAGTAATCCCTCTGGGCTGCTTAAAAAAAAAAAGGAGAGAACATTTTGACACGTAGGAAGTTGATGAAATTAGAAGAGCTGATGATCTAAAAGAAGCTGTCAGTGACTTGTTGCAACAGCCCTGTGAAGTGATGAAGTTGTGATGTGTCAGAGAATAAGAAAGAAAGACTTAACCGTCCTCCCATCTCCAGCCAGTGTTGCAGGAGGTTAACATCCCCCATCCTCTGATGGTTTACAGCAGCAGTTCTTGCAGCGTTGAGTAACTAACAGTGTTGAGCAGATCCAGACTCCGTGGACATTATGCATACTTCCTTCACCCCCTGCAGCTCTTTGCCAGTACGCTTCAGTCATGATTTGCATCATCATTGCAAGTCCTGTCTATCACTTTTCCTGAATGAAAACAGTGTCAGTTTGACACGTGCACAAAGGGCTGGAAATGAGGCCCCTAATTTTATTTTTTGCTACTGATCTGTTGAGAATGTGAGTGGCCTTGTTTTTCCAGCAAGAGATTTAATTTGCAAAACAAGACTGGAACCGTTCTCCTGACTCACCTGTTTTGTACCATGTATATCCCTTCTTAAGTACTTCCTTTGCATTCCCTTTTTAAAAACCATCTGTTCTAAATGAAAAATAATTCAGGATGCTGTGTTTATATTCAAGTTCTTTAATAGTGCATGTAGATACCGCCATATGTTTTTCTTTCATTTTTAAAAGGAAATTCCTTCAGGGCCCACCTGGGTAACAGCTGAATAGGAAACCTGCAGAGCTGTTACAGTTCCCAAATACATTGCTTCCTGCCCAGATTTCCATGCAGAAGTCCTCCAAACCTGCAGAGAAACTGTGCTTTTGACCAGTCCTCCGTCTCCTGGCTTGTCTCCTTCAAAAACAGAAAAACAAGCAAACAGAACAAAAGCAAAAAGCAACCCCTCAGATGGTATAATAAGTATTGGAGGATGTAGGTGAGAGAGGAAGTTCTTCAGACTGGGACCTCCTTTTCACAGTATCATTGGTGATGACAGTAGGACTATTCCTATTACTGCCATGCGAATCTTCTGGTACCCACGGGCAGAGTGAGAGACACATATGAAAGCCTGTACTTGAGGGTCATGCAGGGGTGGGCAAAGCAAGCTAGGATTAAGACAAATGTATAGTTTAAATCTCCCCTGAACAGTTTCTTCTGCAGATGCAGAAGAGAATTTATGAAAAGCCAGAACCAACTCATGGTAATCTCTGTGCAGGAAACAATTTTAAGCTAACTTTGTGTTTGCCTAGATTCTGAGGCCTGGGAGCCAGATGAGTTTTTGGTGCAACTCCATATAGCCACAGGGCTAGAATTGAGTGGGAATGTTTTTTTTCCTGTACCACACCAATTTGTGTGTTAAAAAGTATTCCCAGTCCACCAAGATGGTGAAAGAAATTGTCCCAGAATAGCTAATGTGCCTGGGTGATCCTCTAGGCCACTCGGGTTAAGTCCTTGCTATTGTGTTTACATTTATATGGGAACATGTTAACCCCTGAGGCTGACTGTTCTTGGAAAAACTAGAAATGGGCAGGATGTTTCAATGTCTTCCTTTGAAGATTTTTCCGTGTTAATCATTAAATATTTTGGCAAGCCCTGCTGTGAGGACTGTAAATTGGGACGGTGGGAACTAAGGTGTAGGTCCTTGCTCCACAGAACATCACAGAAATCATGAGAAGTGGGCCATTTCAACAGCAGAGACTGGGAAAGCCGTTCAGCGTTCGCCTGCAGCCTGGTGGTTTGGTGGCAGAGTTGAGTCAGACCAAGGAGTCATTTCAAACTCAGCCTGCCCTATTGGCTATTGTAAGGTATGTAATTTGGATCAGAAGTCCTCCCAAATGAAATTTCCATCGATATTAACATGTTCCCACAACCTGTTCTTACTTATTGATATCTTCTGTCAGTTCGGTTGGAGACTTCCCAGTCATCTGTACTGGACGTTAATTATGGTGCGGTATAAATATAGCCGAAGACTCGTAGGACCAGCTGAGATTAATAAGAGCTGAAGAAAAGGAGATGTGCTAGTCATGGACCTGCTGTCAGGGAGAACTTGCAGAGGACCGTACTGGTGGCCTTGCGTTTTCTCCAGAATAATTTTCCTGTAAGGTATTCCTTAGCAAACCTGTATCTGCCCACCACCTCCCATAGCCTGTTTACTCTGTTTTGGTTATGTAAAAGAACCCTTAGAATTAAGAGCAGCTTTAATTTCCTCAAAACACAAACCTGAGATTAATTGAACCTACCTCCTAGTTTGAACAGAGGTTTGTGCAGGGTACAGGAAAAATATATTACTCCTTGCTTAGTGGTGGCCTAAGGGAAACAGTTCCAGCGCTAACCCAGAAGACTCATTCCAGGCAAACCTGGATGAAGGGAAACAGGCTTAAAGTTCTTGACAAGCCATTGCCTTGTCGCAGGCAATATTCAAGTTTGGCTGTGTGGTCATCTATGTTGAAAGTACGCTGCTTGGTAATCAGAACATTTCATGAGATGCAAATGTATTCTTATCCTTTAATTTTTTTGGATACAGGATAACTTGAAACACTTCATTGCTTCAGACCTTCATGTAGACTTGTTTACTCTTCAGTCCTTTTCACTTAACTGTACCTAGCACAAGGAAATACAGGAAATAGCATAGGGTAACTGTAAGAGATAGAAGAACGTGATAATATGGAGAGCAGAATATGACAGTATGGAGAGCAAGTTATATATGAAAAGTAATCATAAGAAGGCTATGTTTGGTTTAATTTAACTTATGCCAAAAGAAAATAAAATTACTAGAAGTCACTGCAAAAAAGAACTGAGAAATAGAGGCTTTCCAGGGCCAGAAATCAGAGACAGTTTGATTGCTAATCTACTAATAAATTACTTTATGCAAGACAGGATAATTGATATTATCAGTAAATATGTTTATTTACCTTATCAGAATAATTTTCTGCAGGATAATTTTACATTGTTAATAGCACAGTAAAGAAGAGACAACTTCCTAGACATTGTTACGCTGTATTTTGACCTGCTATTACCTTCTAATCTTCTTTGAAAATTAGTCTCTAAATTTAAGGAAGCAAATATTTCCTAACTTATGTAATGGTTTAGCTACTTGTTTTTTAAATAGCATTTTAGTTTTTAAATTTCAGTACTTTCTATTCATTTAATTACTATCAGTATCACTGTAAATCTCTCATTGTAAATCTCTTTTGAGATATCATTTTGTATTATTGTTCATTTATCCAATGTATGCACATTTAAAAATTTAACTTACCTTTTAAAAAAACCTATGTTGCTATAAAAGCTTACACTTTGGAAGATGGATTCCCTGAACTCTTCTGGTTCCCTGGTGATTAACATTCATGATTTTTCTTTTTATTTACTGTCCATGTGTTCACTATTTACAAAAGCAAATTACTCTTTTTTTGGTTTGGTTTTTTTTGGTGAATGGTAGTGTATCAATGAGTGGTGACTGTATGCTCCTTCACAGGGTATCACAATACAGACACGCTTTCAAGTATTAGAAACTATAGCCATCTTACAGGTCTTAGTGGGATATTAAGTCTCTCACTTCATAATCCTATTAATTAGCTAATTTTAGCAGGGCAGAATGAATACCTAGTCCCAGTAGAATTGTTCTCTGACTAAGGCATGAGTCCAGGATGTTTGGGTTGTGTGTCCCTTTGTGCCAAATTACTCAACCTCTTTGTGTGTCACTTTTTCTTTAAAATGGGAATAACACATGTAGTGTTTAACTATATTTAATATGAGGAAAAGGCTTTGAGATCCACACATAAAAGATGCTGTTGAAAATTATAAACATTGGACTTATCCATGAGTACTTTATTTCCAAAAATACTAAAGGGTTCCAGGTACCTGTGGGTGTGAATTGGTTTTACTGTGTTTTATAAACTGAAAATAAAAACCAACCCTAAATCTCCTTGAATGCACCATCAGCTCTAGTCAAGCTTATGCCAGTCTTGGTTTTGAATTAAAAGGGTTTTTCTTGGTTATGAATTAAAAGGGTTTCGCATTAAAAAGGTTTTTGTACAGAGATATGGCTAGAGATGTAGAGATAGGTGTACTGATGCTAGACACTGGGAAGTGCATGCAAACTATCCCAGACGGAGAGCCCCAGGGATGTGGTTATTCTGTTTCCCACAGCTCAGAGCGCGTTCTCGCAGTGGCTGAGCTGCTCACACAAGTGTCCATGCTGCCTCCCCGCTTTGGCATAAGGCCTGCTGCTTCCAGTGGGGCTTGCAGAAATGGGAATGAGCACTGGGTCTTTCTCTTTCAGCGCCTGCCTTCAAGCTGTTGGGTTACATTTAATTTCTAATAATCCTAGCTGATTTTAGGGACAATTTTAGTCAAAGCTGCTCTATAAAACGCTCATATGTGACGTTCAGCCTACGCTAGCTGGGAATGTCAGCTTTTATGCCATACTGCAGAAAACCACCTTGTTCTTACAAGCAGAACTCCATTACATTTTTTTGTAAACCAATTTAAGTGGTTTATAGTACCAACAAGCTTTAATTTAAGTTTGGAAAAATCTTTAAGAAATATGAGGCATGAAAATACCAAAAAGTGAATATAACACCAAGGCTAATGAAGACTAAAAAATGTTGATGAGTTAAATCTCTGACCTGGAGAACAAGCTCAAATCAAGAAGCTGAAGGAACAGAGAGGATGGGAGCTCCACTATCAAAGCTATTTATCCAAATACATTAATGATACAGTGCATAAAATATCTAAAGTATTGCTACAGTTTTATTTCCTCATGGGCCAAATCCTATCGCTATTTTCACAATAAAGAAAGAAAAAAAAAATATTTACCTGAATGGGAATAGTAGGATTACTGCATTCTCATGGGGAAATGAGAATGCAGAAACACAAATGCTGGTTATGCATACAGATGTAAATTTGATGGTGAAGGTAATTTACTTTCCCATGTTCTTTTTTTGCCATTTGGTATCTGGTGAATATTATTCAAGCACTTATAGCCCTGGAAAAATGTGGGCAGAATTATTATTTGTCAGTAAATAATTTCTTGTTGTTTCTGAATTTATTTGTTTCCAAATAGATCAAACCCAAATTTCATTAGCTAATACAAATGAAGATTACCCCCAGGAAAAGCTTCTTTTTACTAGTATCATGCACTATAAATAATTCAGCCCATTTGCAAGAACATGAAGTGAATTTTGACCTCCCAAAAGCAAATTTAAGTTTGCTCCTGGCATGAATAAGAAAACAATTAAGTTAATAGCAAGAAAGTCACATTCCCTAATTTAAAGCAGGATCTGGACTTTATTATCCCACGCAGCAGATGAACTGCCTTAACCACCAAAGTGTTGGTTCTTTTGGCACATGTCATCCTCATTTCCACTGACACTTTATTCTGGACTGAAAATATAATTAAATGTGTTACACTATAGTGTATACTTTCGTGTATGCTTTAGAAAAAGTATTTTATCCAAAGAATTTTTTTAATGCTTCTTGCAAGTTTCTACTCCCTTGAATACAGCTATTGAAGTGAATCTCTATTTTAAACCTTTTGGTTACAACTTGCTGGATTTTGCCTTTGTCCCAAATGCACAGTATTGCTCACATCACCGTAGGAGGTCCCCTGCTGCTCACCAGTGCTTGGGAGAACAGCTGGGAGATAGCAGAAACGCAACCTCCCTCCACCTCATTCTGCTTCTAGACACGGATTGACAGTCGGCTGGATCCAACACGCAGCACCTTCCTGACCAGACCTCAAAAGTAGCGTAGCTATGCTTTTAGGTGGCTTTGGGCAAAATCTTTTTGATTGGTTAGTTGGTTGATTGGTTGGTTTTAATGCCAAGCCCCTTGCACTTAACAGAAGCTACCAGAGGTACTAATGGAGTGCTCTGGCTTCTTGCTGAAGTAGTGCCTGCTGACAGAGGTCATATCTGTGTTCTAGAGGAATCCTGATCAGGGATTCTTCCAAGAGTCTTATATCATATTTCAAAATTAACTATGATCCCTTCAGAGGCCTGCTTAGAGCATGAGGATGCCTGTGCCAGGTCAAGTCCAGAGTCCACCCCCTAGCAGCCTACCACCCATGGAGTGAGTCAGTGGCTGGGGAAGGCACACCGTTTGCTCTCTCCACCTGGCTCTGCACGGCAGCCTTCCTCCCCGCATCTGGCAACCAGCCACTCACAGCCATATGCTGGCCATTGCCTGTGCCGAGGCTCTCTTGGAGATGGGACCACTCCTCTGGCTTGATGGGAGGACTCTTCGGCAAGGAGACTATCTAGGAGCTACCCAGATGTCTCTGTAGGGCCCTTTCTTCTCCAGGCTCTGTGGGCTCCACCTCTGCTCCACCACAGCCCTCCGTAGGAGGCCTCCCTCCCACGGTCGCTACCCCAGCCTCCTAGCTGTTCCTCCAGTTCACCCTCAAACCCCCAAATTTCTGGCTTCCCCTTGGTCCCTCCTCCTGCCAGCATCCCCCCTGTCTCTTTTCAGCTCAGGACTGGAAGAGGCGCCAAGCCTGAGGAGCAAGACTGGTCACTGGGCATCTCACAAACATGGATCCTGACACCATGGAGCAGGGGAAACGTGGCCTCTGTGAGTTTCCCACCCTCAGGAAACTTGACAAGACAAGATGCTTTTTGCCATCTCCCTCTCATCATTAGTGCCTCACACCAGCCTTTATCATAATTTTAAAGGAGAAAAAGTAGAGGCAGAGAGATGAGTGACCCTTTGTCCTCCCTGGCTTACTGGAGAACTTAGAAAGAAACATGGCAAATTTGCTAACAAACAAACCCAATTTTGCTAACAAACAAAGCCCTTATTGTGGTCTACCAGTGTCTTAAGGGGGCTACAAGAGAGCTGGTGAGGGACTTTTTAGGATGTTGGGTAATGGTAGGACTAGGGGGAATGGATTAAAACTAGAGATGGGTCATTTACAGAATGGATGTTAGGAAGAAGTTCTTCACCATGAGGGTGGTGAGACACTGGAACAGGTTGCCCAGAGAGGTTGTGGATGCCCCATCCCTGGAAGTGTTCAAGGCTAGGCTGGATGAGGCTTTGAGCAGCCTGGTCTAGTGGGAGGTGCCCCTGCCCATGGCAGGGGGGGTTGGAATTAGGCGATCTTTAAGGTCCCTTCCAACCCAAACCATTCTATGATTCTAATTTTCAGTATTGGTTGATGTGTAACCCCTATTCTATGGTTTTAATTAAATGGACAGAATACCTTTGGACTGGACTGATGCTTTCAGTTGATTTTAACTCCACACTGAAATTCTTATTTTGAAGTATCAAGATTGTTTTTGCCCTTGGGTATGAAAACCTTTACATCTTGTTGCAATGGGAGATAAAATATGGAAAAGAGATTGTCATAAATACTTCTGAAACTCTTTGATTAATTACTTTATTTTAGTTATGAGGCCAACATGTTAAACTTTAACATGAGATCTGTTGCAAGGGATAATTGACCCCAGAAAAGACATGAGGGATTATTAATGGATGCCTGCGATCTGCTTGCCTCATTCGTCAGAGCCTTCAAGTCCAAGATTGAAATTTGGAGGAATTTTCCAGATGTTGCAGTACTTGCACATCAGCTTGCAAGGTTCTCAGATGACTTCTACGCTTGATTTATTATTACTTCATCTTTTCTATTTTATTTATTACTCTTGCTTGTGTACTTTTGTATTTTCTTTGTACAGCAGATACCCCAGACTCATTTTTCAAAGGCAAACCCTTTGCTTGCTTCAACAGTAATGGATCACAGCCTCCTACTGTTTTTTGAGTTAAACACAGATTTCTGATCTGCAACTTTGGTCCACCTGTAACTGAATTTGACACACATAGAACCCATTTATTCACAAATAATTAAGAAGATGTCTGGTTACCCAGCCAGTAAATGCGGCTGTTTAGATAGCATAGGTAAACTTATTTTTCCTATGTACCATCTTTATTTCTGTAATTTCATGTGGAAGTATTTATCTTGGATAAATTAGCAGCCGATTGGCTCTTTAGCACTTAATATTTCATAAATGCTAATGCAGATATACCTGAATTGCTCTAGGAGCTCTTCTAAGCCTGATTACTAGCTCCACTGGCTAGAGTGAGGAGGAGGGGATTATTATTTATAGTTTTAGTACAGAGGAAAACTACAGTTGCTAGTCTCCTCAACACAAAACCCTAGCGTAGCTAATCCGCTGGGGGTGGGGAGAACAACCTTACTGCATTTCCAGCTGCAGTCTCTCTAGAAAATCAAAAAATCAGCAATGGTGTTTGCTATAGTCACTATGTAAACAGTATAATAGTTACTGTTCTTGTGTTGCTTACACATTTATGAGAGTTCCAGGGGGACAATTTCTCCCAAAATGGACTTTATAAATAAATTTGATATGTGTTTGAAAATTTTATATGTTGAAAAGCATTTGGTTGTATATTGAAAATCATTTTTTGATATAATGAAAATGTATTTTCAGGAAAGTGAGCAAGCTTTTGTTGAAAAATAAACTTAATGGGTATGAAATTTTGAGAGAAAGAGCTTGGTAGAGGTCAGAGTTGGACTCGTAGCAAGATTGCTGCTTTTTAGATCTATTGAGGAGTTGGATAAACTCATGTCAGTATCCTAGAAGTATCATTTCTGTGTTAGATGGGCTGTTCTCAGGGGGTTTGTGCTCCCTTTCCCTCAGTTTTTGATCCGTCTTACAAGACACACAGGAACTATGGGGATCTTGTCAGAGCTGAAAGATCAGTAAATTTCTGTGTGAGGCTTTACCACTCTGGGGTTTTTTGTTATTTTTCCAGCACAGACTGCCTAGATACCTTAAACCTGGTGGTTGCTGGTGCTTGCTATAAACATCTGGCAGGGAAGTCTGCTGAAGGAGAGTCATTACTGTGTGATGAAAAAATTAAAGACTGCACAAATGGAGAAAATTAAGGTTGCCTGGGTTACCTTAAGGCATTTCCTGTCCGCTCTGCAGACGACTTGTTTGTTCATTTTTTTGATATGGCATCTGTATGTACGTAAGCTTCAGGAATTTAAAATTGCAACCAGAACTATGTCCTAAAGTGAAAGATCTTTCCACAGGTCCCAAGGATAATTCTCCCCCCTCTTTTTTTCATGCAACAGTTTCCCAGCTGTTCTCACCACAGATGAGGAGCTGCTGCTGCAGAAAGCAGCTGCCTTGGGAGGCTTGGTCTATCAAGAAGATTCAATAAAGGATTAGGGCCTGTCAGTGAAGGAAGTTGTTTTTCTCTTTCTTTGCTTAGGATGAGTTGAAGGAAAGAGTATCAGCTAAAATTTCAGGTCTTAAATGTTTGCCAGGGACTCCTTAGCAAACAACGTAATCTCTCCTTTGAGGATCCAACTGTGTAAATGGATGCAGGGGCACAGCATTGAAGGTCTAATCCTCCCACACATCTCATTAGGTCCCGTGGGAGTCAAGTATGTCTGGCAGTGTGCCAGGAGACCTTCTTAGTGAGTTGCCCAAGGTCAAGAGGAAAATCACATGCAGAATTCAGGTCCCCGCATCCCACATCGCAGAGGTATACTTCATTTTGGTGATGCAGACGCACTGTCAGGGTTAGGCAGTTCAAAAAGCACAGTAAGTCTCTGATCTTAATAAAAATGTGTGCATTATGCTTGATTAGACATGTTATAGATGATATTATGAACAAAGTATAACATTAAGCATGAGCATAAATCTCTTCAGTGTCATAGAAAACTTAAGATTATGAACTGCACAAATGAACATCTTAATTATGTTTCATTTCAAATTTTTATGGTCATGTTTGTTATTCATATATATTTTACACATCTTTGCAATACTTGAAATAGAAGGCAGTAATATTTTTTCCAACATGAACATTCTAAAATGTTACCAAAATTTGTGTTTAACCCACTGTCCTGACACAGTAGCCACCCAGAGGGGGTTTACCTTGTCTTCGCCAATGTGCAATGCTTTTTGATAGATATGGTTTCCACATTTTTTTTCCACAAATTGTTCTCTTGGAGAAGTAGGATTAGTATTACATTAAAGAAAAAATAAAGTCAATATAACAGACAACCATCTTGGTAGGAGCTTTATTATTGCGTTTTCTGATTTCACTTTATTTGGTCATTTTAACAATAAGTTAGTCTAGGGTTTGTATATGACACATTCAAGGACATTCTTTCAAAAAACCCGAATCTTCAATAAGACCGCAAATCTTAAAAAAACCTGACTTTTCTGCATTGTTGCAAAGGCTTGACATACATTGGGCCAGCCATGATTCTTTTTTGTGAAATTTTCCATTGACATAAATGGGACTGTTCGTGTACTTTGCATTGAATGTATGTTCACTCTGAAAAATCAAAACTTGAAAATTATTATGTTTTTTTTTTTATTGATTTATTTTTCCCCTGATCAGTTACACCCCAGATGAAATAATTTGCTGAAATTAGGTTATTCTCTTATGCCAGTTTGCGTTCTTTCTCCTGCAAAATCCTCTGCAGATAAGCTGATGGTGAAAAAGGTATATTATCAGTACTGAGAAATTATCTGAGTTTTGCTAATCCACTTGGGCTAAGGCGATATGTCCAACAAGCTATTTGTTCTGTGGATGTTTAGGGTCTCAATAAGAGCTTTCTATGAAAGGTTAAAATTGTAAATCAGACAGATGCGGCTTCCACCTTAAAAAGGTGGCCTGTAGGTTCTTTGACATGCTTCTCCACATCAGACTTCAAAAGGGGGTCCGAGATCTTCTGATCCGCAGAGACTTTCCCCACCATTTAATTACTGATAATCACACCAAAATATAGTTAGTGTTGTGAGCATTCATTTAATCTTGTGAAACCCTGGACTTGTGAGCACAGACTTTGATGATGTGCAACGTCCCTGCACTAATTGCAAGGGAATTTCATGAGCACTTTTAATTTGCTCCTTGGCTACGAAAGTACACAGCTGTCATATTTCTGCACCTGTACAATCTGTTTTCAAGTGCCAAATTGTGCAAGTCCTGGCTTTTTGCAGCTCTGGATTCTGGGGTTTCATTGCTAGCTATGAGATTTATTTAACCCCTGCTAGCTACTAGATTTACTTAACTTTTTCAGTACGGCTTGATCTGCAACATTTTTGGAAAGCTACAAAAACCTTAAACTCTGAGCACCGGGGAAGACAAGACGAGATGTAGCTCCCCCAGGGCGTAAACTGTGGAAACGGAATCATTTTATTTGTTGATATTTCACAGAAGCGTGGGAGGAGGTGAAGGGATACGGCCGAGTCACGCCGACAGGAGGTGCGGAGGGCGCTGTGCTTTGTTTCACTGGTTAGTGGTGGGAGCTCTGCATCCCTGGTGATGCGCCGGCACTGGGCTGCACCCACTGGACTACTGCCTGGGGACATCTAACTGGTCCCTCCTCTGGGCTTCCAAGTCCCCTGGCTCTACAGGGAAAAGTAGTATTTTAAATATCTTTTCTTTCCATGCTAGAAATGGGAGGAACCATGCGTCTGTAGCTGTCAGAGGCTGTAGAGATGTGGACAGGCTGAATAACAACGCCGCAACCAGGATGCAGGTAACCTGACAGACTTACTCCAATATATCCTCACTGAGAAGAAAAATTCCCTTCTGTGTTGAGCCATGCAGTCCAAACTGGGCAGGCAAATGCAAAATGGATCACCAAAAGGGCTGAATTTATGAGTGATCTGGCTTGCCTCCTCCTTTGAAGAAGGTGGAGCTCCTTTCTCTCAGGGCTGCGGTGACCAAGGTGGGACAGACTGTCGGTGCCTCCTGGGAACCTGCATCAATATAAATAAGCATCAGGACAGGGGTTATACCACAACCCAGATACACCATTTAACCTCCACCCAGAAGGTTAGCATAGACACTTTCACTTAAGCCAAGTCACTGGCTTGTCACCTTGTGTACATCATGAATTGTCCCATGTTTGCTTTTGCTGACTTTTCTGCAGGGGGCAGTTCAAACAGTGCGAATGTAAAACAGAATAGACAGGCATTTGGACTCACAGTCCTTAAAATTGCAGCTGGGCCAGTGATTCTAGTTGCCACTCAAAGCAATACGGCCCAGTGTGAAGGGATGTGAAGAGTCAGGAAAAGGAGAGAATGATGAAGCAAGATGCAATGAGAGAAGGAAATCTGGTCAAGGAGGTGTAAACGTATTGATATTTCCTCACATGGACCCTGTATGTAAAAATGCAAGGTGGAAGTTACAGATTTGTGTTGTGGTTTAGCCTCAGCCAGCAACTAGGACCACGCAGCCGCTCACTCCTCCAATTGCGATGGGGAAGAGGATCGGAAGAGTGAAAATGAGGAAAGAGTCATGAGGTGAGATAAAGACAGTTTAACAGATAGAGCAAAAGCCGCACTGGAAACAAAGCAAAAACAAGGAATTCATTCACTGCTTCCCATGGGCAGGCAGCCATTCAGCCATCCCCAGGAAAGCAGGGCTTCGTCACACATAAGGGTTACCTGGGTAGATAATCGCCATAACTCTGAACATCCTCCCCTTCCCTCTTCTTCCCCAATCTTTATATACAGAATATGGCACCATGTGGCATGGCATATCCCTTTGGCCAGTTGGGGTCAGCTGTCCCAGCTGTGTCTCCTCCCAGCTGTTTCTACACTCCCAGCCTGCTCACTGGTGGGGTGGTGTGAGGAACAGAAAAGGCCTTGGGAGCTTAACAACAACCAAAAACACCAGTGCACTATCAACACTATTTCTCATCCCAAATCCGAAACACAGCACTACACTACACCAGCTGTTAGCAAGAAAGTTAACTCCATCCTAGCTGAAACCATGGGATGTTAGTAAATCCGGCTTCTCTCCTGTGGTTTATGACATTACCTGAATCTTTTGATAGAATTGCAACCCTGTCATTCACAGCTGGTTGTAATTCATGCATACTATAAATCTGCCAGGCTTTCAATGATATCGTAAACTATTAAAGCACCATTCAAAATTTAAAATAAAAATCTTGACATGGTTTATATTTGGGCAAGGTACTGTCATCCATTGATTTTCATAATATATGGGAAAGATGAAAAATTGTATTTAGATGTTAGAGGCACATGTAAGCATGCATGCCCATTATATTCCTTTGATGGTGAGTATAATTTATTAAGCGATAAGATGGTGAGTATCATTCTGTGATAATCAAGAGACTCTTCAATTTCTTTCTGCAGATCTATATCTGCACATCTCATTGCACAGATCGTTGCATCTCGTCTGTGCATCATGAGAGACTGAAGCATCTCAAATGAATCTATTCCAGCAAACTGGGATATTTATATATAACAAACACAAAGGACATCTGTCTTGCTAGCTGTCATCTAGCAATAAGCAAAAGCAGTAAATAACAGATCTTGGAATGGGTCAGTGGGTATTTCATTGCCCCTGAGCCAAATCAATAACAGCTTGTTGGCTGTATCTCTTGTCATCTTCCCTGGAGTCAATGGTGTGCTTTATTGACCTTAATAACTACTATAATAAATCCAGTATAAATGACAAAAACTCTGCTCTGTAATGAAAATGTGATAGCTTATCTGTCATGTTGTCCTATGTAAAGAGCTATGTTCATTCTGCCCTGTCCCCCAGGACATTGTCATTAGATACGCTGCAAGATTACGAACTACCACAGAATTTTATATGAGCTTAATCTTGTAGCTTTTCTATACAACGGTATTTCTCTCAGTCTCAATTTTTATCTTTATGAAATTGAATCCTGTTTGCTTCTGCCTTTTATTTTTATGAATTCTTTAACCAAATGGACTTAGCAGCAGAGGAAAAAAGTGCAAAAGAAAACGAGGTCCACGTTGTACATCATCACTTTTCTGTTAAAGTAAAATTAGATGATCACAAAAAGTCATATTCAGAGACCAGTTCCACCCTTCTCACTGCATAAGTTTCAACCCAGGAAGCAACTCTGAAGTGTACATTTTCCAACGCTGCATAACTAAAGTACCTAAAGCTATTGATTTTGGGAGACCTTTTAGAACATAGCTTACCTTCAGAATTATTTGGACTCCAAGTCATTAGATATCAGTATGATGGTACCAGTTTTGAGATGTGAATGTTTAAGGGCTGCTTCAGAATTTCCTTAGTGGCAGCGTTTGCTTCATTTCACCCTAGTTTAGTAGAAACAGAGACTGTTTCATGATTTTATATAAAGTTTGTAATTACAGACTTTAAAAATCTGATGTTGTTTGACTGTCACTATTTGGATGACCTATTCATGTCTGCGACCTCGATCTCATTACCATCCCTGCAGGCTGTGATGCTCCTGACAAAGCACAGCGCGCTCAAGAAATACCAGCTGCTTCACAAGCTACACGTGTACTTGTGTGCTACTATCAGGAATATTCACTACTGACCCTTGGTGGCAGGCTTCCAAGCAAAAACTGAATTATATTTAGAAGCTGGATTGCACCTTGTTAAGTGGAAAAGCTTCATAAATACTTTATTTGAAAGATTTCAAAAGCTGAATACTGCCAGCAGTTGAGTCAAGAAATAGTTTGCTGATTTGTATTTCTCCACTGCACAATGTCCAAGTTTCATCAGGGTAATTAGACATAATGTGGCCTTTTTGGCTGCTGTTTTATCATAGTGAGCATAAAGACCAACTGCAAGAGATGTCATGAGATTACTGTATTGTGAGCACTGATGCCAGTCTGTCAGCATTTCAAATTTTGCTACAGAGCAACGTATAGATAAGTCTAAAACTGAGGTCAAAGCAATTTGACAATAAAGTTTCACAAAATGAAGACAATGGTCTCTTTGTTGGCCTGTTTCTCAAGATGAGAATGCTTCAGTCTCCATTCTGTTTCCTGCTGGCATTATTTTTTGGGGTATCAATTCTGCCTTTGTGAATTTTTTAGGAATAGTGTAAGACTGGAAGAAGAAAACCTCATGAATGGATCTGATGTAGTTTGGACAAAAGATGCTGGGGGAGGACTAGAGAGAAAGAAGCGGTCACTATGAGTGTCCCGATCATGCCATCCATTGCATAGTCTGGGTATTTTAAGGTCACTCAGGAAACATCTCCCATTTCCCCAAAACAAAAAAGAAACCCATTCCGAGTGACAACTTTAAAGCAGTAGAGACCTCTTAACTACAAAACACTCATGATATGTGCCAACTGGGAAGCCTCATGTCAAATTTATGCTCCTACGGACCAACCCACTCCCTTGCCGTGCCAGCAGAGCGTTGCACTTCGCAGTGGCACTACACTGCCACACTGCAGAGGTTAGGGAGCAGCTCTCAGAGCTCAGCTAGGTGCAGGAGAACACCAGAATACTCGCAGGACCGGGAGTGTCACACAGAACCTCCCTCTTCAGGGGCTCTCCAAGCTGCCCCATAGAGGATGGGCATGCCTTAGCCAGAATGGAAAGGATTTATGGATTTGCCATGCCCATGAAGCAGACGTACTAATGAGTAGTTGCAGATTGAGGCTTGAGCAGCAATTTCTCAGCTGAAATTGGAGCTGCTTTCCCACTGCATCGCTGTTTGGAGTGCAGTCCAACTGTTTGAGCATAATTTGTCTCTCAGTTACACAGCTGTAAATCCCAGCACATTTCTAATAAGACTGTGGGAGTAACTTCCAATTAGATAAAAATAGCATTGGGTATATTTCATAAGCACTGTTATCTACTGTAAATGTTTAAAACAGGAAGGATTTGAAAATTAACATTTTAAATTGCTCACACATCACCTCAAGTTCCTGGATTTTGTTGCTAAACAGTAGTTAGGTGTTTTACAGGCCACCTTAGGCAAGATTACTGTCACTCGATCCAGCTCAGCAAAGACTTGAGCTCAAGTGCATCTTCATCCAGCTGAGACATCACGCCAAACCAGACGTGTAGTGTGAAGTATGAGTCTGTGAATCACTGCCCAGACTGCCTGCTGCTGCGTACACACAGGACTCCCTGCCTTGGCAAGGGCTACAAGTGGTCCCAAAAGCCTGCTCACACAGCAATATCTTGGAAACTAAAGGTACCTACCAACATCAGCAACAAACAGGTGGAGGTGAATATGTGAGGAATGAGAAGAACATCCTAGGAGTGCTTGACCAGGTTCCTAGCTTGTGAGCATCTCGAGGGCATCCTTTCACTGCATACATAACTAATTTGCTCAACAGAACCCTGCTCAGGCTTTTCAAACAATTAACTTTTTACATCTAAATATGGAAGCCTTTTTGGTTTTAAAGTTTCTTCGACTTGAGTCCTTTTATAACCACTTAGGCTATTAAGAATGATTAAATGTTGCTACAGAGCTGTATGTAAAATAAAAAATACATACTTTTTCCATAGGATTAGTTATGCTTTTAGAGCTGGATCACTAACCTGCTGAGGTCAGGCCAAGTATCGTGAAACCATAAAATGACAATTCTGACTGAGCAGCCTGACAAGGAAAGCCCTTTATTGTCTTACCTTTGGGAAAGTCCATTTCATACAAGCCATGTCCTTACTGCAGCATGAAGGCAGAAGATGCCTTACAAATACTACCCCATTACAGCAGTGCCAGTGTCACACAGTGGGGACAGTGCAGGGACTCTGGCTGCTAGAAGGTCCCAGTCAACACCAAGCACACTGGTAGAAGAAGGTGACTTTCAGTACGAGGTTTGAATTATTCACCTCCTTTTCCTGAAGGCAGGTGCTTTCCCCAGCAGTAATCCCAGCCACCTGAGTTATAGGAAGAGTTGAATTTCTCATCAAGCTAAAATGCCCAGGTGTAAACACAGCGCTGAGCCTGAGATGTGCAGCCCTTTCATCTTTCACTTCCTGGGAACAAAAGGAAAACCACTGCAAGGGCGTTAGCGTTGTGCAAAGAGAAGCAGCAGGAGTTTACATCAGAGAGAGAATCTAGAGGAAAGGCAGGCGAGATGGCTGCAAACAAATCACCCCACCTGACTCCTCAGCTCTGCTCCACGGACCACAGGTGAGCTCTGTCTGTGCCCACGGCTGACAAATCCCTGCTTACAGGGAGAGGGTGAAGTAAGTGATGGCTTGCAAAACCAATCCTTGGTCTGACTGGGTGTGAAGGGAAGAGTACTCCAAGGCTGCCAAAACCCTGATTGTTCCCTGTTAGAAAGTCTTGTCGGTAGTTGGCTAACCTCATGAGATGATAACTTGATCATTTTTAGAGAGTCCCAACTTGAGCCTTTCACTGTCCACATTTCTTAGTGTTGCGACAAATTGCAACTGGATCTGGAAGATTCTTTATGTAAAGAAAAGAGAAGAGCTTCCCTGGTTTCAGGATTACTGGCTCAGGATGGGTCCCAAACCACAAGCACTTCAGTCACTGAGTGAGTCAGTATCCTCTGAGGATGCCATTAATAGCAGGAAAGACAAAACACAACCCTAATTTAGCACACATTTCGTTCTTGACAACACTCAGCTTCATCTTTTGATGTTTACTTTTTTTATGTTAACTTTTTGCCGAGAAAGGATTCTCCTATCTTTCTGAAGATAAGAGGAAACCTTCTCCCATTACTGCCAGACAAAAGTTGATGTGCTAAATATGAACCTACACAGCTGAGCTACTTGTCCCTTTTAGCTAGTAAAGTTTATTTAGGTCGGTCAGCAGCAAAGGCTCCTGGGAATTCAACTAGACATTTTTATTTTCAGTCAGGACAAAATATCCTTCGGATGTGTCATCACCAAAAAATTTAGCCTAGAAAAAGGGTTGGACTCCATGATCTTAAAGGTCTTTTCCAACCTAAATGATTCTACAACTCTATGAGAAGGCTTTAGAAATTGTCTCTCTCGGCCAAGGCAGAGCCGTGCTGCCAGACTGCTCTTCAGTAGACGAACAGTGGCTGCAGTGCTTTACCTGTGCACAGAGCAAGGGCTTGATTTCATGCGGTTTTTACCCTGAAAACTGTGAGTAGGAGCAATCCCACTCCAGACATCAGCTGGCCATTCTGCCAAATTTTCCTTCAGGTGATTTCCCTCCATCCATTTTGATTCTGCTGGGATTTTCACACAAATACGTCAGTCTTTGCGTCCTCTCTGAAGTTTCCACTCACTTTTGAAGTTTTTAAACTCGAAGGAGAATTTGTGCTAGATGCAGAAGCAGGGATTAGCTGTGTTGTGTAGGGTTTCTAGAAGGCTTTGGAATGCTTTTGAGTAAAAATCTCTTGCAAAGATTCAGTAGTTTTCTAAGGGAAAAAATTACTGTCTTAATACCTGAAAGGCAAAACCAAGATATACTGCACTGCCGTATTCAAAATTCTGCCCACAAACGCACATAAAAATCTTTCCAGTTGTGGAATTCTGAAGTACTTAGGGGGGAAAAAAGAGAAAATAGATGTCACTAGTCACTATATTCCACTGTATCTGGAATTCTACATATTTGCAGCAGCTGGGCAGAAAAGGCATGAGGTCCTGGTAGCGCACTTGCTTGGATGCATCCCCACAGGTGTTAACTGTTTAGAGAAAGGATTGGCAAGGATCCAAATGCAAAATATTTCCCAGTTTCCCTTTGAAAGCCCACTGGAATTAGGAGGCTTGCTACTCTCACGTTACCAAAAAATATCTCTTTTGCTTCTGTGTTTGTTGCTCAAATGTTAACGACTGTATTTATGGAATTGCTCTCTATTTTCTGTTTACAGTTTGCTGCTGCATCCTGTGCTAATCCTGTAATTCATTGAATAAGAAAAGAATGAGCATTGCTACAGTTTTATGGGTGTTAGGGGAATGGTATATGGTAGAGCAGTTGGGATAAGAATCAAGGGAAACAGAAGATATGGTCTTGTATATCCTTTAACAAGCGTGGAACTAAACACCACTACCATGTCTTTCCAGTCTAGTAATTGTCATATGTTGCAAGTGAACACAAACACCAAATACTGCTACAAGCAGACTGCATGCCAAGAACATAGCTAGCGCTGGGCTTAATAAGTTCCCCAGCTTCCTCTACCATCTCAAGCTCAAGTGCTTATTATCTGTGCGCACAAAACAAAGGTTTTCCTATTTCTAAAAAGGGACATAAACTACCTCAGCAGCCTTTGATTCTATTCCGGGACAACAGGCTAATGGAAGCCAGGAACTTTGCTTTTGTTTGTACCAAAGACATTACATGTTTATTGACTTGAATGCTGTCAGTAAATAAGCAAACCTATAAAGTTCAACCAAGATGTAAACATATCCTAAAATTACGCGCGAGTAAGACATTACAGCAAAACAAGTGTATTTGGGTAAAAATTTAAGCTACCAAAATAAAACATATTGCATCAATGCGATAGCAGGGAAGGCTTTGAGAGTATTCAGGCAAGATTTTTTAAGTTGTAAATCCTCCTCTATAATGTCTAGGTTTGCAGCATTCTGAGTGTCTCATTAAGACAGTGTGATTGTCATTTAAGCCCTCCCAGAGTTTGTGGGAAATTCTGTCTGCTTTGAAATTAATATTTTGCTCTCCTGTGCTATGATGGGATTTATTGATTTCAGACACAGGAAGGAATCTAGGAGAAAGGGGGAAGTATATTTCTTTACCATGGCAGATGCATGCAAAGAAACTTCTAACAGAAGAGCACTAATGGTCAGTATTAATTATACCGCAGGCTGATGAAGTGTAAATAACTGAAAGGCAGAAACGTTCCCTGAAGCACAAGGTACCGTGAAGGCTGTTCCTCCTGGTTCTTTGAAGCTGTGATCTGGTACAAAGGAACAAATGCTATCAGCAATGCAAAGCACTCTTGTCCAGAGAGTTAGCCAGAATTAAAACTTTTTTGGCCAAGGCTCTTTTAAGAAATCAAAAAAAACCCCCAGAACTCAAACCAAAAGAAAAAGGTAGGACCACTTCCCCCATACCTTTTGTTGCACTGACCCATGGAGACATAAGAGCTCTGCTACATAAGCAAATATTGCAGGGAAATAGGAGCGTATCCATAGAGTGAAACATCATGCTGGGGACCCATTGTCCATCATTTCTCACTGAAAGGGTTGTCCAGCATTGGAACAGGCTGCCCAGGAAAGTGGTTGAGTCACCATCCCTGGAGGTATTTAAAAGATGTGTAGATGTAGTGCTGAGGGACATGGTTTAGTGGTGGACCTGGCAGTGCTAGGTTAATGGTTGGACTTGATGATCTTACAGATCTCTTCCAACCAAAACAATTCCATTATTCTATTCTATGATTCTGTGCTAAGCTCATTTCAGGAGGCTGTATTTCAGACCAGCTCTAATCTGACCCTACACCCTGAGCACCCTTTGGCTGGCAAGAGCATTTCTGGGGCACATCTTTTTTGCTTAATTTCCTATGGAGAGCACCCAGTTTGCATGCTGTGGGACTGCTCCCCAGTGCGAACCGAAGCATGAGAAGTGGGAGAGACCTGGAAGCTCACTTCTGAGGTGCCAAGCTACAGCACTGAGGCAGGCTCACCCTTTGCACGTATGACAGCTGAGGGAGCAATAAATGGTGAGGATAGAGTGTGGACATTGCTTAAACCGGGCTGACACCAGAAGTGAGAAGGCAGCCTTTGATTTATATTTGCTGGCTAAACAGCTGCAGTGGCTTAAGATATGTCTGGCCCTCGCCGGGGTTTGCTGCCCTTTTACTGAAGGTTTTTCCTTCCATAGCACCGCCAGCGGCAAGGAAAGTGTGAGTGCTCCTTGTTTGCCTCAGTAGAAATGAGGATGACCTAGTTTAAATTGCTAGGGGAAGTGTTTTGAACTAACCTGGCTTGCAAGGAACCGAGGCAGCAAAAGGTGCCCTCGCAGGTTCCCCCCTGGGCTCTGCTCTTGGGGTGGCAACCAACCTTCAGAGAGGAGCAGCAATGTTGTGCACAGGCCTGACTACCCGATAAATGAACGTCAGCACAAACTGTGGCTGCAGGGTTTGCGACTCTGAGTTGCCTTTAAGAAAGTGTCTTTAAACAGCCTTCCTGGGTGCAGACAAAGAAAATATATTCACAACCTGATTCAGAAGATGAGAAAAGCTTTCCTTTCTTTTTCAGGCTTTTTCTTATGCCTTCTTATGCCTGTCTTTATCCCTTAATTGATTCTAAGCTTTTTGATAGCTTTTGTCTGGTACTCCTCTGGTTTTTTTTTTCAGAAGATGTCTTTACGTGATGAACCAACACATTTGTACAATACAGCTTCCTCTCTCGGTATTTTTTCTGAAAACTCTATTCCAAGCTGATAAACAGAATTAAAATAAATAGGTTGCAAGTAAGATTACAGGAGAAGAAGAGCTGGATTGAGAGCTGCTGGTGAGGAAGAAATGCAGCAGCTACCTGAAGGGCCCATGAGGCTCAGACAGCCAAAGGTGACAGAAGCTGCAGGTGGGGAATAGTCTGTCACCACGAGCAGTGATGCTGCCTGAAGGGCCGAGAAGGAAGCAGGTTGCTTTGTGATATGAGGGGCTGTTGTGAAGAGGCAGCCTAAGGATGATAAGCAAAGGGAGATCAAGGTTCTGCAAAGGCAATGCCTGGGGGCTGAGTAGAAATCAGGAAATAAGTAAAAATATGTGAAGTTGGAGAGCCGTCCATCTTCATATGCGTGCTGCCAGCTGCTAAATCATGTCTTTATGTCATTGGAAGAAAAAGGTTGGAGGCTGTGAAATTGTATTTTGGAATCTTGTAATAGAGACATATTTGCTATGTGGAAAATAAAACTCAGAATCTCCCAGGTAAAGGCTTTGGTCAGAAACTGATTGTAGCAACACATACTTAATGCCCGTCGCCAGACCCCAAGCTGACGGGGCTAAATGCACCTTAATATGGAAATCCAGCTCCATGATAACAGTTTTGGAATTGAACATCCCCAACAAGGAATGGCCCTGCTGTTTTGGATATGCTGTCAGCCCAGCATCACAGAAAGTATCACATCCATGGTGTCTGCAATTGTTGTGTGCGACTTCTACAGTTGTTATTTTTTTTCAGCCAGAACTCCATAAAAGTACTTGGACTGAAACTAAAATCAGGGGATTTAAGACTTGAAGAGGTCAAAGTGATGGAAGAAGCTGTTGGGATCCAGAAGAGAGAGGGAGGCTGAAGAAGCCAAGAAAATGTCTCCCAGCTTTTTTTCTTCATTCCTGTTGGGAGTTTGTTTACATAAAGCGAAAATGTTGAAATGACTTTATGTTACAGTAGCTATAAACGAAGCTGTTACAAAATCTGCCAGCTCTTCACTTTTTATTTATTTATTACTCCTAGAGGTTAATAACTAAAGTTCATATGTGAGAATGAATAATTAATTTGATCCATTGCTTGTCATGCGTAGGGGCTAGGCTTCTCCTGGCAAGAACAGGACCTTGTGCTAAAGTACCTTGCATCTCATGGAGCTCACAACTCTTTGTTAGACACTTGGATAACAGTACAGCACACGCAGAGAGCTGGCTTACTACAAGCCGGATTCAGAAAAAGAAGGTGGCTATCCAGCCCATTTGTTTGTGAAGAGAATCCATTAATTATTTTGAAAGCTCGAACCAGGACCTGGAACTGGCTTCGAAACCTGAGCGCATGCTTGTGAAGGAGTTAGGATGGACGAGAACATGAGGAATCTGGGTTTTTTGCTCTGCACAGATCATGACAATTTTGGCTGGAGCAATCTTTTCTTTCATTGCGCCTTCCAAAGTTGTGTGGTAGCAAACTGTGCTCTGTGCTAGCAGTCTGCCCGCACACCATCACCCACTACAGAAATACTTGCTTCTCCAATAATGCCTTGTGCTTGAACTCTGAGATTTTGTTGGACAATGTCAATGCCAAACATCTTGGGTATCAAAAGTTAGCTAGCTGAAATCCAACTGGAGCTCTTGAGTGCAGTAGCAGCCCCAGAGAATAAACACAAGCAGTGGTTAAACTCCTCTTCTGGAGTAAGTTTAAAGAAACGGGAATTCTTACCAGAAATGCAGACCATATGCTAAACAACCCCAGCTCCCTCAGCTGCTCCTCATAAGACTTGTTCTCTAGATGCCTCACCAGCTTCGTTGCCCTTCTCTGGACACGCTCCAGCACCTCAGTGTCTTTTTTGTGGTGAGGGGACCAAAAGTGGAAACAGTACTCGAGGTGGGGCCTCACCAGTGCCGAGTGCAGGGGGATGATCCCTTCCCTAGTCCGGCTCACCACACTATTCCTGATACAGGCCAGGATGCTGTTGGCCTTCTTGCCCACCTGGGCACACTGCTGGCTCATATCCAGCCCCCTGCCCACCAACACCCCCAGGTCCCTTTCTGCCGGGCAGCTTTCCAGCCACTCCGCCCCGAGCCTGTAGCGCTGCTTGGGGTTGGTGTGACCCAAGTGCAGGACCCGGCACTTGGCCTTGTTGAACCTAAATGTCCATCATCATGGACAGTAAGACACAGTGAAGACACAGGACTTGCAACAGAACGACCTGTTTGTTCTCAAACACAGTTACTGTCAGGGCCTGCAGGGACAAGCCCACCTCCTGAGGGCTTCCCCCATCCTGCCCCCTGGCTGTCCTGTTCCTGGCTAGAGCAGTGGGATGGGCACTCACTTCCAGGCTCTGCCGTCACTCACCCTGGGGAGTCCCTGGCGCTCCCAGTCCGGGAGAGCCACCAGCCCACACGGTGCCCCGACTGTTTTGGTAGATGAGAATGGCAAGGAAAGCTACCTTGAAAAATGGACATCTAGAATTTGACCAAGTGTGCTCGAGGTACTGAATGAGCTAATGGTTCGTTGAGGTGCAATCACACCTATGAACTTTGTAATAAATGCAGGGGCAATAAATCTTTTAAAATGGGTCCCACAAATTTTGTCTGTGGAAATTCCCAGTGAAGAAACACAGCTCAGGTAAAACATGTGATTTACAGGTAACTGGGCTTCAGTCAGTAAGTTGGTTTTGCCTCCGGAGCAGAAATGGAGAGAGCTGCATGCTATGGGAGACTTCCAGTCATCAATAGATACAGCAGTAGTTGAAATCTGTTTTAAAAGTCCAGGGTCTTATGAAAGTTGCAGCTGCTAAGATTACTTTGGAGTTGGGGAAGGAAGAGATGTCGGTCTTTTGTCAGACGTTTTGGTCTAATACGGACTTCAGCAACCACTGGTAGAGGGGAGAAAGGTCAGAAAAGCTGGGTGAAGGTGCGCCCTGACTCATGTAATGGACTGAATTTAAGCGAGGAATATTAAAACAATCTGACGGACTGTCTGAGAGCAAACCCAGTCTAGCAAATGCTGAAGTTGTACTGTATGGAGCAAGAGAGAGGCTGGGGGAAAGGCCCACTGGCCAGCCACCTCACCGCTGGCCACCCGCACATGGTGCGAAGACCTTTATGGCCAGCGAGGAGGTGTCTCATTGAGGGGGTGGAGCTGTGCCTTTGGTCCATTCCTGATCCTTCCCCAGACTGAAAACTGAGCCAGCATGCATGGGAGCAGCTTCAAAAGGAAGTAATTTACCTTAGGCACATAAATCAGTGAAGGAATTTCTACCGATTAAAAGAAAACTGGAGCTGTGCAGAACTGGCCAAGTCCCCAGATGTTCATAGATGTATGGAGCTTTCTACAGCCTATCTGTGGGGTTTTCCAAATCCCAAACCAATTGCATTAAATGAGTAAGAAACCAGTCTGGGGTCATTTTCAGAGCGGGAAAAGGAAAAGCCGTGTTTCAAACCCCCTTTCCTATGAAACACAGATGCTAGCCCTTACACACTGAGCGGGACTAACACAAGAAGACAAAGAAGGAGAAAAGGAAGATTGTCAGAGCAATCACACAGGCTGCTCTTCCCTCCCCTCTGCTCTCCAGATTCTAGCCTCCTCCTGCTTGTGCTTCTTTGCAGTTGTTCTAAATCCTGAGAAAATCTTAAGAGTTTTATAGTCTTTTGCAATACATCCATGCCACAAGAGAATACTCATTCTTTCTGTGATATATTTTTAGGCTGCATAAATCTGGTCCTATTCTGTTGGTAATGGTTTCTCGCAATTTACTGAAATGCTCATTTAAAAAACACAGGCTGCTTTTATTGGATGACAGATTCAAAGTTTTCATGAATTCCTACGTTGTTGTGCTTCATAGACCTGAGTATTTGCAATGCAGTAGCCACACGTGTGCGTTACATTCAAATAGCATGGTGTCAAACAAAGTACTCAATCAGAAGTCAAAATAACTTAATAAATACCCCTGATCTGACTCAGCCCTCCCCAAATTAGGGCTTGTCTGAGTAGGGAAGCTTTCTGGCAGTGACTGTGGAAAAAAACCCATTCCCCTGGAGTAACTTTGGAAGCGCGGTAGTTTGGAATAGAGTTACAGAGATTCCACATCAGGATTTATACCATATAATCTACAGTGGAATAACTTTTTCAGCTAACTTCACTGCGAGCTGGTACTGCGTAGACAGGAGAATTCAGGTGAAATCCTGGCCAAACCTCAAGTTTCGAAGCAACCATAGGAAGGTATGAACCATACACCTGCGGGGAAAGGGAGGAGGCTGGCAAGAGAAGTGACCTCCCCCCAACATAGCCCCCAGGAGCCTGCAGGGTGTCCTATGGGATGTCTCCCCTCTGGGCTTGCCATGCTGCAAGAGGAGTGCTGCTCGGGGGACACTGTGCTGAGCTGCAGACAAGGTGGGAAGCATTTCTGCTTTTGCTGCCAGGAGCCGGTGGCCAGCCATGGCCAGGTGAGCTGGGGGGAGCTGCTGATCTAGAAAAGATGGCCATGTCCAAGGCAGCTGCCACCTTCCTGAAGGCTTTCCCTCAGCTTGTTTCCGTCTGAAGGGGCGGGCAGCCACAGCCCCCACGCAGGCTCTAGCAGGTACCCGTTTGACAGAACGTCCCTCTTGTGCTGGTTTGTCCCAGCTCTGACCTTGATGGCACAGCAGTTTGCTTGGATGTCACAGTGCGACCCTCCAAGACCAGCAAAACCCCATTTTGGACATCATATATCTCAAAGCCCAATCCGGTTTACCCGCTCTCCTCTTCTTTTC
>VXBO01013791.1:92403-182955 GCA_013400135.1 Rhinoptilus africanus
GGCTCCCGAAAAGTGTCGTGGGCGCGTCCCCGGAGCCAACTCGGCTTGCTGGGGGCTGGGGGGTGTGTGTGTGGCAGGAGCAGCCCCCTCGGGGGTCCGGGCTTCGTGAGCGAGCGGCCCCCAAATTACCCCAAACTATCAGCGTTTCGGCGGCTCTCGAGGNACTTTTTCCACCTTGAGTGGGCATGCATACGAGGCTTCAAATGATGGAGGTTTCAGGAGCAGGGCAGTGCTTTTTTTTTTTTTTTTTTTTTTAAAGGTGTATTAATTAAGCGCGTGCTGTTAAGTACAGCCAAAAATCTTCCGATACACAGCGCGGAGTAACGAGGCTTGAGGGTGGTTTGAGCTTTGGCCATTATCTTGTGGATCTTGACAACTTCGTCGTGTTGGGTGAGGAAGCCAAATCGGAGGCGCTTTTCTCCTTACCCAGGGTATACACTAAAAATCAAAACTTGGGGTGCTCTTCTGCCTAAATTAGCTGAATTTTGTACAGTGGTATTTCGCCAAATCGGTTCAGCCCGCCCAGTGTGGATGCAGCCTTATGGACACGAGGTGTCCGGTGTTAATGCAGCGGCGACTCCTGAGTTGTGCCTGGGTTGTGACTCCTGGTGACTGACTGCACGGCTGCTTTCATCGCACCCTGCGCCCGAGCAGTGGCACTGGCGGGGCTGTAAGTACAGGCCAGGCATCTGTCTTACAGGACTGTAATTAAGCTGCAAAACCGTCCTTTGCCCTCATGGAATAACTTCCCTCCTGTTTTCTCGGTGCCGGTGTTGATGCTTCCACAAGAAAAAATAGGTGATCTGTTTACCGAAATAGTAATTAGTCAAATAAAAGAAGGTCATACGCCTTACTGCTTGTTAGCTTTTCATTTGTCAGACAACAAAAGTTCTGTCAAGTGCAATAAGACTGAAGAAACACAGGATTAACTTTTTGAAAGTCTGTGTTAGGTAGTAATATTACTTCTTTGGTTTGGTTTTGTTTTTTTTTTTTTCCCTGTAGAGGATGTAGCCCTCCCCTTTCAAAAGCTTGCAAGCCATGAGCAATATGGTCTATTAGCCTAACCTTGCAAAATTAATCTGAAGAGTCATTCGCTCTGACACAAAGTGCAGTAGCGTGCCCTACATAAAGGTGAAGAAGAGAGTTAATGGTTTTGACTCCCCTATTAGCCAAAATTACTTGCCCCAGGGAAAAAGCAAGTAAATTTTGCCAGTCTGTGTTAGTATTTCAGCATGTACTTATGTTAATTTGTGGTTGCTGCATGCAGACTTTGATCTTTCTTAAGAACTCTTACTCCCTTTCAACATGTTGATATTACTTTAAAAGGTCAGTAAATATAGCACTTCGGCTTTAATCTGCATCCAGAGTCCCACCCATAAGCATAAACATTTTCCTTCCCTCACACTGGAGCACATGTAAATTGCATATAGGGAGCATTTAGGCACAATAGCAGCAATGCACTGGGCCTGACCCAGCTACCACAGAAAAATGTCTGTTGAAGGCATTGGATGGAGCCGTTAGCTGGGTAATTTAATTTGTGCGAGGCAGACATCCTGCAGCTGCTCTGTACGAAAATATTTGCTGACTTTTCTGAGAGAATTATTGTTCTCCTGAAAATAAGTCGCGGGGTGCAGAAGGAAGAGGAGGCTGGATGAAGGGCACAGGTAGCAGGTCTGGTCTGCTCTGCTCCCGTTCAGCAGCAGCGTGACTCTGCTGCTGTAACTTTGTTTTGGGAGAAAAGCTGGCAGGTGAGAAGGACATGTACCGGTGCTTCATGGCTGTTGTTCCTTGGCGTTACCAAGAAGCCTCTGTTTGCTGTGCTGGAGGCAGGAGTGCCTTCAGGTCCGGCTGTTGTAGGAAAGTAGTGCACAACTAAAAGGTGTTTGAGAAGAAGCCCCCTGCATTGCTACCACTTCCATATTTTTCAATAGGTAGGTGCTGACTGCAACCTGCTCTTAGTATATGACGCTCCTTACCGGAACAGAAGGAGGCAGCTGAGTAAGATGCTGCCAGATCGCCAGGACGCGCGCCTCGCAGGGGAGCTGCTCCTGTTGGGACTTGCTGTGGGATGTGGGATAACGTCAGGCTCCCGCCGATCAGCTGACGCTGCCCGAGACTTAACAGCTTTTTGACTTCTCAGTCTGCCCAGTGTCCTTCCTTTGCTATTTCTTGTTTGGCTTTTATTCTTCTAGGACGAGAAGTGGTTGTATCTGTCCTTGGAGGATCCTTGATCTCCATCCCTATCCCAGTTTTCTAACTCAGCTAGTTAAAAAAAAAATATTCTGAGTAAAGAATTAGGCTAGAAGAGTCCTTGAAACTTACACCCCCAGAATAATTGTAAAGTTGCACTCTTAAATGCAGAGCAGAAATGTTTTTGGAGACTTCTAAAAACTATTTCAGGCTGTTGATTGATCTGTGCTAACTTTTGGTGTTTGAAAGGGAGTTGGTGGTGGAATCATTAATGTTTTCAGTATAGTTACATAGTTATATTTTCATACACAAAGTGTTAAAACCTGTAGAAATCCCAGAGATCCATACTCGGAATCAAAAATATGGATGTGTGCAATAGAGCCATTTGGCTGTGCTACTCAAAACAGCTTGAAAAAATCGTTCCCATATGTTTTACCAACAGCGAGGGTGCCCACAAGGGAGCAGTCTCCTGTGGTAGCTGAGGTCAGACTTCTTTTTTTCCAGTGAGAATGCATCCCTCCTACAAGGGGACGTATGCCATGAGGGAAGGAGGAGAGTCGTTTCAAAATGAGAAGGAACAGAAGGAGATTTTGCAGAAAAAAGGCAGGAGAGGGAAACCCAAAATGCCTCTTCAGCATCTGAAGTTCCCGAGCAGTCCTTGCCAGGGGAAGTGGGTGCAGAAGTCAGGTTCATCCTCTTCCTCTCCTATGAGGGGTCACTTTGCCCTCAGTACACAGTGCGTTGCACTGAGCCGTGATCGCTGTCCTTGTCACCGGAGGAGTGTGACCACAGCTGGGGTCAGAAAGCAGCTGAGGTTGGGGGGTTCTTCTGGAGGTTGTGCTTGTCCAAGCCTGCCCTCTGAGATGGTGCTCAGTGCATAGCGGTGGCTGCCAGGATCGGTTGCATTTGGTTGCTGCCAGGCTTAAAAGACAAAGGATTATTCTGTCACCCCCCTTAATTTCCACAATGGGAAGAGAAGCGGGGAGAACAACTCCATCTTCATCCTTCAGTCTAGCACGTCTAGGTAGATGATGTTGAAGAAGAGTGTTATAAAAGCGCTATCATTGAGCTCCCACTGATGTTGCTGTGGACGTTGCACAGAGGTTTACTGGGAGCTGTGAGGTCACCTCCATTGAGGCACAGCAGATACTGTGTCCAGCAGGCTTTTATTTTTAGCAGTACTGCTGGTACCTCAAGTTCAGAATGGTTTCCCTCATTTCTGCTTTCCACAGCTGGAATGTATTTGCTTGTGTACTTTGCTTTAAGGGCAGGGCTCCCAGCATGTGTCCTGAAGGAGCAAGTGTTGAACCTCCCTCAACGGGAAGGATATGGGGCAAAAATTAATTCTGAGGCTTTGAACTTAGCTTCAGGGAGCTGTCAGAGGAGGTATCTGCTGAGCCTGGAAGCTCTTATTTCGGTTATGCAGCTTGCGGCACGCTTTTCCTTGGCGCTCCTGTGCTGTGATGTTTGGAAGATCACTGCCTCCCAGTGCAGAGTCCTTCATGGAGACCTTTGAGAGGTTCCCCATCTCCTGCAACCAAGTGACCTTGGCCACTGCCAAGTTTTTGCTCTTAAAGTGAAAATCTGGGGATGCTAGTAAATTTCTGCATCAATATACATGGATTCTGGCTGTGCTCCGCAGCATAGCATACACATTTAGGACAATCTCAGAAGCCTCCCAGTTTTCATTTTGAAGTGTCTTACTGATAGCACAAGCATGGGTCTGACGTTCCAGGTTGTGGTACTGGTGTAAGCTGTGTAGCATACACCAGCAAAGTTGTGTTTTGGACCAGTGGGGCAAAACCATCATCCCATGTGCGGTGGCGTAAAGATTACATTTCTGGAGGGCTCCTGAGCACCAAAGCCATGCCAAGAAGGAACAGTGCCTCTTCCGGCTGTTGACGTTGGCTGCGCTTTCCGAAGTTTCTGAGCTGTGACTCCTTCTCATATTTAGTTTTTTTTAAAGCCGATGGTTGTTTTGACAGTAGTTATTTTTAGATTAATTAGAGAGCAGTATGTCTTGATTAGAAAGTGTTTCAAGGGGGCTGAAGACTACCTTACCGAGTCGGAAAGAAAAGAAAGGTGGGGTTTTTTGTAGGTTTATTTCTGTAAGTTGGGAAATAGGGTTCAGCTCATCAGTAGCACGTCATTATAACTGCCTACTACACGTACTTCACATGTGCCTTTCATAAGATGCATTTGTGTAACTGAAGTGTAGTCATCATCGCTGGGCTGGAGCCTAGCAGCCCCGCTGGCACCACGAATATTGTAAAATGACACAAGAATTCTCTTAAAGCTGCAAAACGCGTAACTATTGAAATTAGCAATTGAGGCGCTACATTGTGCAGGGTCTGCTTGTGGTTTTTTAGGTATGTTCAGTCAGACTCCAACCAAAGGAGAGCTGTGAAATCCCCCCCACCACCATTACAGAAGTCTTGGTTGCTTCTGAATCTTGGTGGTTTTTCACCTTCTGGTGACACCTCACCAAAATGGTTACTTTTTTTCCCCCCAGTTTTTTCCCTGATTGTATTGTATGATTCTGTGGAGGTGGGAGAGGACCCCTTTGTAAGAGCGAAGGAAGCAGAAAGGAAGGAGAACTGGAGGGTTTTTTTTATCTTCTGGAGAGTTTAGTGCACTGATCCCATGAGTAACCTGAGAAACCCTGTAACCTTTCAGTGCTCTACTTGCCCCAGCGTGCTGCAAAGGATGGAAGGAAAAGCTTGAGGCCCCTCATTAATAATTACGCTGTCAGTTGGCTTGGTGGTACCACGTTGCACTTCCACTGTGGTGATTTTGGCCAAATCTTGGGTTTCAGCTTGGTAAAACCAATATAGTCTCGTAAATCTAGTTTTTGGCTTTAGAAGATAGCTCAAGGGAAATTGGTAGATCCTTGGCTCCGTGTGTGTATTAATATAGTGTCACTGTGTTTGCACAGAACAAATATGGACCTAACCCTTAGGTAGTGAATAACATGCCTGCTTTTTCTTTTTTGGCCTTTTAAAAAATTTTTTCTTCTAATATGGGGGGTGGATATTGATGTAACCTCAAAAAAATTTTAGCATGAGATTGGTCTTTTTGTGTCTCTTGGGTGGATGCAGCCCCAGTGGAAGGTGCCGCAGTCTTCTTTGAGGGGCAGGAGCAGCAGCTCCATCCCTTGCACGGCCAGCCTGGTGACTGCCTGCTCATTGCAAATCCTGGAGGGAAGCCTGTCCTCTGGATAGTTTGATCTCGCCAACCTTTTTGGCCGCAGGGCTGCTATTTTTCCTTAGTGAATCACCGCTCTCAGCTGTGGTCAGAGCCAAGAACGTAGTTTTGGGTGGAGCCCCGGTAGAAGGGCAGGAGGTAGAATGTCACCATGAATTAAGACTTTTGCTGAGGGGAGGAAAAAGAGAATTACCAGCCCTAAGTCACTAATTGTGGCTACTTTACAAGTTTCAGGATGTGACCTCAAAAGTTGCTAGATTGATTATGACTTCAGGCTTGCATGAGAGGGTCATGGATTAGGCATTCCCATTTCTCTTGATCTTCCTGTTATTTATCATTATGTGACATTTTAAACCATTAGTGAGTCATGCAGGAGGATGGCTTTGTGTCGGAGCAACAGTTCAGAGCAAGTTTTGGGTATTACCGGTTCAGATTTTGCATGGTGTCTTCTTTTATTTATTTAGGATTTTCTAAGATGTCCGATGTATGTCTGAAATTTGAGCATTATTCATTGGTCATATTTCCTGTGATGTAACTTTGTTTTGAACTACCCCTGATTAACAAAAGTTAAGTGGATTATCCTTTTGGTTAGAAGTCCATTAAGTTGCTCAAACACTCTATTCTTTTTAAGACAGGAATTTTCAAAGTTTGGATGCAGAATGGGAACTGATATTTACTGTCCTCCAGATCTGCCTTGCGAAGTAAACTGTATCCATGCTGAAGAAGAAATTACTGCTTTGTTACACAGGAAATCTGAGCATTATATTAGAAAATTATACTGGGAAAGGTTCGTTAGGACAGAAGGAATGCATAAAGATTACTAGTATTTCTAACTGTTCCTATAAGAAGTAGGAAGATGTTGGAGGAGAACGTACTGTCCACTCCTAGGCTCATTCCTGCAAAGTCAGCAATCAAGACTGTCATCTTGGGTAGGTCCCAATGTCATTTATCCTTGTCCTTGATGTCCTCAGCTCGATGGCTAGCGTAAAGCCAGGTCAGGGGGTGTCTGCTGGCTGCTCCATAAGTTGTCGTTTCATGGACATCGTGACTGGCTAGACCCCTTCCCACTGCAAACCACTGACTTGACTGGGGATGGCTGCTGAGTTGTTTCAGCTATAAACATGTCACACCTGTGCTTGTTTTACTGATAAATGTAAATACTGTCTGTTTAGGTGCTATTTTCCTTTAATGGCCAACTGACTGTTTTTCAGTCTGGCCTGTAAAAACCTTCTTATTTGGTAGAAAATTTGTAGAGGGTTGGGGCTTTATTTTCACTGACATCTCAAACATGAGTGATGTTGGAGGAACTTGATACTTTACTAGGAACAGACCTGATTTTGGTTCAGATTTGAAGCATGGCAAAAAGTGGTGTCTGTTTGGTTTTACAGAGCAAAGGAAACATTTCTATTTTGTGTAAATTCTTCTGTGGAGGGGTTTAAACACACAGTTTCTATATGAAATCTTGTAATTTTGCCTAGTGAGCAAAAAATGAAAGGTACTGGTCACTTGTATGATTTTCTGAACTTGCACTGAAAATTGATATCCAGTACATCTTAAGCTGGATTTCTTAGGTGTTTGAGTGGCCCTGCCCCCAGTGGATAAAAATAAGCACGTTGGAGTAAAGCCTAAATGTGGGAGTCGGTATAATACCTTTTACCTTTCTAGGATTAATGGTTTGCTGAAGGAAAACATCGTGACGGATGGATTTTATCAATCTCCTGTACCATCCAGGGGTCTGCCAGGCTTCAGAGATGAAGAGGGTTCCTATATTCATATGTTAATACATTTTGGCAAATACTTAAATTGCTTCAGCAGGGCATTTCACTTGGATGATGGTATCAGACTTTCTTTTATTTGAGAGTATGCAATCTTCATCTTGTAGTGAGCCTCGCTAGAAATTTTTAAGTAAATATTAAGCAAAGGTGAATATTGAAGAAATCGATATTCTCTTTAACCCGTCTCTCAGATGGCACAGATGTTTCTGAGAAATGATTTGGGTTTTGGTTTTGTTTTGTTCCACATGAGGGAAAAAGGAAGGAAGAGAGGGGAGCTCAGCAGCAGGCTTGCGGAGCCAGGCTGTGCCTTCCCTGGTGATCCTGGCTGATGGCGTGCATGGGGTGAACGGCTGGGTTGGAGGGCTCGGGAAATAAAAGGCGAAGCGCACTTTGATGTATTAGTGTTGCCTCTTCCTCTATATTCTTGGGAAGCTATTCATAATCCTTTATTACAGGTCAGTGATACAAGAGTGTGTTAATACAAGTGTCTGTTTTCTTTTGGAGCATGCCCTTATGGGAGATGCCGTAAGAATACCTTAGCAGGGGAAAATGTTTGGTTGTTGCTTTTTCGCCTGGGGGCAAAAGCGTGTTTCCACCCTGATCAAGTTTACCCAATGGCTTTTTATCATGGGATGTCTGCCTGTATACTGGAGTAGTCATTAAAAGTACTGAGGGATTTGGGGATTGTTTTTCATCTTCTTAACTTCTTGACATGGTAATGCTGGCAGAGTGGCACCTTGCTGCCCAAGCCTGCTGTCACAGTCTCAAAGTCAGGATTGATTTTGGTGCCTGTAGCATACCTGGGGTAGGGACCTGAGGCTCAAAGGGTTGATGAGTGTTAGCTGTCATTAACTCCAGCTGGAATTACAAAGCTGAGTCTTTCTGAAAGCTGTCATCAAAGTTACCAACCCCATACCCCTTGTCCCTCTTTCTCCCTCTTTCTCTTACAAACCTTCAAAAGGCTTTAGAAAACTCGTTTTGATTAAATTCACAGCATCTGGAGAAAACATTTCTGTAGTTCTTGAAATGATGTTGGACTGTGAAAATGATGCTACTGTCAAAGCCCTGGATGGTTTTGATGCTGTGCACTGTGTATCTCTTCTGCTTCTTCCCGACTTCGCTAACAGAAATTAGGAGGATTTCTCTGGAAAGATTCTCACGCCTCCCCTTTGCGTTCAGCCAGACTGGCACTGGTTTTGGGGACAGGAGATAAGAGAAGTTTATTCCTTGTTTTGAAGAAGTATTGATGTTTATAGCATTAACGGAAATGGATTATTTGGTCCTATTTTAGTTGCTGTTGTTTAGTGTGCCATTAAAATGTTTACTCAGATAAATGTTAAATATATTTGTCAAGAGAATGGGATTGTTTTCCTTATGATGTTGTTTATCCTGAGGAAAAGTCAAATCCCTTTGTTTAATGTACCCATCTGGTTTACAGAAGCAGTGGAGATCATTTGTATTTGACCATTTTAGCGGGTCAAAACCCAACTGTGTATCTTGGTTCGGGTATATTTTTATTTGCTTCAGAGAGGAGCCAAGTTGGCAGGACACCGGAGTTCACATCGGGACAAGGAGTAGGCGCCGATTCTGTAGGTCAGACTCCTTGCTTTGTTGGTTGTCGTCCTGGTTCTCTCCCCTTTATTAAGTATGGACTGTGGTTTTGTGATTAGGGTTTATCTCCTCGTTACAGCTTTCTGGTGATGGGTACGATGGCTAGGTTTGTTTGGTGCGTGCAATCAGTTAGTATATTCCCTAGAAGAAAATGAGAGCAGTGTTTGCATCAGGACTTTGAAAGGTGGCATTTCCTGCTGCTTTTCAGACTGTGTACCAGGAGTGTCTGATGAAGTGAGCTCTTTGTTGTTGAAACTCCCAGAGTCGGATTCTGCCGTGTGATACTTGATAAGCTATTTCAAGGGATAAACAAACAGCAAATCTGAGCTAGAAAATAGAATTTGTGCAGCAGCCCTTTTTTTTCCCCCCTTGCAATTACATTTCTAATATTTTGCATGCCAAATCTGAGAAGTTTTAACAGATGGCAGATGTAACTTTGGCATAAAGTTGCGCAGCGCCTGCAGCGAAAGGGCGATTCTCTGTTTTGTGTTAGTTTTTAGAGTCTCTACTCCCAATTTCTGTTTTTGTCACACCATTTCTGCCACCTTTTGCTTTGGTGATTCAGTACCTTAAATTACTACAGTCCTGGTGCAGTAGTAAGCTACCTGGGTTTTTTGCACAGAAGCCCATGAATAAATATAATTGCAATTTAATTAAATAGTTGTGTTATACTTTTACTGTACAGTTACACCTTTGCCAGTAGGATGCTCTCGTTCTGTGCAGTTAAGGTGGAGAAGCTGGTGGACGACAGAAGGTGGTACCCAAATCTCTGCATTTTCTTGTGAGCGTCCAGTGGCCCTTGTTTGGTGGCTTGTTCTTAGAAGCCCTTACTGAACGCAAAGAGAAAACATTGAGTCATGGGATCCTTTTCCTTCAGATAGTGATTCAGCTTTTACTGTGTTCCAGGTGCTTCTGGAGTCGGGCAAATACAGGCTGTAATCCTGAATTTTGATTTCTTGAACTTGTGTGCTGCTTACAGAAACGCTCCTTTATACTGCTTGCAAGTATTTGATTTGAAAAGTGCATGCTCGCTTCATGCAGTCAGAGAGGCCACAAAAGATTTGCTGTTTTCCTAGGAATTTTGCTTTTTCTGCTGGAAGGCATCAGAGTTTTCGGTAGGCAGCATGAGCTGCGGCTGAGCTGGAGCACAGGGACGTGCCTCCTGCTCTACAGGTAGACCAGAGCCGTCTCTCTCTAGGAAAGAAAAGTAGATGCATGTTAATCAGTGGCTAAATTGGAGGGGCAAGAAGGGCTCAAGGCAGAAAAGGTCTGGACACCTGCAGCAATAGATCATGGGTCCTGTCTCCACGGGCATGGCCTGAGGGTTTCCTGGGGAGGCGGAGGAGAGGAGCCGGCGTCAGGCTCTGAGCAGGAGCAGATGCTTTAGCAGGACGGCAGCTCAAAGGGGTCTCCTTGTCCGACGGGGTAATGATGCCTGATAGCTACTGCTTTAAAATGCATAAATTAAGCTTGGTTTTGGCTTTGCAATTCCTGTCAAAGTCAGAGAACAATGTTCTGTTGCTGTCCTGAGGCCAGCTGGAGTTTTCCTAGCTGTAGGTTTTGAGTGTGTTTTTTCTGGTTGAGTTTCTGGTATTATAAATGCCGACATTTTGGAAAGTCTTCCTTTTAGAGTTGTCTTTTTCAATCTTTTTTTTTGGTGGTATTGAGCAATGACGTGCTTCTGGATAGTTTCACATAGGCTTATTGGAGAAATCTGGGGTTATTCTTGAGAAAGCTGAAGTAATTTATGTCCTAAAAAATAAGACTTTGACATTTGTTAGTACTGCTCTGTTGGTGGCAATATTACTGTAGTAAAAATTGCCATTTTTACTCTTATTGAAATTCCTACTTTGATTTTGTTGTCATGTGATCATCTTTCCCCCTAATTTTGTTCCAAATGCTGTACCAGAGAGTAACTGGTAATTAGTGAGTTGTTCTTTCTCTATAGAAGAGCAGTCATGGTGCTGCTACTTGCTCGCCAGGAAACAGCTGGATTTTTATCAGATCTTTGTAATTGTTAGAAGAGGAAGAAATCTGTAGAGCTCTCTGTCAGATGGAGCGAGAGTACCAGAGACTGTGAGGGGCAGCCTGTGCTTGGGACCATTGGGAAGTCCACTCTTTACATCTTCACCTGTGGAAGGGTCTGAGAACCGCCTGGAAGCCAGGATGCTCGGTGTATGTGCCTTAAAAAAGAAAAGGCTGTGTTAATATGCTCAAAGCTATGAAGCTGCTGCTTCTCTTGTGGGTGTCAATATTTATTTAGCTTGCTGATATTTTATTCTACTCCAGCTGCAATGCTGTGTGCTGTTGCTTCCTTTCCCTATTAACAACAAAGAGGAGAATGGGGGAAAATAATACCTTGTACTCTTTGCCAATGGAGATCTAAATACAGTATTTGTATATTCTTTTGATAATAATCTGTTGTTCCTTGATAATGATGATGTTTCCTGACATTCTTGTATATTACACATACTTTTTTTCTGTTTCTTAAATTTAAGTAAATGATTTGGTGCAGCTGGGGGAATGTCTCCATAGGAGGAAACACGTTGCAATGAGTTGCTTCAGGATTATTTAAAAGCAAAAAAAAAAAAAAGGCAATTGTTTTCTATATCTGCTCCCTCTTTCTGACTTTGCAGTTGGTATGAAGTGAAACAGATTATTTTTTTTTTGCCTATTCTTTGTTTGTTTATTTTTCAATGACCTGGGAAGTTGGACAGCTCAAAAGCCATACTGAGCAAAACTAATAAAAATATCTGACTAGCTGAAAGCTTCAATTCCCTGATGGAAAGGCGGTTTGTTGAGGAGAAAAAAGTAAGTTCAGAAGTGGCGACCATTAGTGGCTATAAATAAAGAGTTACTCATTTAGGCTCTCAGATGGATAAAAGAGAGAGGTTGTTCCAGTTTTTCATCTTTACCGTGTGGTAAAAAGTAAGGTATGTCGTGCCCTGCCATTTTTTTCAGATAGCTTTAAAAATAGCTGCACTTGTGCTGTTTTCTGCTCAAAGAAAGGTCTTAAGTATTCTTGTGTAAATGGCAAAAGCTGCTTGGCCCCAGTCTGAAATAAACACATGGATTTATGAATCATTTCACTTCTAATAAGATGTGTTCCCTGCAGGGGCAGCATCTCCATTCTGTCAGTACATTTACAGTTTTGATAAAACACTGGATTCTGTCCTAAACCTGTATCTGTAATCATGTGAGCAGTATGGAAACAGCGTAGGGAGTAGCTAACATGCGCCTAGTGGGTCAATAGGTCTTGTCTTTTGGAAAATAAAGCCTGGTGAAGGAGCAGGCTGATTTTCTTCCTTGGGGGCCCCTGGTGTGGCGGTGAGGAGGAGGCCACAGACCAGGGAGAAGCAGCGATATGCTGTGACTCCCCGGAGGACGCTGGTCCCTCTGTGGAGTTTGGGAGCAGCTTCGGAGGGGAGGCAGGTTTTCCTGGTCTCCAGGTGCTGGGATTAACCCTTTTCAGAGGTTCTGCAGTCTGTGTCATTGGGTTTCTTGTACTGTGTATGGTGCTGATCCCAAAAATTACATTTTAAAAGTCTTTATTGAAAGCAGCAGCAGCTACCTTTTACCCTTAGCTTAGTGTGTTTCAGCCTCATTAAGTGAGCAACTTGGGGGCTTGCATGAATAGCTAAATAATAATTAACCTCTCTTCGACTTCACTGGTGTGGAACTGGGACCTTCATCTTCAGACCTGGATTTCTTTCGTTGTGACCAAGCATTGAAGCTTGCTGTGTCCTCTTTAATGCCGAGCACATTTGTGGATGTGTTACACTTCTTGGGCTCCTTTGGAAAGTCATAATAAAGGTGCCATGCTCCTGGGCTTATCCTCAGTTGGAGCGAGTTTGGTTTTGAGCGTCCTGCTGGCCGTGTCTCTGTGTAGGGCATGTGGCACAGCAGCTCTCCGGCAGGCAAGAGGGCTGTTTCAAAGGTCTCCCCGGAGCCGCGGGTAGTAGAGGCGAGCCGACCGTTCCCCACCGTGAGCTTTGCTTCTCTTATCAGCGGATGTTGGCAGTTCCCAAACACGCGGCTGCGATAGCGGCTTCTGGCCGGGCAGGAGGGGGAAGTCATTGGGGAAGGGAAGGCGCGCGGGTGGGTAGGTTTAAAGGCGCAGGAGAGTTTTGGGGTTTCGGTGATGTATAGCTAAGCTATGCGATCACGGCTAAAGATAACGAACCCAAAACAAGCAGCAGGAGAAAGTGTTGAGGCTTGGGGTTTCTGAAGTTTGGTGCCTTGGCTTGCATAACATCAGGATGTATGATTTGTTTTCCATGGAGATTTAGCTCCTTAAGCTGCTCTACTTAAATCAAGATCTCTTTGCTTATTTTAGCAAGGTTGGTAATGATGAATGTGGGACACACAGTTCCACCTGAATTGGAGAAGAGTCGTAATGTATTTACAATTACACGTGTTCTGAAACACCTTGTGGTTTTGGCCTCTAGCTGGGTGCAAGTCGCTTGGCTTCCTACACCTCACAGTCCAAGCTTGCCACAGGAGAATTAGTGAACGTTTAGGGAAAGATGTCCCTGACCATGGCAAGGGGAGGGTTGAACTAGATGGTCTTTAAATGTCTCTTACGACCCAAACCAGTCTATGACTCTGTGAACGCTATCCCTATTGGGAGTCAGGAAACCTCCACAACTCTATTTAACAGTAACCAGTCAAAATGACTAAAATCCAGTAGCTAACGACTGCTGATCTCAGTACAAATTGCGTTTAGGTGTCAGTGACCGTGGTTCAAGCATAGCTTCTGCAAGTCTACTCTCAGGCTTACTAAAGCGGGCGCTGAAGGGCCCTTCTGCATCGCTGCTGTGTCCCCCCAAGGGGCTCACGGTGGGTGACACAGCCCCACCTAAGTCGCGCTGCCTCCTCCCTCTATCACCCGGGAGCGCTGGTGCGGCCCCGGCAGCCGTGTCCCGGCCGGCGGGACGAGGGCGGGAATCTCTGCCACAATCAGGTCTCTGTGCTCCCCGCACAGATGCCGCTTTGTTAACAAACGACTTGTCTAACTTACTACCGTTTTTTAACCCGTCTCAGTGTCATTGTTGCACTGAGTTCTGTGTGACTGTGGAGCTGCTTTTATTGCAGGCATGTTCCTGGAAAGCTAGGAATGAGGGTTTAATTTCTAATCAAATTTTCTTTTTAATGAAGCCAGTGAACCATCTCCTTACCAATGCGATGCCTGGTGGCATGTGTTGAGGAAAGAACATTTACCACCGGTGACTTTTGTAGTGGAGACGCTCAGAACTGACTCTGAAGTTACATAGGAGATTTTTTGTCTTTTTAGGAATCTGTCCTTAAGAGACGATTGCCTTTTGGGAGAGCACAAATATTGCTACCATGTTGGCCCCCCAGAAGGCTGAGTTTCAGTGATGCTCCCTTTAATTTAGCAGAGAGGAAGCAGAGCAGTGTACGAAGTCAGGAGTGACGAGAGGGTGCCTTGTAGTTCCTAACTCTGCTGAAGAAATTGAATTGCGTTAGGACTAGATGGGGATAATTACGTGCCAGCCTGTCTCCTTCAGGCACCAGATGGTATCATGAGACCTGCTGTTAGGAGGGAAAAAAAAAAAATCCGAAGTTAGAAAATAGATTTAAAGAAGAACCAGACATTGCGTTCTCCTTGAAATGAGCGTGAAGAAGCCGCGTATATGACATTATACATTATTGTGTGAAGTAGTAACGGAGTTTTACAGGTGAGTAATGTTCAACACCTGGGCGCAGCACCATCCCGGTTCCTCACGCGGCAACCTCGGGGATGGCGGGTGTGGATGTGCCTGTGCCAGGGGTGATTCACAGCCCGCCCCTGCTCCCCCCGCAGCAGTCGAGAACGGACTTGCTGGGAAACGTTTCTGCTGGAAGCTTCTTTTTGCAAAAGAAGGACCATCGAGTGAAATAACGTATTTTATTTCTGTAAACGTGTCTGTAAAATATTTTTAGGCAAAAAAATAAATGGATGCAATTCTATCTGAGGGAAAGACTTGTACAGCATAGTGGGGTAAAAAACAAAACAAAACAAACCAACTTCTGCAAGTTGGCTGTATTACCTCTGGAAGTTGGATATGTTTGAGATAGGTCTTAATGTGATCTTGAGGAATTAAAATGAAGCATGTGTCTCTGCATACTTCCATTTATGTGCCTAGATTTTGTAGTTGTGCTGTACCAATGGGATCTTGCTTATATGAATATGAGGTGGGGATTTAGCTAATAGGAGAAGAAAACATCGTGAAAGCATGTGTATTTTTTCAGGTATACACAGAAGTTCTGACAGTCAGATTTGTGCATAAACAAACATGCTCGTGGTTATCTGAAGATGAAAGGGAACTGACAAAGTGACCAAAACAATGTTGTATAAGTGCTCTCTTCAAAAGATCTCTGGTGATAAACAGCTGCCAGAGTTTAGCTGCCCTCATTGTGCACGTGAGCAGCTAGAATTATGATGAAATTGCAGACACTTCTTCAAAACAAAGACAAGTTGATACGTGAAACAACAGGGAAGTTGTAGGAAGAACAGCCCATGAGCAGGAGGGAAGGTGATGTCATGTGGACGCTGTCGTGGGATTTGGATGATTTAAACTGCATCACTGCATCTGCCAAAGGCTTGCAGCCCTCAACAAGTAGTTCAGTCTGCTTTTGCCAGTTCTCTAGTTGCAAAATACTACAGGATTTTCCATTTCCAACGTTTATTTTTCCCTTTTCCCGGATAGAGAGGTGTAGTGCATAAGGCTCTTGCCCTCCCCGAGCCCTTGCGCTGATCCAAATAAAACCAGATCCACTGCCCGTGCTGAGCAAGGGGCCAAGTTCTGGTTGGCTTTCTTGTTGAAGGAGCAGGCACGTTAGTCCTTGTGGTTTGCAGTATTTTCTGCTGCACACATGAAAGTAGTGTGGAGCTCCAAGGACACAAAATTAATTTCCTTACAGGTGAGGAAGTCTCTGTTCCTGCCTGCAGAATGATGTATGTTGTATGCTGCATAGGGAGTTAAAGGTAGTCTGTGCAATAAGCACAGAGTTACTGTGTTTGAGTTTATGGCTTCTTTGAAAAGAAAATTGGTTCTACTTAAGGTCAAGTCTTCCTGACCGGCCAAGTCAAAGCTCGGAGTTAATACAGAGCTGGCAGTGGAGGAACACATCGCTACTGCAACACTTACTGGCAGTAAAGCATTAAGTGGCTTTTCGTGATTCCTGCTGCCCTAGCACTGAGGAGACACCAGCTTCAGCAGAACTGCTGCGTGGGGTTGGATTTTCTGGTAATCAGGAGCAAGACAGTTCTCAGATGTTCTGTTGCTCTGAGATTAATGATAAGGCTTTTTTATTGTTATTATTTTTGAAGAGTAAAAATATCATTTTGGCTAAAGCAATCTGAATAATCAGTGACATGCTTAAAAACATTCACTTTTTTGAAATGACGCTTCTGAGAGTAATTCATTAGAGACAGGTACCCCTCTGGGTGACCAAGTTTGAGCATTTTTCCCAAAGTAGGTCTGGGCTGAAGAAGCACTCATTCATTCGTGGGCACGCATCACGTTCACATCAGCTGAAATGAAGCACATGCTCTTTCAGGCAGAGGAGGCTTTCCTGAATCCTGTTTTGTTCTACAGTAATTTGCCCATATAATGCTTCTCTTTGCACAGTTCCATGCTCGAGCATTTGTGGAAGGTGTTTTTTCAGCAGTGTTTAGGTCATTTCATTTTACTTAAGAGTTATTAAGAAAACCACCGCCCAAACCCAACAAATAGCCGTTTTGTTGACTCTCAGTGTAGTAATATGAGGAGTGACTTTATTACTAGTATGAAAAGTAGTAAAAGATCTGACTGTGTTTAGGCAAAGGAAGACGTTTATATTTATTTTAGGCCTGCGTTCTTTAGTACCATAAAAAAAAAGATTAAATATGTTTTAATAGCACTATGTCAAGCAGTCATGGAAAATTCCCAGTCTGAGCTTGTGCAGACATTTGTCTACTATGAAGTCCATATACTTTGGGTTTTGGTTCTTTTTGTATTATTATTTAAGAAAAAGCACCTCTCTAGGCAGGCAAGGATCAGTAACACTGCATTTTGAGCACTACACTTGCATTTTAATTTAGTCACACTGCTAATTTGCCTTGAACTTAACTGAGCAATCACCTTCTTTATCAATAATTTAAAGCAACATCCTTGTGACGGCAAGCCTATGAAGTCCTCCCAGGTTTCACAGACTGGGGAACTGCACCATGCTGTGGGAAGTAGATGTTTATGGAATTGTCTGGGCTGATCTTTACGGAAGAGTTTGTTGACTTAATTCATTGCTAAATAAAATAAATTGTTGTGTAAAGGTTTGTGCTCCTGAGCAGACATACTTTCAGAGGTAGCTAAAAGAAAGATTGTGGTTCCCTGGGCCAACAAAGGTTGCTCATGAAAGCTTGCTGTCCAGAATGACTTGTAGCTTCCAGCATACCTTTTGGGTGGGAGTGTGATGGGGGGAGCTGGGAAATGTAGAGCAGGGAGGGATGTGTAAACTTACTGGAGCGGTTTCCTTGCAGGAGCAAAGCATGCTTTGGTCAAACTTGCAGTTGCTGCATGGTCTGTGTATGTTGTCTGTCTGTTGCCTGGTAGAGGTATATGTTAGACTATGAATTGGGTAGTGTGTTTTGAAATACCATCATAGAATAGTTTGGTTTGGAAGGGACCTTTAAATGTCACCTACTTCAACCCCCCTGCAACAAACAGGGACATCTTCATCTAGATCAGGTTGCTCAGAGCCCCGTCCAACCTGACCTTGAATGTTTCCAGGGATGGGGCATCCTCTCTGAGCAACCTGTTCCACTGTTTCACCACCCTCATTGTAAAAAAATATGACTTCTTGAAGATGAGATTGCCAGAGTGGAAAGAGGTGCCAGCTCCTGGCTATGCTCTTGCTAGCAGCAGGACCCCCTGCCTTTTGGTGCATCCCTAGCTCTCCACAAAGATGCTTGTGCTTCACATGCGAATACGTTTCACACACCCTCCGTCTCCACTGTAATTGCATTATTTTCACCAGCCTTAAAGTCTGCTGGGGTTCACTTTCGAATACCTCTGTCTCAAAGCAGCTGTGTTCTTGCTGTGGCTTTCCCTGGTCTCACATCAAATTTTTCTAATCAGGGGAAGCACAGCTTTCCACAGCCGTCGGTCATGGAAGCTCCTGGCTGGGGCAGATGTGGCTGCTACTCGCAGCTGGCAGGTCTTTGTGTGAAGGAAATAGGATCTCCTCCCTGGATTTAGACCAAAAAAAATGGAGTTCAGCATCTCAGCCCAAGTAGGTCACGTTGGTAGTAAACAGTACGATCTAATTTCAGACCTGATCCTTGACAAGTGGGAAGCAAAATCAGTCTCCCTGCTGCAGTGATGCTCTGCTTCTTCCCTGAGCTAATCCCCTTGGCTAATGGGAAGAGCTTGGGTGGAAGGGCATCAGGACAAGAGGTAATGGGCACAAACTTGAGTATAGGAAGTTCCACCTAAACATGAGGAGGAACTTCTTTCCCTTGAGGGTGGCAGAGCACTGGAACAGGCTGCCCAGGGAGGTGGTGGAGTCTCCGTCTCTGGAGACATTCAGAACCCACCTGGACGCGTTCCTGTGCAACCTGCTCTAAGGTGGCCCTGCTCTGGCAGGGGGGTTGGACTAGATGATCTCCAGAGGTCCCTTCCAACCCTGTGATGATTCTGTGATTCTGTGATTCTGTGATTCTGTGATTCTGTGATTCTGTGATTCTGTGATTCTGTGATTCTGTGATTGATTCTGTGATTCTGTGAAGGGGTTCCCACCTTGTTACATGGATGGTGCAACTCTGGGAGAATACAATATGTAGTTAAAATCACTTGGCTGAGAAGGTCCTTTGCCTACTGAGAGGCATGCTGCTGCTCAGCCCTGTTTTCAGTGTGCTTTTGTATACTGGACATAGCAATCTAGAACAGAGTCTCAGCCCAGATGCATTTCCTTGTACTCCTTGTTTATATCTGGGATAAGTGTCATTTTGTCAGGTATTAATATTGTAAATCACTTCTGTTTGGTTAAGTTCTTCTAATTGCTCTGTGGTGTAGGATTAAATCTTCTATCAACCTGTCGTACAGTAAAATGTGCATGTAAGCATGCATGCGTGCATGCAAAAAAAAATTACAGAAACAACTGCTTTGTGTTTCTGCTTTTTCTGCTCCAGCCACAAGTTGAGGTAGTCATCTTTCCTGTTAGCAATTGCCAGCTTGTAATGTAAACAGGCACTGAAGAAAAACAAATAAATAAATCGGCGCCAGAGTGATGCAGGAAACGTTCATCCCCACCATGAAAACAAGGGCGCAGAATGGGAATGCGTCAAATCTCTAGGTGTGCCCGTGAGGGAGGAAGCACGCCTCGCCTTTTTGTTGAAAGGTGGAGCGCAGATTTTGAGCTTCATCGGAAAGACGCTACCAGCCATGAGGAAAGGTGTGTTGTACATCCTAGGGACCTGCGGGCTGCTTTGCATGACCTGCCTGGGGGATTTGTCTGTAGATGTGAGATGGGAAATTATGTGTATGAAATTACAGGATTCAGTCCAGCGTGTGGCGTGAAAGTAGCTGTGACAGGAGAGGAGAAGGGTTGCTGATATAAATACCTCCTCCGTTTCTGGGTTTTCTACTAAAAGTGTTCCCCTTCTGGCAGTTTACTGGTGAATGAATTTAAAAAGAGTAGATTTTTAGTATATGTAAAATATATATGAAAAAATCCCAACAAAATAAAAAAATGAGTTGCTCTAATGACTCAGGTGACTCGCCCTGTACATGCTTCATTTTATAATTACACACTTGCAGAAAAATCAAAACACGTATGCTAATAAGAGTAGCGTTACTGGAAGGAAATGTATCTGGTCAGGGAGAAGTGGACTAAGCAAAATCAGGAGATTGCTTTTCAGGGGGTTGTGACCTTGAGGGGCTGAATATAATGAACGCAGTGTTTCAGGCTGCCTTTTTACCTTGCGACTGCTGCATACCATTGGTATTCATCAGCAGTGACAGGGCTCTGCAGTGGGAAGCCTTGCAAAGCATCACCTCATCCCAGAGAGGAGTTTAAAGCCGATAAAGTGCAAAACTGTTCAAAGCACATGCAAGAAATGCTGCCTTTTAGATGAACTTCATGGCTTTCTAACTAAAAATATAAGCTTCATTCCTAACTAACTTTAACTAAAAATATAAGCTTTGTTCCTAAATTTGCCTTCAGTATTGATTCCCGACTCTTTTTTTCTACGAAGTTGCACCTTGTGTATGCATTACGGTGGTGTAAAACGCCAGCAGTGCAGCCTGCTTTGGCATCGCGTAGCCTTTGGGGAAGCGGAGATTAGCCCTGATGGACAGTCTTTGGCTTGCACCATCCAACAGCTGTGAGAGACTCCGCTGGGATTAAGTTTCTCTTCTACTGCATCCTCATTCTCCCTGTCCCCAAAGATCCCTGTTTTGCTTCTGCACTGGAGAAGTGAATTAGGTGTTTTCAAATGCCTATCGCAATTGATTTTTGTTTAAAACCATTTGATTGCAGTTTGAGAAGTAACCTGTGAGTGGCTGTTTCATACTTAATGACACGTTGGTGTTTGTTTCAGGTTAGTAGGTTAGATCCTATTTAAGAGTTATTTAAAAACAGAATTAATTTTGAATTGGATAATACATTATTTAAGGTTATAGGGTTTTATCCTCCCCAATTTGATGTATTCTCTTCATATTTCAAGGGGGTGGGGGGTCATTTTACATAGAAATACAACAATGACCAAATCTTACATATTCTACATCTTGGTTCACGGCTGAGCTTTAACACCTGTTTGGGATTCTTTCTTAAGTTTCTGACCTGAGAATGAGGTAAAGACTTTAGTAAAGAAGGAGATGGGAAGAGCTGCTGCTGACAGCCAGTCCTTCTGCCAGCTCCAAGAGAATTATCCACCGAAGTCTCTGGGGGTGGTTCCTTCCAGGCATCCCAGACATCAATGGGGGTAGGTAGGACAAAAGAAAACAGGCTTTAGGAAGATGGGAGAAAAGACACCTTTTTCAGGCTGTAGACAGGTGCACCAATTTCAGAGAGTCCTGGTAGTATCATTTTTTCAAGTGCTGTGAAAGCAAATTAATTCTAAAATAAATGAAAAGGGGAATAAACTCTTTTTCTTCTCTCTATGTAGACCTGTGGGCCTCTTTACAGGTCTGCTAGAGAGTCTGAGGGTCACTCTAAGACTTTTTTTTTCTTCTTCTTTTTCTTTCCCCCCTTTCTGAAAATAGAGAATATCTATTTAAAAAGTCTATACCCAGACTTTTCCTGTAGTTTCTTACTTCCACCCTGTTGGTTGGATCTCCCACTAACTCTCCAGCAAACGTGCTTGCCCCATTTCTGCGTAAAACAATAATATGTGTTACTTCATGGGTAATCCTGCTAGGAGTTAATTAAAATACTGTTGCCTGCCCACTTCTGTTCTTTTTAAGACGTGCGTTTTGTTGCCATATGCAAGGCAGCGAGCTGCAGGAAGTTGAAGGGCAAAAGGTGTTGGGTATCACATGCCATTAAAAAATACAGACGTCCGTGTGAGTTGTCCCCAAAGAAGGGAGAGATTTTGCCTTGTTTGGAGTGCCTGTCCTCCCAGCTCCAAGAAGGGTGCCTGCCGTGGGGCTGGCCCCATATGAGCTCTGCAGGGAGCCAGGCTGAGCTCAGCCGATGCTCACCTGGCACGGCAATGGTCCCCTGCATCTCCTGCAATCCCTGAATACATGAGCCCTGGGCCACCAACCACCAGTGTTTCTGCCTCGGGTACGTGGCAACAAGCCAGCGCTCTGCCCTTTAATGATAAAGCATGCCATTACGTTTCTGCTTAATTGGTTGTGTTTTCATCGGGTGATCTCCAGACGGGCAATTTGGAGTTGCTCGGTGATTATTGTGGTTTGCAAGCATACAAATTAGTGTGGGAAGCTGCTAACGCTAGCCTTGCAAATTTAGGACTTCAGTGGCAGGATTGGCTTTTTCTGCACTGTCCTGAAGCACGAAAGGTAAGGAAGGAGAGTGCAGACAGGTGCCATGCTGCCCTCCATTTGTCGGAACATCCCTATGTTGCTCTGGCGAAGGATCATTCCATCATCCTGGATTTTTAAGGCTTTAAAGGATCCATTCATTTTTATTTAATTAATTTTTAATGATGGTTGGGTCCTGGGTGTGAAGTACTGGTTCCCCACCACCTCAGGTTGTTTCCTAACCCCTGTTGGACTTGTTCTGTGTGATGCTGCAAGCCTGATAACATCTGCCTGAGCTTCCCAAATTGGCCTCGGCACTGGTGCTGGCCAGAAAACCACATTTTCCTGGCTAGCTGTAGGCATGGCTTGTGTTTATCCTTCATCTGGCTTCTCAGGGCTCCTGGTCCTGCCTTTGATCTGTGATGAGCTGCCTTACACCCCCCCTGAGGGACCACATGTGTTGGGCTGTCTTAGCTCTGGCCCTGGTTTCAGGACATCTACCCTGACTTATAACAGGGCATATGGACAGGGCTGAGTGGGTTCTGTTGGAGAAAGCTCTGTGGCTTACGGGAATGGGGGACCTGAGCTCCATCTGCTAGGTCTGGTGCTGCCCAAACCTGTCACCTGCCTGTGGTGAAAGCATATCTGGGGTTTGCTCCTCAGCCTGGGGTCAGATTGGCCAGATGGGCCGTCAGAAAGGCAAGGCTGCAACAGTTGTTGGAAGTGCAACTGAACAGGTCCAGCAGCACATCCTGATTTTCCAACTGCCCAGTAGTTTTCATCGGTTCCTCCTGGTTTCTGTATTCCATTAGGTATTAACCGTAGCAAATCCCCATTCTACATGTGCAGGGTCCTGTTGACATCTGTAGGACATGGTAGTTGAGTAAAGTTAGGAAAGGGTTCTGGTGTTTGTAGAGCAAACCACATGTAGTTTGCCAACAAATAAAACCCCAAACAATCCCCCCCTCCCATCCTCCCTCCAAAGCATGAACTAGAGATGTAAAGAAATAATTCAGAGCAATTACATACTTTAAATACTTGTGTTTCTGTGGTGAAAGAGTGATATGTAGTGATGATACTGTGAAAGCAAAGCTGCAAAGAGAAATGAAGGCCGGTGAATCGCCTATTGCAAATTTAGTGTGAGGGGATCAGTAAAACTTAGGAGAAGAAGTTGTTACCTGATATTTAAAATTCTCCCCTTTTTGTTACTCAACATTTCTATTAGTGAAATAAATAAATGTGGGCTGTGGGCTGAGTGGTCCATATTTGTCTTTTCTCTCTCCCTTTCACACTTACTTTCTTAGCCTTGGACTATACTCTTGCTAATTCTTATGACAACAAAGTATAAACTGTGTCTCTCCAAAATCCTGAGTTTTAATTTTAAGAAAATAGGTAGCTTAGAAGAAAAGGGGAAAAAACCCAAACCACACTTGTAAAGAATGTAGGCTGGGTGGGTCGCTTTGTTTTTTGTCTTAAGGCTCTAATTGTATAGTTGTTTTTTCTGCAACAATTAAGGCTGGAAATATTTTCCCTCCTTGCTCATCCTTGCTCTAACCCAGGAAAATGATTCATGTGTAAACTGATATTTTTGACTTGCAGGGAGATGTGAACAATTTAAAAAAAAAATAAAATCTATGTAATATTATTAGACCTGAAAAAGGATCGTGAAAATTGACAATATGGAAATAAGAGCTCAAGTGGAATCTTTTGTACTTTGATGCCAGTAACTTGCAAAGCTTGTTACATTGCACAGTCTGCTGCTTAATATGAGTTATCTTTTTCATACAAGAATCCCACCTGACTAAAATTAAGTTTTCTTGGAATTGCCTGCTTCTTTGGCAAGGGGGTGGGGAAGAGAAAAAGAGGAAAGAAGACAACACTGAGCTTCCTAGAAACCAGGAATAGTCCTTGCCTTGCAAAATTCATATCCTCCTGTGTACTTTCTGGTGCAACACTGGCATTTTATCAGTAACGGTCCATGATGCAAGAATGCTTTGATAAATACCGCCAGAATAAAGTCAGATGGGTGGCAAAGAGTGGTCAATGGCAGAAAATGTGTCTTGATGAGAAATTTCACCTGCTTTGCAAATTCAAATCTGGCTGAACCAGTAAAATGTCCCTCTAGACAAGGCATATCCATGCTTGCGTAGCACAGGTAGCATCTGTGGAAAAACTAGCACTCTATAGTTGTTCCATATTTAGTTTTTCTTCTAAAAAGTCAATGTCCAGGTACATTGTAGAACATTATTAAGAACTGAACAGTTCCTTGACTAACGAGCCCAGCAGATTCATGCTTCTTGAAAATAAGTGTTAAATGCCTCTCTTGAGGACCCATGTGTCAAAGGAATGTGGGTTGTTTTTTTTTTCACTTAATCAGCTCAGTTAAAGATGTTCCTCCTAAATAAAATGTTTTGAAATGAGACTGAACAGCTGTCTCTACAAGCAGGAGTTCCCGTTTTGCAAACAAGACTCTCTGTGGGCTTTGCAGGAGGTGAATGAGAAACATCTTTCCAGTTCAGTCTCCAATTTAGCCTCATTTCAGAGTGGTCGGTCTCTCCTGTACCACACGACTGGTGCTCATGGGTAGCTCCCCTGGCTTTTGCTTTGTGTTCTGCTCAGGCAGGAGAGGCAAGAGGAAGGTGGAAGAAAACGCCAGGGTGTTTTACAGCACTTGTGAAAAATGCTTTTGAGACCATTAGCAACCTGTCGCAGATGACAAACTCGGGACCTGGGAGGTTTTAAGGGCAAAGTTTCTTAAGAAGAGCTAAGTTGTGTGGCTGAGGCACAGTAAAGAGGGTAGTGAAGAAGATATTTCTACAGGTCTTTGAGACACCAGTCCCAAGAGCGTGGCTGAAGGAGGGAGTGAGAAGAGGGTGCTAGCATGACTTCACACGTGCATTTAGAAATCCTTCTCCACCTTGATGTGAGTTTAGAAGCCTGTCATCTAGCGTAAGCAAAAAGTTGCCAAGCTGGTAGCTTTTGGACGGGGGACTGCCAAGCATAACTGTGGATGAGCTACAGGCATTTTGGCAGGCTGTCCTCTTGTCCCTGAGTCGGTGACAGACAGTGATGCACAGCAGTGTAACAACTTGCTAGACGATATGGAAAAAATTATGTTAGCAGAAGCTAGTGGTGATTTAAATTGGCTTGTTTGGGCAGTCGTGCTGGGATAACTGCTCTTGCTGTATTGCTGGAGGCTTTGGTGAACGGTTTTTAGAGGAGAGTCTCCCTTTCCTGCTGCTTTTATGTGCGCTGTTCTTCCTCGGTTCTGTCTTTCTTAACGTACCTGTTGAGGTTAAAAAAATCTCAGCTCCCATGGATGAAGAATAGGGTGTGTGCATGTATACACTTCAGTTAAATTCAGTTGGTTTTGAGGAAACAAAGTTTTGTGTCCTTTGTGGTTTTGTGTTTGGGTTGTTTTTTTCTTCTTTGGTTGTTTTGTTTGGGTTTGGGTTTTTTTTTTTTTTACATTTGTAGTCATGACTGTAATTAATAAAAATTGTGTTTTGGGAAAAAATATGAGTGCTTGGCAAAACTGTGCTGTCATCAAAGACAGAACTGCAACTCCCACTGAAATCTGTGAAGACAGAGTTAGGACTTGTTTGGTTCTTAGGGTAAGTTTTAAGGATTTTGTGAGGATATTGTATATTCCTCTTTAGGAATTCAAATAAGGGGAGAGAGTTAGGTGCTACTTTTAAGATGACCATGAATGTACGAGGAGGTCTGTCACTTGCCTGGCCACTGGTACCCCCTGCCCCAACATAGACGGTGATGGAAAGGCTTACAGTGGCTCCAAGCTCTTTTCCCCTGTGTTCCTTACATCTCCCTGTTGCCATCAGTAACTGCCCCCTCTTCTTTCTTCTCACCCCCTTGTTGTCCTTTTGAATTACTTACCTTCCTTACTGCGTTTTAACAGATTAAAATTCCTCATACACATGAGTAAAGCTGGGGAGGGGAGAGCAGTGAAGGTGGTTGTCTCATGCCAGGCAAACCTGTGGTACCTGCTGGTGGTGGGATACACTGGGCCTTGAAACTGTGGGTCTGGTAGACAGAGAAAAGTTGCTATATGTATTCCCTGCATCCCTCATTTCTCATTTTTTCATTTTTATTCACAGTCAGTTGCCAAATAGTACTTGGAATCTATTTTTAATTTCAGAATTAATCAGAAATGCCATTGACTCGACTGCACAGAAACTGTTATTTCTTCACCTAAATTTGTAGGCACGAGGAAGAGCTGTTGTCTACTAGCAGCCTGTCTAGCTTGACTGCAACTGCTAACGACAATAGGCTTCCCAAATTCCTGTATTGTCACATTTTTGCAGCCATAATCATAGAGTCATAAAATGCGTTGGGTTGGAAGCAGGGACATCTTGAACTAGATGAGGTTGCTCAGAGACTCATCAAGCCTGGCCTTGAGTGTCTCCATGATGCCATGGTATAGGTTGGGCAGTCTTGAAATTGAAAAAAGTATTTTGTAAAACTTGTCAAAATGTAAAAGTCATACTTGAATCTCTCATGAAAGTCATAATTCAGACTGTAGCCATACTGATAACTCTCCCAAAAAAGACTTGATTGCATCTCATTGCTGGATTTGCTTTTGAGGGTGTGATAAAGCTGTTGTTTCCTAGCAGTGTGGAAGCCTCATGGTCCTCAGGAGCTGGCAACCGCGTCTTCGTTTTTCTAGCAGAGAAGTGCAATTGCATTTTGGCCTTTGAGTGAGGTCTGTTAGTGGTATGTGTCCTCACACTCAGCAGCAGAAGGTGTGGAGGAGCGTGCCAGTCCACCTGTGTATATAGAGGGTAATCTCTGTGTGATGTTTGTGCTGGGAATAACTGGAAGATAAAATGTTCTGTCTGGGTTTTTTTCTTGTGGTTTTTTTTTTCTTTTAAATATTTTTAAGTTGTCCATATTAGATGAAGCGGTGGTTTTGTAAGAAGCACTGGTGCTTTCAAGGGCTAGGGAAGGCATAAATTTATTCTGATTCCCTCTCAAGTCAGTAATAGTAATAATATATGTCTTAATCCAGTTTCTAGTTTTTAAGGTGGTATGGCACCGTCGGCGCTGCACTATCTCCAGTTACTGAAACAGAAGGAGATGGAGCCTGTTCAAGGTTAATCAGCAGCTGTTCCGCAGACCTTGGGAGCAGGAGAGCTGGTGCTTTGATCTGGTGTGGGGGATGGACAGGCAACAGAAACATCTCGTTTTCAAGGAGACTTTGTTCTGCAGGAAACTAACCCCCCTCAGCTGACCTTACACCCCATGGAAACATCTTTGTGGCTTTGTTCTCCTTTAAAACAGTAAAGCAAAGTGGTATTGTTCAGGAGGCAGAACTGAATTTGTGGAAAGGTGTTAGTAATTTACTCCGGTACTCTCTGAAGAAATTGTGATTAATGCCTTAAGTGCTTTGAAAATTAATTTTACCCCATTTAGCTGGTTTAAGTATGTGCCTAGATTTAGGTGCACGGTCAGTTCATTAAGTTGAGTTTAAGGTACTGAAACTCACATTCCATGCTCAAATACCTTCCAAAGCTGTCCTTTCTCTCACTGCCTATAGAGACTTAGGATTCAACTAGTCCTCTGTCGCTCCATCCATTCCTCACCACCCCATCAACTATTGGCAGAAGGCAGGCAGGCTGGCTGGCTGGAGAGAAATGGAGTCCATTAGTGGCACCATCTTGGCGTGGTTTCTAGAATATTATTTCCCTTTCACATGTTGTGTGGTGCTAGTGTACACAGACTTTTGTAGTGATTTTAGTGTTTCAGCCACCACTGTTTGTTTTGGATGCCTTTTGTTGATGAGCGCAGGAAGGCTGCAGAGGGGAAAGTAGGCACTGTGAAGGAGTGGATCTAGGTGAGTACTCTGAATTACAGAGTAATACGTCAGACAAATGGCCATTACTACTTCTTTGTTTCCCTGGACTTAGGTATGGAAGAACAGGTCTGGTTTTCTGCCTAAGTGGCTTCCACCCATTTTGGGGTGGAAGTCAGTGGGGGATCTCCAGCTTCCAGTGGACTTCATGAGTTTGCCACTGAGCAGTCTGGCCAAGCATGCACTCCACATGTTCAGAGTTCTGGGTACCTAAACTGAAGCGTTTTCAGTAATCCTAAGGTAACAGTGAGGGGTGAGTTTTCAGAAGCAAATGTGTTCATTAATAGGAAATTACCAAAGTTATATTTTTATCTGGATAGCTTCTTTCTTGCTGTGGCCTTTCTGTGTGAATTAGTAAAGAGGAGGAATGACGATAAATGTGGTTTTAGTTATCTTTTCCATTAACATGCTATGTCCAGCTTGACCTAGTTAAAAACATCTCTTCCTGTCTCTTAAACTTTGTATTTGGAGCCAAGCTACTGAGGTACATAAACAAAAGGTTCTCTAAATCTATATTGACTATTGTTCCTTTTGCTTTGCCAAGCCCTAATAGCGAAAAGCTTTTTGAATGCAGGTGCAGCATAACCTATGTTCACTGTTCTTAATTTGAAGCAGTTTTAACTGCTTTGAATCAACAACATTTGATGAGTCAACTGGATTTTAAGTTATAACATGTGAATGAGCAGCATTTTGACTTGGACAAGAACACAGTTATACAATACGTGCTTTTTCATATATAGAGAAACATGCAGTATATATAAAAATGTGATTGATGCGCAGGCAGTTATTTTATTCAGTGTATAACCTGTATGCATAGAAAATCTAGCTTCTTACAGTTCTATAAGAAACGCTCCACCATTTTACTTAGTTGAGATAAAGTTGTTAGCTAATTTTGTGATTTCCAGCATATACTTCCAATAGAAAGTAAAAAAAGGGTGTATTTTTATCATCTCCAAGAACAGAATACAGAGGAGGTAAGAGATAACGTTTGCATTTTCAGCAGCAAAATCTGTGAGGTTAGGAGTACGAGGGACTTCTCCAGGTGGTCTTGCAGCTGTGAGATTTGCAAACCTATTTCCTTTCCCTTTTGCCATCGGGAGAAATTTATTTGCTATGGAAATGGTGGCATATGGTCCTTCTTCTGCGAATGCTATTCCAAGTATTTTTACAACCTCGCTTTGTGGAAATAAAAAACCATTGGGCTTTAGTAAGTGCTCTGTGGCTTTGCTTTCCCACTTATCGCAGAACACAGCATGTTAGATGGGTCATCAGGGAGCTCTGGAGTAACCCCAGTTACCAGCCTTTTTCACCCCAAAACAGGTCCAGATCAATATAATGTGTCACCCTGTGCGTTGAGTGGAGTCCTTCCTCCTGTGTGTCCTGTGTGACAAGTCTTGTCCATAAATTATCTGCTCATGAAGATTTTGTTCCTAAAACTGTTCACTTGCACCTAACGAACTCACGGCAGAGGGACCATAGCCCCGTCGCAGAACCCGCTGGGCACAGGAGGCGGCTGTAACTTGCACTGCTTGTGAGGTATCTTTTGCCAAGGCTTTTTTTGGTGTGTTTTTTTTTTTTCTTCCCCTGCCCTAGACGGGAAGGCCTTGGAGCACCCAGCCCATGGACAGATCCCGTATTGTTGAGCTACCTTGCCAGGGAACACGTTGTATTTGCATTTCAGATGCCTGGGGCTTTGTGAGCTGCATTGTTCCTTCCTCCCCTGAATAGCAGCTATTGACCCCTAACAATGTACATTTGTTTAAATCAAACCCTTTCCTACTCGCTTCAAAAAGCTTATTTTAAGACTAGCCCAGCCAAGTGAATGCTTCTGTGCAGGCCCCTTTTTATCCCCAGAAATAAAATTGCAGAATTAATTATTTCATTTCAAGATGGAAAACATTCTCCTCCTTGTGAGAGGCTATTTTGAATGCTGAGGTTTTGGCAAATTTTGTTGTGGCTAAATGTTTATAAGCTCTTCCTTGCCCTTGAAAGCATAAACTTCATGTTACTTGAGCTCGGAGATTTTGGGAAATAATAAACCATCGGAACAACGGGGGTTTGGTTGTCCTGAAGCACATGAAGAACTTGACTGTGTTTTGACAAATAGGTTTTTTTGCTGTTTATGTGTGCATTTAGATGGATTGCATTCATCAAGGAGAGGGAGGTGGCGACTGACTGGTAGAGACGCTTAATGCCCAGCAGCAGGCTGGCAAGAGCATTTCTCTGGCTGGTGGGAGGTCTGGGGCCAAACTGCCTTTGCTGCTCGGGGCGATTGTAGTACATGTTTCCACCCATCAAGCCATCAGGTCTCCAGAGCTTGGCTGTCTCAGTAGCTGCTGTCGTTAAATCTGTTACAATTTGTGAGTAAAACAGTGGAAGCTTTTCTATGCCTTGTTCCTGTGGGGTTATTAGGTCAAGGCAGAAAAGCCTGGTGAAGTAAAACTTTCTGTGAGCTGAACAGCCTTGTAGTCCTTCCATTTTGTGCCTGAATGATCCTACTAATAACAACAAAATATTTAAACATGAAACAGCAATTGTAAGACTGAATGGGGTTGTTTCGTGGGCTGATGGTTCTTTCTTCTAGTGTCCTATGTTAACTCAGGAGTATTTCATCTCATGAGGTTTCTAGAGGTTATTCCTGTTGGATGCATTAGAACTGAGTTGCCAGCAGGTTGAGGGAGGTGATCCTTCCCTTCTAATCAGCGCTGGTGAGGCCCCTCCTGGAGTGCTGTGCCCAGTTCAGAAGGGGCATGGACGTACTGGATTGGGTACAACAAAGGACGACGAAGATGATGAAGGAACTGGAGCATCTCTCCTATAAGCAAAAGCTGAGAGAACTGGGACTGTTCAGCCTGGAGTGGGGGGTGTCTCATTGATGTATATAAATACCTGGAGGGAAGGTGCAAAGAGGAGGAAGCCAGGCTCTTCTCGATGGTCCCCAGTGGCAGGGGTGCAGGCGGTGGTCACAAACTGAAACACAGGAGGTTCCCTCTGAATGTCAGGAAGCACTCTTATACTGTGAGGGTGACCGAGTGCTGGCATAGGCTGCCCAAAGAGGTTGTGGAGTCTCTCATCCTTGGGGATATTCAACAGCCATCTGCACATGGTCCTGGGCAACCAGCTCTAGGGGACCCTGTTTGAGCAGGAGGGTTGGGCTACATGCCCTCCAGAAGTCTCTCCCAACTTTAGCCTTCTGTGATGCACAGGTGAAGTGAGGTGGCTGAGAACATACAGGAATCTCAGGCAAAAGACTCAGAAGAAGTTCTTCACCATGAGGGTGGTGAGGCACTGGAACAGGTTGCCCAGAGAGATGGTGGAAGCCCCTTCCCTGGAAGTGTTCAAGGCCAGGCTGGATGGGGCTTTGAGCAACCTGATCTAGTGGGAGGTGTCCCTGCCCGTGGCGGGGGGGGTTTGGAATTAGATGATTTTTAAGGTCCCTTCCAACCCTGCTGATTCTCACCTTGCCCTAAGCGTATGGCGTGGTGTAGCGTGGGTACGGGATCTCTCTTACGCGGTGCTGTGCCGAGAGCTGCATTGCACTGACCCGCCAGGGCTGAGGGGCAGCGGCAAGACTCAAGTTTTCATTCTTGGGCAGTCTTGGAGATGGTGAGCTGATGGCAGCAACTGCATCAAGGAGAAACAGCCCTTTATCTCCCACCCTGGTGGTTGTGGTAGATATTCCTTAATCCTGACGATGTCACCTTCAAGTTGTCATCGCTCCTGCACCTGTACTTCAGGGACGCAGGACCTTTCTGTTTGCTGGCGGTGGGGGTGAGGTAGCAGAGGAAGTCCAAGAGCAATGCCCTCAGGTCAGCCTTCCTCCTTCTGGAAAGTGCGGGATGTTCGTGCCCTCGCACCTGTCAGCGCGAGGGTGTTCGTGCTGCTCGAGAAGGTTAAAAACAGAGCGGTGCACTGGCTTTCCTGACGGCCACAGTCCGATGCAGACCCAAAAGAGTTGGTGGAAGTGTTCCCTCTACTATCACTGAGCTTTGAATTAAATGTTCAGGTCCTCCCTATTGCTTTTACCACTTCTGGAGACACCTCTCCCTGCTGTTTCCCAGTCCCCTGCTCCCCCCTGCCCAGCCCGGGTGCGAGTGCTCTGCTTCCCATTTTCCTCTGCCCTCACCCTGCGCTTTTGAGTCAATGTACCCTGCGTTTGAACTGCCTCGGACTTGCCGTGAACCTGGAAACATCTGACTCAAGGTTTCAGAGGTAAAAGGGCAAACATCTCCGCAGGCATTTGCAGCATTTAAAATGGAAAGCAGTTTGTCAAAAGATGGAGGGGAAAATAAAATGATGCGGGATGCTCTTACATGGTCGTCCATGTGCAGCTGAGCTTTTACCATTTAGAGAAACCAAGTAGCAAGAGTTTTTACATTCTCTGTATCATTTTGTGTCTCAGTGCTGCGGTTCCCCTGTCATAGAAACAAGGATAATGTCTATTCAGCATTATCTGAAGATCATAACATGAGCTGAACTCATAACATGGCTGTAGTCTGTGGTAGACTCAAGGGCCACTCGCCTTATATGTGTAACAGAAATAAAAGTCTGTGTTTGCCATGGCTGTTAATCAGGACCCTGCACCCCACCAACTTTAACAAGGCTGTAAGTCAAGTTTCTGTGTAGAAATTCAGGCAAGGACAACGTTTGGATGCTAGCATGCAAAATTAATTATTTGAATTGTTTTTTTCAGTGATTGTACACCCAAAGTCATGAAGTTCTGATTATCAGGGTATAACCCAGCCCTTTTCTACCACCCCTTCACATTTTCTTTAGGAGAGAATGTGACTGCTGCCCATTTGGAGAGGACGGGAGTATAGTTTGGGTTGGAGGTCAGACCATGGGGTGCTGCTGCTCAGTGTTTTCATGCCAGCTGAAGCTGCCTTCTCTGCTGGAGCAACTTGAGGGGGTATCTTTAATGGGATGGCTTTTGCTGCAGCTGCAGCATCAGCTGTGGTTCCTCCTCCCACATCCTCCTCCCTTGTTCCCAGCGCTGGATCTTTCTGTTTTCTTGACACTGGATCTACCAGCCAGCTGAAAATTAAAATAGTCTATGCCTACCTTGTCTTACTAGACTGACTTACGTATCTCACTGATAGTGTCTCTGTTGTGTCCTCACCTCTAAAAAGCAATCGTCATTCCTTTGTAACCTCACTTGCTAGTAGGCTGTGGTTTTTTTTAAAATCCTTTGTGTTTCTGCAGGCAAGAGAGGAGGACCCTATAAAGGGCAAAGTGGTTCAGAAAAAAGGTGAAAGATGATAGCAGGGGGAAGTGCTGTGAGTGCTTAACAGAGGTTGAAAATAAACAGGTAGGGAGCCAGCCAATGTGGAGGAGGATCTTTTAAACTGTGTGTAAATTCAAATACTGCTTTGTAATTTTACATGTGCTAACATGAGGCACATGACCTGGAGAATTGGCTCCAGCTGCTCTTGCTGGCATTTAGGAACTTCTATTAAAAAAAAAGACAAGCACTTAAGTGTAGTTCTCCTGCGTTTACTATTTCAGCAGAAATCAACAAATACTTGCTGAGAGGTTATTTTATTTTATTTATTTTTCACTTGTTTGTTTGGATTTTGCTCTGCTTTCTCTCTGTTTACTTGATAAGTATTTCCATAGAAAAATATTGAGTGAAATTCTTTTTTCAGGTTTCAGTTATGCCATCTATAACTCTGTTTTGTTTATTGTAGGGGTCTCGGGTCTGGCTGCGAGAAAATAATCAGCATTATCCCAGTACTGTTCATTCCTGTGCGGAAGGAGTCGTTGTATTCAGGACAGACTATGGTCAGGTATGTACATCGCTCCTCTGTGTTTTCTCCTTTTTGATGCCCTATGGAAAAGAAGCTATTCTCCTTGTGGGAGGGGCTTGAGGGAAACTAAAAGCTTAAGGTTTGTGAATAAAACATCCCTTTTGTACGACTTGAATGCACAGCTTTGATTTTAATAGCTCTTCCCATTGCCTCACCGGTCAGTTGCTATGGTCATGCCTGACAAAGCTGAAGTGATGCTGTCGCTGGGAGCGCCTTCTAACACACAGGTCTGCGGTTATCTAGTTTACTGGAGGTTGGTGGCCTCTCCACGGTTGTATTACCTGACAATAACAGAAAGCCGGGCTGGCACGTGCCACTGCGGCATCACGGCAGTGGAGTGTCACTGATTCAATGGGAGGCAGCAAGGCACACCTCCCGGAGCAAATCCAGGGCAGCTCCACCAGCTCCTGTTGCAAGAGGATTGTGAAGGAAGGGGACCATTACTACCATCTCATTGCATTCTGGTTTGGTTTTGGTTGGGGATTTTTTGGGGTTTTTTTTTGTTGTTGTTCTGTTTTTGTTTTGTTTTTTAATTTTTAACTGCTTCCTGGTTGTCAAGCGCTCCTGGCTCCTGCCTGCCTGCAGGGATGGAGATAGGTCCTAGCATTTGCTCGGGTTATCTCAGCCATCTCAGGCAGTGTGTGCCTGCTGCGTTAGTGTAGCACTGGCAGTGTCTGGCTGCCAGCTGGTGAAGGAGGCTGGTGTGGAGCTTGTTCCCCCCTCTTTTTTAATTTTTTTTTTAAATTTTCCTTTTTAACCCCCAGAAGAAGGCAAAACTAGCACTGCCAGTTGCTGACAGCTTGTAAGTGCTCTGTTTTCTCACATGCTTGCTTTTTATTTGTCTATTTATTCTAGTCTCCCATTAGCCCACAGTTTATCCAGACCTAGCTTCCCTGAAGAAATTTCAGTTTTAGGTTGAGTCAGATATAAACAGTTACGCTGAGACAGACATGAACCTCTGGAGGACACTCACTTTGGCTTTTGGAGTACATTTGTTCCCTCAGTTTTGCTTCCTTTTCTTAGTTATTTGCACCAGATAAAGGTAGCTTCAGGTAGTGAACGAGGCTGAGGAAAGCATGGTAGAATGGAAAACATGTTGCCTGTTCTTGCTGCCGTCACTTACTGTCTTTCTGGGTGAGTATGGTGGAAAAGCATGTCTTTCAGAGCCAAGGAACCCTTACTTTCCTTGCATGCCTTTCTCTACGCAGGAAAGGAACAAGGCAGAATTGCACAGTAGTTTTTGATAGGCAAGATGTAACCAATTTGAGGTTAAATTGCTGCTATCCTGTTAGTGAGGGATGAAAATGGGGGTGAAACAACTGGGGTCCGAGGCAGAGAAAATGATGTCTTCCTTCTCTTCAGAGTCCCTGGGTGTGTGGCAGAGGAAACAGGGTGACAGAGAGGAGATCACATCCAAGCACCTGTGTCTGGTCACTTCTCTGGTGGCAAAACATAGTTGTGCTCCCCATCCCTGGGGAGGCAGAGAGATGGTGAAAGTCACTGCTATCCTCAGCATCTGAAGAGGTAGTCGGGGAACTCAACTCTCTGATAGCTCTTGCATTCCCACTCCCATCCACTGCCCTCCTAACGTCAGCAGTTGGTTCATCAGCCAACACCTGCATCCTCCTAGAAACTATGCTAAGGCACATTGAGGACAGGGGGGTGACTGAGACAGCCAGTGTGGCTTCACCAAAGGCAAGTCTTGCCTGACCAACCTAGTGGCCTTCTATGATGGAGTAACTACATCAGCGGACAAGAGAAGAGCTATGGATGTCATCTATCTGGAGTTCTGTAAGGCCTTTGACATGATCCCCCACAACATCCTTCTCTCTAAATTGGAGAGGTATGGATGTGATGGGTGGACTGTTTGGCAGATGAAGAATTGGTTAGATGGTTGCATCCAGAGGACAGTGGTCAATGGCTCAATATTTGGATGAAGATCAGTGATAATTATTGTCCCTCACGGGTCTGTATTAGGACCAGTACTGTTTAATATCTTCATCAATGACATAGACAGTTGGACTGAGTGCACCCTCAGCAAGTTCACTGATGACACCAAGCTGAGTAGTGTGGTTGACACGCTTGAGGGACAGGACCTGGACAAGCTCGAGAAGTGGGCCTGTGTGAACTTCATGAAGTTCAACAAGGCCAAGTGCAAGGTCCTGCATATGGGTCAAGGCAACCCCTGGTATCAATGCAGGCTTGGGTGATGCAGGGATTGAGAACAGCCCTGCCAAGAAGGACTTAGGGGTATTGGTGGATGGAAAGCTGGACATGAGCCGACAATATGCGCTCGCAGCCCCAAAGGCCAACCACATCTTGGGCTGCATCAAAAGAAGCATGGCCAGCATGTCAAAGGAGGTGATTCTGCTGCTCTACTCTGCTCTCGTGACACCCCACCTGCAGGACTGCATCCATCTCTGGAGTCCTCAGCACAGGACAGACATGGACCTGTTGGAGCGGGTCCAGAGGAGGCCCATGAAGATGATAGGGGGCTGGAGCACCTCTCTTACAAGGACAGGCTAAGAGAGTTGAGGTTGTTCAGACTAGAGAAGAGAAGGCTCCAGGGAGACCTAGATCTTATTGTGGTCTTTCAGTACTTAAAGAAAGATAGGAACAAACTTTTTAGCAGGGCCTGTTGCGATAGGACAAGGAGTAACAGCTTTAAACTGAAAGAGGGTAGATTCAGACTTAGACACAAGGAAGAAATTTTTTACCATGAGGGTGGTGAAACACTGGAGCAGCATTTCCCAGAGAGGTGGTAGATGGTAGATCTTGGAAACATTCAAGGTGATGTTGGATGGGGCTCTGAGCAACCTGATCTACTTGAAGATGTCCCTGCTTATTGCAGAGAGGTTGGACTAGATGGCCTTTACAGGTCCATTCCAAACCAGACCATTCTATGATCCTGTGCACCTGCACCAACTTACCCCCAGATACAAATGGTATGGGGGAAGACATCCACAAAACTAGACTGAGAGTAACTACCACTAGGTGCAAAGCCTTCTCACAGAGAAACAAGAAGGCCACCTTTGTGCTGGCATGTTTTCTATGGGTTGCATGTTAAAACTGTGCATCTAGTGTTGCTCAGATTTGGGAGGTTGCATATTTTGACCTGTCTTACATGGTCCAGTGACATGGGCAGGCTGAGACTGTCTCCTCCGTTGGCTCTTTGAAGCTGGAAAAAGAGGCTCTGTCACATTAAAGCATCTCTGTTACATTTGGGTTGGAGAGTAGGAAGGCTGCCGTGTGTGTTGTTAAACAAACCTGTGCTCCAAGTAGTGTTGAGCATTGGGCCTTTTGTTTAAAGATAAACGCTCTCCAGCTCTTAGTTGGAGTGACCCACATGTTTTCAGGTGGGGCTACCTGTAATTTTCACAGGATTTTGTAATTGAACATGTAGCTGTAAAGAATGTGACTTTTAGAAGAGTTGTGAGCTTCAAAACCCTTACAGGAACTGCAGACGCTGTTGTAAAACGTAGAGCTTGCTTTGGTGCCCGAGGAAAGGATGGCACAGTTAATGTTGGCATCTGCCCAGTGGAAAAGCTGCTTGCTAATGGTCTTGCCTGCGTGTGTTACGTGTGGTGTTGGTGCCTTTTTGTGGTGTACATAACGCAAGCTGAAACTTCAGGTAATATGGAAAAAGCCTCAAGTCGTTACCGTGATATCATCTGACTGATTACATTTCCTTAGAAAACCTTGGTGCTATAAACATCACCAGGGGAAAAAAAAACCCCAAAACACAAACTAAAACCTTCTTTGGTTTGTCCTGCTTGTGTTAAAAGCAGGTGGCGTGAAACGGGAAGGACATAGGGAGCAGCCTTCAGACCTGTGATGCGGGGTTTGTCTCTCTGGCAGGTCTGAGCTGGCTGCTGCCCAGCCGAAGGTGTACTAGCGATTCACTGCATTGGAGAACTTCAGTTTTTCAAAGCTTAGTTTTTCAGGAGTGCACTTTGCATGCAAAGAGACCATACCAGCCGACATTGGCCAATTAGTATTTTTTTTTTCACCTGTTGCTTTTCCTGATGCCCTTTTAGACCATCCTGCCCTTGCCGTTTGGTTACCTGTGGGCTGCAGAAGGTTGCAAGCAGGTGATAGGAAACTGAGATAATGCCCAGTGACTACCTCTGACAGCTTGACAATCCCTGCAATGCTGTATATCGCTTTGAAGAGCAAGGCAGGGGAAGCAAGGGGTGAGGCTGCAGGAATATGGGGCGATGATGATTTTTGAAGCGTGGCAGGCATATTGATTCCCAGACCCTTTTAACAACTGCAGCTCGTGTTCAAGTCTAATGACAAACTGATGAAAGTGTTGGGACCTTATCAAAGCACAGCATTGTTATTCATCTTCTCTGATTCAGTAGCTTCTACTGGACTTTGCACTTCTCGCCTTTCCACTGAGCATTTTGCATGACTTCTCAAGACGAGATTGATGGGGCAGTGGGACTAGGAGGGTGTGTTTGCTTGAGTTGTGCTCAGGTTCTGCTTTCATGAGTTTGAACTTCAAGTCTTTGCCAATGTCAGTTTGCAGAATAATGGAAATATCATAGCACAGTACATTACTTCTCAGTTTCTCCCTTCTGTTCTGTTCTGAGTGGGAGAAATACATTTGCCACAAAAAGCTGTGATGGCTTACGGTTGTATGGTGAAGGGGTGTTGGCTGTAGGGAATCCTACCCAATGCCAATGCTCTTGCGAGAATATGCCATGACCTTTCAATAGCTTAACAAGTTGCGTATCAGGTGTTGAATCCCTTCTTGATAATCATATGGTGGTATAATTGCTCCTCGAGTATTCTTGTATTGCCTGAATGTTTCAATTAAGGAGACCATTAGTTAAATGTTGTTAAAGATGACTGTGGTACTGCCTTCTGCAGTTGTCATCCTCTGCATGAGATGGTTGTAAAACTAGCTGATTTGATAGGTTGTGTGGAATGTCTGCTACATATCATATGGTATACTAAAAAAGGGAGTTTCAGGTGGTAGGTTTGAGTTTCCCTGAGCAACAGGCTACAAAACAGCCTTAACTCTTTATGAAGAAAAAAGTGTGGTGTTATACGAGGGTAGACGAAAGCCTTGTTAAATACAGGGAGGGGAAGAGTACATCAGGGCTGTGTTTCACCACCTCTGCCTATGATAAAGGAGTGGGAGATGAAAGCTGTAATGTCCCTCTCGGCGCACGTTCATGGTTTTTGGGCTGCAGCTGGCTCTGGAGTGCCTCTCAAAAGCCTTCTGCAGGCTGGCCTTCAACATGAGGGGTCTGCACTGACTTGAGAAGCTGCGATGAGCAGACAATTCACAGTGTTGAAGTTTTTCTCTTTATAATGAGCACCTCCCAGATGCTTTCCAGAAGAGAAGATGCTGTACTCATTTGCTGGTTGGTGGGTGAGTTTGTTTTTTGTTCCATTAGTGTGCACAGAGCTGGTGAAGGACTCTGTGCCTGATGGTTTGGAAACACCGTGTCTGTGAATATACATATTACGTATGTCAGTGCAGTCTGTGAATACTTGGACTTAAAAAAAGTCCTAATATTTCCTTGTGTGTAAGATGTCATTACAGTTACTGCATCTTTTTTTCATCTTTTAGGGTATTTTTGCTACCTCTGTTTTTAGGGTTAAAATGATTTCTTCCTTAAGGGTTCTATTTACAGTGAAGTAGACGTTTCCTCATCGTCATATTCTATAAATTTTTAATGAAGTTGTGTGAGCTTATAAAGTACTCCTGTGAATGTTTAAATAAAATGCTAAAAGCCCTGCCGTCACTGTATGCTTTGTTTGAAATTACTTTCTTGTGTATGTTCAGGAGAGTATCACTGGTTCTGTTGGGAAAAAAAAAAAAACCCTCTTCCCAGTTTCTCTCCTTTTCTTTTCCGAATAATGTGAACTTCAGTTTATTTGAGATAAAATACTAACTTTTCCCCTTGCATGAAAGAGGACTGCCTTGTCATCTTGACTTGAACAGAAAACTGTCCCCAGTGAAAGCATAGATGTTGAATAGAAAAAGCTGGGGGGGTGGGAGGCAGTGAGGGAGTGAAATCTTTCAGAAGAGTTGTTTTGAGTTGGCGTGGCATTAATTTTAAGAACATCGTTCTTGTCACCTAATTAGGAGTCTCTACTTTTTCTTCCATTTGTACATCCAAATATATATAAAAATAATGCCAAGCAATGTATACTCAGCATGTCTGTCTCTCCCCCCTTTTTTTAATATATTCATAGTGGTTTGTGTAAGTAGCACCGTGTTTAAGCCTTTGAGCATTGGGGACTTTCAGAACAGCACCTAAGAGCGCACATTTTTAATAATGCCCGTTCCCTTGCAAGGGAAAATTTCTATAAACTTAAGACATAATGTGTGTGTGTGTGGGGGGGGGATATCTGAAGAAACTCATCCGGAGAGAAGTAGAAATTGAATCAAATTGTCCAGAGTCTGACACAAAATTTCAGGATACTTAATTGCATACCTGCTTAGTTGACTGAGAGGAACTTTTAAATCAAATCTATTATAAACAGAAGCAGCTGAGCGGTAATATCCCAAAAATGCAGGCTCTTTAAAAACAGATGTCACATTTCACCAGTAAAGACCCTGTCAGTTAAACCAGCTTTCTGTGAACTTTCTTTACAAAGAAGTCCTTCACGGCATGGTGTTATGTCAGCAAACAGAGTGCCGCTTAGTATCCTGAGTTTCAAATCAGAGGCACCTGTAAATGGTTTGGTCAGCAACAAAAGTATTTTTTCCTGTGTATTTAACTTAATGTGGCTCTTCTGAGGCATTTCTGCATCTCAAGAATGGGAAGGCTACAGATGTTCCTTGTTAAACACAGCTCAAGTATGCTTTCCATAGAGGTTTTCACCTTTTTCTTTTCTTTTTTTTTTTTTTTTTCCTTATGGTTTGAAGGCTGGGAGAAGTTTCTCATTGTGACCTCATTCAAAAAAAGTTAGACCTGGGCTTTGTTTGCGGTTTGTTTTTTCTTTTTTGCTTGGCTTGGGGGCTTCCTTTTGTTTGATTTTTTTGAGTTCGTAATAGGGTTCTGTTGGAGTTACCATGTGATTCTTCCAGGGGAGTTCACGTTTTCTTCATTTTTCATTTAAAAATAAAATTAAAAAACAAATCCCAAACCTGCAGGCAAACGGTTAAGCACTTTTCATAAGGACTCTTTTCTTTGCCTTGTGTCCTTTCTCACCCTTGTTTGGGACTCTCTTGTGCTAGCCTTTGCTACTGTGAGGAGTCCTTTTAAACAAGAGTCTTCCGTTCATATTCACAGGGCATGAATAACACCACTGAAGTTACTTGGCTTAAGTTAATTGGAGTCAGTAGGACTGTTTATCAGTAAATGCTGCGTTTGGCTGCATCAGTTCATAGGATCGGGCACTGGAGAAGTAAATCCTTCTGGACAAGGATTTTCTTAGTTATCGTTGAAAAGCTCGTGCTCACTTTGACCTCTTCCATGTGAAGACTCAGCAATATTTCCAAACAGTGGTTATTTGGACATTTCCCTGAATTTAATATCTATTACCCTTGAAATACACCCTTACAAGGGAGCATTTTAAAGAAGCCCGTTGTGTGCTCCCTTGTATATACAGCCTCTTAAAAAAAATACACAAATACACACCGTGGGCTTTGGTCTTGGCTGCTCTTAGCATTAAATGAATCCATCTCTTCCTGCAGATTTTATTCGTGAAGGCTTCCATGCTTTTTAATTTAACGATGTTTACGAAGAGTTGTGACTGCCGACTCCAGCTGTTGGGTAACTCGTGTGTTTTGGCCAGCAGATCTCCTGTCTTTGGGGCTCCGGGTCGATGCCAGATGCAGTGGCGTTACACCTGGAGATCGGATTCCATCTGTCTAAATGCTGTAAAGTTCACTTTATTCTGCAGTTCATTATATTTGGCTTACTTGTAATAATTCTCCTGATTATTTTAGTGTACTTCATGTTTGGTGCTGTGGCTATTTGCATGTTGGCTTCTTGTTGTTTTTTTTTTTGGTTTTTTTTTTGTTGTTGTTTTTTGGGCTTTTTTTTTTTGAGTTGTGGGTCTTTTTTATTGTTTTTAAGGGATGCATATAGGAATTTTGGATTTGGGGGAGGTTTGGGAGGGTCAGAATTAAGCTGGAGCGCCTTTTAGTGCTCGGGATTTATCCTCTGCGGAGAAGTGTTTACATCTTTATGCGGGATGTCAAAGTTCAGTGATTGGCGCTGCAAGCATCTGTTGACGCTCCTGTAAACAGACCTCAGGACAGATGTGAGCCGGCCATCGCTGGGACATCCGTAGGGAGATGTGGCCTCCCGTGGCACGGGCTCACACTGTCCTGGGCGCTGCCCGGTTTGGGAAGGCGGTGTTTGGTATCCCAGTCGGTGGGGCACTGTCTGGAAGGGCCTGCAAGGAGGGAGGGCTGTGCCCCCCTTGCCCCTGCTTTCTCCACCCCATGTTCTTTAGAAAGATTTTTGGGCACCAAGAGAGGCTTGCGGAGCCCGTGCACGTCCTGCAGAGCCTTGTCCCATCCCTCTTGTGAAGCATTTAATGGAGCGTAACTGCAACGCTCAAAAGCCTCCCCACCCCTAGCAAGAATTTAATGCAACTGTAGGGCTTCGCAGCAAGCATTTTCCTTAATGGAAATGTTGCTTCAAAACCCTAAAACGTTGCTCACAAGTACGATGTTTGACCACTGGTTCAAGTGGAAGCACTCATAAACTGAACAATTTTTTTTTTTTTTTCCTGATGTGCCATCATTTCCTTTTTTAGTACTTGCTGACTGGGAAAATTATTAGTTTGGGTCTCTTAAATTCTCCAAAATACGAAGTGGTATAACACAGAAATATTAAGATATTTCATAATGCTAAAAAAAGCAGTATCTGTAGCAGAAAACTTTTGTTCCTGACTCAGGAGCTAGTTCGGCTTGCCTTTTTATCCACTTTATATCAAGAACAGTATTTTCACATGACTGCTGAAGAGTTCTGAAAGGGTAATAGGGAAAACCCTCTTTTGTGTATGTTTTTTGCCTGAACTACTGTGTATTTATTACCTAAAAAAATACAGAGCCGGTTATGAAGTACTTCTTGGATACGTTGCACGTGTGCTGTCCTTACTTTTTTCCTGTTACTTGCCTTTCTGCCAAAACCGCTATCAGTTTGATTAATTCCAGGAAGGGGAAAGTTTTAATCGTGGAGTAAGATATTTTAAAAGAAAGGTTGAATTGTAAAAAAACCATAAAATAAAATTAAAAAAAACCCAAAACACCACAAAAACAAACAAAAACCGAAACCACCATGAAAAAAAACCCAAACACCCTCCCCCCTCCAAAAACCCCCAACCAGAAACCCCCCAATCCTGACTGCCAGAACAAGGTGACTGTAATTATTCCTGCAAAATGAACTTTCTGGCTACCAGTGCCTAGTCAGTTTTTGTTAGGAGTCAGGGAGTTTGCAAGTGAGCAGCTTGGAGATTTCTAGTGCACAAACGTCGGGGGCAGGAGGGCTGAGCAATGACCATAAATAACCCCTTTAATGTTGGGTTTTCAAGGGTTTTGTTCTGTGTTTCCTAAACATAATGGTAGTGTTTGCTTTAGCTTTACTGAAATTAATTCGTTTGGCATTAGTGCGGCCCTTGTTAAGTGTTTTACTAACAATATAAATTAAATCTGCATGAACAAAAGCATTTCTCTTTGAGCAGAGAGTTGCTTTATGCTTTTTATGAGACCTGACTGAAAGCAGTGGATGTCTGAGATGCTGACAAAGAGGGACTTACTGTGTCCCCCCTTGGTTTGCCGCGGCCACGTAATGGGTTGTGGCTACGTAAACAGTTGAGATGTCAGTCTTCTCTCTTGCTCTCTGCAAAGAAAATCCAAACCATCTGTGCTTTTTTGGTGCTCTTATTATGCTGGTACTAAAGGCAGCAAAACTGCTTTTGTTTTAAGATTAAAGCAGATGTACACAGGCAGCCATATTAACTTCTGTAAGGGAACACAGTTCAGCTGTTCACAAAACATGGGAAGGAATTCTGACTGCATCATGCCAAAAAACGACGACAACAGTGATGAATCTGTAGCATCGTGACGAACAAACTTGTCACTTCAGTTGTTTCCTTGTTCCTAAATTCCCTTGGATGTGGGGCCGGTCTCATTGTTCAGCATTGTCAGTGATTTTAGGAACATGTGGTTTAGGTTAATCGACGAGACACTTTGCTCTGCAACAGGGCACTGCTCAGTTTTGCTCTGGCAAGGTTTTGTACCTTACAATGGAGATAAATGGTGGATGGACCATGGAGATGGTCACTTGGAGAAGACTCCCATCAACTTGAGCATGAATTTATCCCCATTAAGACCTGAGCAAACCGCAAATAGTATAGAGTGCCCTATTTTTTTTATTATTATAGATTATTTATTTATTATTATAGATTATTTATTTTATTATTATTTATTTTTTAAATTAAAAAGTCATTGTGGATGGGATTTTACACAATGAGGGCTTGTGAGAAACACTAGGATGCGTGCAGGCGACTATTTTAAAAAGTATTGAGAACCGTGAGAAGAGGCTACCCTCTCTCCTGGTGATGTCCTGCCACCCAAGAGCCCTTGTTTGGCACAACCACATCCCGTTCCCGCCCCGCTGCTCCGTCAGGGCGCGAGGACTGGGCTGGGTGTAAATCCTATTAGGTTACTTTTTCGAGTCAAGTGAGTAGTTTAAAATATGTAGCTGCCTGACAGCTGTGTAGGGTGCTGGTGGCAGGTATGACAAGGTGGGGGTGACAAATGTGTTGGGAGGCAGCAGGGTCTGCTGGCAGGTCCCCTGGGGAAGGCTTTGACTGCGTGGTGCCGGTTCTGTAGATGGGAAGCTTGTTTGATCTTTCCCCTGTGGTCACTCGAGTAGTTCTTGGGGTGTACCTTACCTCTTACCTCTGTGAACCTGATCTCTACAGAAACCAAGGGGGATTCTCTGCGTCTCCAGATGGGCTTCACCACACAAGTTAACTTTGTTTGCAAATTAAATCTGTGCAGTCAGATTGGGGTTTTGATGCCAGATTACATTCAAGACTTGATGTCTGAAATACTCTCCTTTTGAAAGATGCAATACTTCTTGCAGAACTTCAGGTTCTTTTAGCAGGGAACACGGGAGATTCCTGGTGGGATAAAATGTGTTGTTGCACCTTTGGGAGCTGCGTGACTTTTCTGTCCTTAAACATATCAAAGCGACTTGTTGTTTGAAAGCATCAAGCTTTCTCATGAGAAGGTTATCGGAGCGAGATTTCCCCTAAAGCATTTCTGCAATGCGATGATAAAGTCTTTCAATATTAGTGGCAAAGGGAACTTTAAGTGCTCTTTCATAGTGGTGCTTTTATGGTCGCTAAACCAGGGGAAGAAAATGTTAGCGTGGGTCATGTGCCTCTCCCTCATACAGCACACTTTATTTTGTAAAACAAGCCAGGTCCTGTTTAGCATACACATGATGGAGCTGGGAGATGATTTAAGGAGATTTATCTATCCAAGCTGAGTTAACTAAGGGCAAGCGAAAAAATGTCTGTGGAAAAACCACCGTGTTGTGAAGTCAAACCCTGAACAGTTAGGAAATGCTGCAGGAGCTCTGTTTGCCCTGCCTGCTGTACAGAGAGCAGCATGTTGCCCTGCTGCAGTTGGGTGGTTGTGGCACACACAGGAGAGGAGAGGGACCTGTACCAGGGGAAGCAGCATCTGTTGGCTCTGAGCAACTTCGGGATGTTACAGGCTTATGGAGATGAGCATATATCAGGGTGGAAGTAAGGGGTGCTTGTTCAAAGCACCCTTATAGTTTTACTTTTGGTTTTTGAGGGCTTTTCCCTTCCTTTTCTTGATGCCTGCTACCTGCCCTCTGCCCTATCTTCCATGCACGGACTCCTGTACTTTTATGCGTTTGGTCTCTCCAACTTCACTTCCCATAACGTGTCCCTGCTTAGTTGGCCTCCAGCCTGGCTCCCCTTTGCATCTGCTCTTCCTTCTGACACACCAGTGCCCATGCACACGTGTGGGCACTGACCCCATCACGGATTCTCCCCGGTTGGGTGATGGCAGGACCTGGCAGACAGGGCCCATCCCACCACCCCATCCAGGAGCAGGGCAGCCAGGAGGCACCGGGGCAGCCCCAACCATCAGGCACCTCTCTGCAAACCCAGCAAACCTCAGCAGAGCACAAAACCTCACGCAGCCTCCTTCCCAACCTCCGAGGGATGGATGGTCTCCTTGTCCTCCTTTCGCATGCTTTGCTTTGGGTTGACATGGGAGCATCTGGGAGCTGCAGAGGGAAGGAGCACCGGGAGATCTCGCTCAGCAGCAGCGAGAGCATGCCAAGGGCAGATGGAGCTTTACCGAGGTGTTTAGCTGCTAAATGTCGGAGGCTTTACTGAACACTCGCTGTGGGATTTTTCTCCAGTGATTTATAACTCTGTTGAACTGATGACTTTTACAGGAGAGATAAAATCTTGCCTCTTGGAAACAATTCATTCCTCTTTTTGAAATTAAACTTACCTTCTCCAGAGAACGGTCTGGTAGAGTGTTCACATATCAAATCACCAGAATTATTGTAGGCCTGAATGAGACAAAAATACTGATTTTGCCTGTGGTGATAAAATAAGCTAATTTGAAAGTATGTGCATTGTTAGTAAGATGTCTACCTGCCACTGAATGCTTCATCTGAAGCTCTCCACGTGTAGCAGAACTGTAAGCTATTGATAACAGATTTGGGAAGGGAACAATCTTAATAGCTGGAAGTGCCACAAACCTGTAATTAAAATAATGATATGTCTTTTACTGCTGATTATTTCTCTTTTGAAAGTGCATTTTTTTCACTAGCATCAGCAAGGAGTTCTAATTAGAAGTAAATAATAAAATCTCTTACATTATTAATGCTACTTTCAGGCAGGCATTTAATATACATTGAAATCTGATGGCCAGACTTCGTTGGCATTACCTGTGCGTCATCATTGGCTTAAATGCAATCACACAGGATTGTAAAGTTCTTTCAAGGATACCTGAAGGTCTGCTAGTCATTTGAGATATGTTAATGTTTTTCACATGTCCTCGGTGGGGGGGAAGAGGGAGCAGTATTTCTGCATGATCAGGAAAGCAACAGAAGCGTGACAAAGGCTTGGTAAGTCCAGCATACGAGCATGTGTTTTGAAGGAGAACGTGCCTGCTGCACAGAGCTCGTACGTGAACAAAAACCCTTGGTGTGGGCAGGGGCTGCATCCAGCAAAGCCTGTGCAGAAGGCGGAGGGGTGGCCAAGAAGGAGAAGGCTGCTAGGGGTCCACATTTTCTTAAGCATCACCCTCAGTTTTCCTCTGAGTTGTTTCTACAGGCATTTTTTAAAATGCTTGCTTTGTATTCCAGATGTATGAGGGTGTTAACGGGTCAGACCGGCCACTGCTGTGCATAACCAATCACTGCGAATCAGTGGCTGATACCTGCTAATCCCAGGCATGCCCACAGTGTACGTGTCAAATGCATTTGTTCAAATGCTTTCAGAAACGGGCAGAGCTAGTGCAGTGCAGTGCAGTATCTCAGTGCCTCTAATAGGTTGATAGGGCTTTTCTGGAAAGTATTAAAGTCGTGTACGTGTGCTTTGTAGATGATGAGGTGGGCAAAGGTGTAGGTAGGTGCTCACGTAGATGTATACATGTACTGCTTCCCAAAAGCACTGGATTTAAAATGTGTTTACTCTGCATTACATACATGTTCATTTCTGTAGAAGAAACCCTGGACAGCAGTAGCCTACAGAAATTTTCTGGGTGAAGGCTTGATTTTTTTTTTTTTTTTTTTTTCCAGTTTTCATACGTGATGCTAGATTAAAACAAAACCCCAGGCCTTGGCTGAAGAAAACAAGGTTAGGTAGAGCGGTGTTCACCTTGTGCTATTGATAAGGTCTGCAGGTCACACTTTGGAAAGTCCTTGAACATCGCTTCTTGAGTGAGTGCTGTTTGAATACGAAATCCTTAGATCTGACTCTCCACAAGCTGAACAAACTGTTTACTGTACCTGATGTCCTCAGAGCAGATTAGGCAGCTTGAAGCAGACAAAGATTCAGACACCACAAAGATTCGGAATTGCTGAAGCTGCTCTCGAGTCCTGCATTTTTTTCCATGACTTCTAACCTGTGCACAACGTGATGTACTTACCAGTTTCAGTGTGGACATTATGTAAATACTAAGCAGCTTATCTGATGTGGTTCAGGGGTGCAGTTACAAGCAATGCTTCCTCTATTTATGTATGAAAATGGAAAGAAACGGCTGATTAGAAGCAGGCAGCTGATTAGCAGACTAGGTGCAAACATCATCACGCTGACGTTTGTAAAACAAGCTCACCTTTGAAGTGATAGCAGTGGGAAAGAGTAGCCATATCTCTTTTCTTGAGAAGTTTCTGGGTGGACAGATTTATTTTTTTAATGGAAGGTGAAATTAACTTATAAGGAAGCTTTTGGAACCCGGTTCCAAATTTTTTTTATCACTTTTAAGTTGCAGTGTTGAGCTGTTTGTACCCATGAGTTAATGGATCCAGACTTTGCCATGTGAAAGGGAATCCAGTCAGCCTCATTCCCTTACGTAGCACAGATTTTAAATCCATTTTTAATTTGCATTTAGACTTGTGTGTCTAAATACCAACCTAAATACTGTAGCAGAAGTTTCAGTCTGAAAACAGCATCCTGTGACCTGCGCAGGAGCTCAGGTATGGAGGGATGTGAAATAGCGGGTCCTGCGTTTGCACGGGGAGATGACTGAAGCAGCCAAGTTACTGGCTGAGGTGGCCCATCTCATCCCCATCTTTGTGTGAACTTTTCTCCTTGGGAAGCGTAAGGGGCAATGGAGTATAAGGTCCATAAGGAGAAATAGCTACCCTCTGTACTTCCAGGCTTACTTTGCCATCCAAAATACACTTGCCTTTTGGAAGGGTTTGTGAGATGACAGAAAAGCAGAACAAAAAAATCTGGTTGCTAACCTAGTAGTTTAATCTACTCCTGTAATTAAGCTCTGAGCACTTGTAGCTTTGTTGAATCTCTGTTTTGTTTGAAGCTAATTTAGTTTCCAGTCTGGCAGGAACCGTCCCCTTAACGTCAGGTTTTTTTCTTTACCCCTCTTAGCACAGTGCATGTTTTCCGGAGACCAGCGCGTTATTTTTGTCTAGCAAAGGCACCCCCAGTACGCTGATGTAGCTCTGGAATTACACAGCTACCAGCATACATGTCCCTAGAGTGAGTAACAGCTCTCTGCAGTACATGTGTAAATATTTACATCTGTTTCCCTCCCACTTGGTAAAGTACTCCCATTTTTTGTACAGTACAGAGTGCTTTGTATATAGGAAAAAAACCCCACATTGTTTAGTTCTTTGGTTTTGTTTTGAGGGGGCGTTATATTTATTTAACAAAAGGCCAAACTAGAGGCAGCATGCATTTTGCAGGGAAGTCCTGCTTTCATCCAGTTTCACAGCTGGGCCGACAGATTTATGACGAGGTTGATGGACTTCTTCAAGGTCAGGCGGTGAATTGGTCGTTAAGTAGAACCTTGGGTCCTGCTGACTCCAGCGCTTTGTGTAATAGTTTGAGCATGCGGCTTTGTCTTTGAAAATTACTGCAGCAAATAAACTAAATGTATCCCCAGCCCCACGGTTAATTTCAATAAACAAATTTTGCCAGGGCTGTTATTGGTATTGATTGGTATTGATAGGCTCAGACTTGTCCTCGCAGTAGGGAAGAATTCTGAAAAAGAATCGTGGTGATCCCTTTTCACTCTTCAGAAAGGTCTGAGCACTTAAAACCAGGTACCTAATCCAAGTAAATGTGTACATCGGCTACTGCACCTTTATGTTTACTGGAGAGCAGAAATGTGCAGATCCTCATCCGTGTGTTACACCATTGTACCCAGTGGTGCATAATGGCAAACGGCAAAAGAGAGCCTTCCAGTACCTAAAGGGGGCCTACAAGAAAGACAGGGAGGGAGTCTTTATCAGGGAGTGTAATTGATAGGATGAGGGTTGACAGTTTCAAACTGAAACAGCATAGATTTAGATTGGATATTAGGAAGAAATTCTTCACTATGAGGGCGGTGAGGCACTGGAACAGGTTGCCCGAAGAAGCTGTGGATGCTCCATCCCTGGAAGCGTTCAAGGCCAGGCTGGATGGGGCTTTGAGCAGCCTGGACTAGTGGGAGGTGTCCCTGCCCATGGCAGGGGGGGTTGGAACTAGGTGATCTTTAAGGTCCCTTCCAACCCGAACTGTTCTGTGATTCCATGAATTCGTGGTGCCAGATTCATGTGAAAACTCAGGGCAGGTTTGAGCCAGCGTCTCCCCATGTTGCAGCTGGGCAGGGTGGGCTGTACCAGCAGAGACAGATTGGGCTCCTGCAGCCAGCCCGGATGTCAGCTGGGCTCGGAAGCAGCAAATTCCTCCTTGGCATTTTCCTTGAATGGAACGTGGCACAGGTATTGTCAGAGGGGCTAGCTCTTGCTCCTGTGGACTTGCAGGAGAGGCGTTCCTTAGCTTTAGAGAGACAGCACCAGGTTTTTCACGCTTGAGATTTTCACTTTTTCCAGCACTGATGTAGATGGCAGGTTCTGGCTGCTGCCTTCAGCCAAGGGTACCACAGGATACTTGGTGACTGAGGCAGAAATGAGTTTGTTGAGTACTATCCGTTGATTTCCAGTTGTGAAGTTTAAGTGATCTGTGTGTCTGCTAGAGAAAAAGTTACCAGTCTACCAATTAAAAAATGCTTAGTGTCTACGTTAGCACAGGCTTGCCAACAGCAAAGCGTCTGTCTGGCAGTGTTGTCCCGGCACGTCGGCTGACTTCAGAGTCACCTGGAGTGGTGTGACTTCCATGATCTGTCAGCACCGCTTCCAGCTTCCTTCCACGTTTTCCTTTAGGCTGCTTCACCTGACTTCAGACCTGGCTATCCCCGTCTGAATGTGCAGGGTCTCAGGAATATAATCTGGGAGGCTTTTTAACAGATTTTGAACATGAATTTTCTCATTAAAACTTTCTTTTGTTAGGCATCGAGTGCGGTATTCCTGGAGCGCTTACTTCTGAATTAATTTTTTTTTCTTTTTTCTTGACCTTCTGCATATAGGTGCAAATGGATATGTTCATTTCACTTTTTTTTATGTTGACAGAGTTTTGGCCTCGGTTTGAATTCTTCTTATCTGTCACGTCTGTGTGCAGAAGTTACAGCATGTCAGGAAAGTAAGGTGTGCTCGCACTCTCCGTCCCATGCAAGGCAAAAATAAAATCTCTAGCTTTATGCATTTAATAGTAAATGAATAGAGATCTTATCAGTTGTTAGAGATGTGTATTGCTAAGCTCAGCTGAAAACTTGATGTGTGGTAGGAAATCAAGCTAATACTTGCTCCATCCGTTAAAAGGAGCCAGCACAGCAAGAGGCCAAGATAATGAGATGAGTATAAAGGGAGCAATGAATTTTACTATTAGATGTAGTTTTGAAAGCTCATTATTAGACAACAGGTTTGTGAAGAACATTGTAAGAAAAGTCAGCTCTTACTCTTAAGAGGACAAATGGAGTTTGAACTCTCGTTTAAAAGATGTTGAATCCGTTACAAGTACTTGGAGCTACAGGATAGTGGTAAGTGACTGAGTTTTGGTCTCCAAGGTCATGGAAAACTTAGTTTCTGGGACTAGGAATTTAATACTAAAAGGCCTGTCGTTCACTTCTTGGTTTGTGTTTGGAAATAGGTCTGTGGGTCAAAAAGAAAAAAACAGCAAACCCAAACCAACCCTGAACTGTGCTCTTTGCATTTGTGTTCTGCTTGAGAAGTATCACAGCTTCTCTGCTTGCAAATAGTCAGAAGAAGGACTATAGGTGTGGGAGTGTAAGCATTTTTCTTAATAGAAAATAGTAACAGATACATCCCATTACACGTTGAGTGGAACTTCTCAGCTCCCGGTAAGTTTAGCAGCTGTAAGTGCAGCTGTTCCCCGAGCGGTACCTGCTCTGTGTTTTCACGTGTGTGTGTTAGGTTTAGACAGGGATTTCCATTGCCATCCCTATGGGTTGGATCTACCCAGGTGTTGAGCATCCAGCCAGGGTGAAAGTCATGTGTCTGATGTGAGCACAGCTTGCTCCTGACAGCCTCTTCCCACTGGTAATAAGCACTTGCTGGTTGCTGATCCGAACCTGCTTCTTCACTATATGATCCAGCACTGGTTGCGGGGAGCGCTTGCTTGAACTTGTCTCGGTGGTGTTATCTTCTGCCAGATGGCAAAGGCTTGCTAACATTTAAAACTCTCTTGTGTTTTGGGAATCTGTCCCGCACCTTTCCTCCATGGCAGGTTGCAGTGTGCGTGCCTTGGTAGCTCCAGCTGTGACATCTCCATGCCCCATGGTCAGTATCCCACTCCAAGCATCTGCCTGTAGCACCGTGCCCCAGGGGGATGTCCCTCTGCCAGTTCAAAGCAGCTTCCATATCGCCAGGTTGACGAGGTTTTGCATCCTAACTCACATTTTGGCTTTCTCTAACCCACATGAGACTGTCTTTCTCACCAGATCAGATAGGTAAATGTGTGCCTGTGTTACTGGTCCTTTGTGGAGGATCTTCACGTTTGACAGAAACAGATCTCTTTGATCCTCTGATGCCAAATGCACGTACCTCCTTTGGAGGGATGTTTTACAGCGTAACTGCTGACCACTGGGAGCATGCCTGAAGAAGGCTGTAGGCCAAATTGGGACCATGAAGGTTTTAACTACAGTGATATAAATTCTGACACTAGTGTTTTGTTTTGATGCAACTCTTCCCCCCAGCCCCCTTTTCTTCCCTGCGCTTTCATCTTTCCCTTTCTGGGAAGTGGTTTGTGCAAAGGCAAAACAAAAACTTCCGTGTGGGCACTGACAGCCCTGTACCTTCAGCTGGTGCGGCAGAGTGGTTTCACCGCAGTGGTGCGGTTGGATTGGCAGAAGGACAGGCATGTAGTTAAGCGCTGAATTTTGTGGGGGCAAAGCCATCCTTAGTTCCCTTGAAACTGGGCAGAAATATCCCATTTAGGTCCAAGGACGCCAGTAGCGTGGTTTGTGTCTCAGATGCACATGGAAAAAGGGCCAGGTGATGTTGGTAATAGCCAGAACAGCTTCGTTGGGAAGGGATTGACTTCGGTTGCTGGTGCTGCAGTGGGGTGGAAGACCTTTGGAGTGCTGGAGCCCACAGCACCGAGGGAACCGTTTTTCAGTTTTGTTACTTTTGTGCATGTTTTAACTGGATTGAACTGTGCCCCAGCAGATCTGGAAAAAGATACTGGCAGATGTGCCAGCACTTCCCGGCTGCGGGGACAGCCCGCTAACCCTGAGTCGAGTAACCCTAATAGCCCTGTGAGCAAAGAAAATTCACCAGAAAAGCACAGTTGGTGTAATCCTGCTGAAGGTCGAAGGGCCTCTCTCTGCTAGGAAAATCCCTCGTATTCGTGATTCACAGGTCTGCATCAGCAGGATCTAGTGCAGACCTGCCTTGACAGGAAAAGCCTCTGATGCTGAGAAGTGGATTTATTTGGAGACCAGCACTTGCTTGCGCTTTGTCAGCAGCCCAGTCTATCTGGCTGTTGGAGTTCCCTTGCTGCGAGCAGCAGCAGACAGTGGGGATCAAAACAAGAGCTTTTTCAGCTTTGTTATCTGACTTAGTCTAATCGACAGGTTGTACGCCATGCACGTGCTTTTATTGGCTTTCCTCTCAAGAAGTGTATCCTGGCAGTCTAGCGGTAAAGCTTCCCCTCACCAACAGGCTACAGGCTTCCCCTGCTGGTACCTGGGCTGTGTGTGCCCTGTTTCACTGCCTGGGAACGTGAAGCAGTGTTTTGATGGATATGGTCTCGTGGTGGAATGGGAACTCTCCATTTCTATGCAGCCTCTGGTCTCTACGGTCTTGGGCAGATCAGTTAAATCAAAACCTATAAATAATGGTAAGTGAAATCAGGAGCTCTAATTTAGATAACGATAGCAACCTGTGTAGCTTGCTAAGTTTCTTCCTAGCTGTTTAGAATTGCCAAGTATTTCATACAAAGATTTCATGCGTGACTACCAGCACCTGAGTTTGAGACTTACTCCTTTTTTTTCATCCATTTCCTTTGAAAATTTCATCTACAGTGGAACCTAGCAAATGCAAAATCGTAAGGACTGTGTTTTAATTTGTCACGCTCACATTTATGCCTGTGCGGTTCCTTCAAGTGAGTATCTTACAGGTATGCTCCTGTGGGGTGTTTTTTTTCTCTCCATTAGCATGGCAGTATTTGGTTATAAAAGCACAAGAACAGCCATTGCATCTGCTAACATGCAAGGTTGCTTAATGGTGGTGTCAGCAGATTCGTTGGGTTAACTGAGCTTTTCAGATGAGTGAAGCCCAGAACTAAGCACTTCCAATGTAACAGCAGTTTTTATATTCTTTACTATACAGGAGTCTCCTGAGAATAATTTAATACAGGTTGATTTTCAAACCATACCAGAAACAAGTATGATTTCCTTATATACCTGCCTGTCTCAAACCAAATGAGGTGCTGAGTGATTCCTCACTGGTACTCAACTTCCATGGATATAATGGACTGTTGGAGGTCTTTCTATGGTCTTTCCTGGTCACCTGTATCTTGTTTGTCAGCGTGGATATTAAAGAAGATACCAGTATAAAGATTTGTATTTGAAGACATTGTAATGCAGAATAACAGATAAATAATGAATCATTTATTTGAATAGCTGGTAATCATACTACTGTGCTGAAAGGAAGGAATGTAAGTATCTCAATGGATTCTTTTAGGAAATAATCTCTTCCTTTGCAGGTTAAATGTATTAACGTGTACTTCATGCGTATTTGTGTTACGGTGAAGGAAACTTGCTTTTACTGCTGGTGCTGATGCATCTTTTGATGATAAAAGAGCTTAGGATACAAATGTTAGGGCTTTTTTTTTGGTAGGATCACAGCAGTCTTCATATTTTGCAGTTGATTTAGAGTCAGTCCATAGTTATGAGTCACCTGGTGATGAGTCAGCTCAATACTGCATGACTAATTTGTCATGCCATTTTAGTATTTTTTTGAATACTCTGTTCAAATGATAGTTGGCTGCAATTCTGAAGTCACTGAGTGCCATTGCGTTCTTGTTAAGGGGAAGAATGACCCCCCTGTTGAACTGGCTTGTTACACCTCACTACCTTCAGGTAGCGTTTGTGGCAATAAAATGACTCCAAATAAAATACTTAATGGAGATGCTTAGTCCTACTAAAGCGATGCACATCTTTTGTCCTTCTGGTTTGGACTTATTTTCACCTTTTTGTCCTAGCTGTGGTGAGCGTAACCGCTTACTTGAAAGCATAAATCTGGCTTTTAATCCAGAGCATTTAAGTTTTAAGAAGAGATTATGTCTCTTTTAGAGTCCACCTGTGCTGCACATGTTGGTGCCGTGAGAGCCACTCTTGCGCTGCTGTGCCAGCAGATGCACTTTGCTCGTTTGCATCTTTCTTTACTGGTGAGGATGGGTCTCTGTGATTGCCTTGATAATAAGCAGAACTGCAGTCCTGTGGCCATGATTGAACTTGGGTATTAGGTGGTGCCTCTGTCCAGTTGTGCCCATCCTGGGCTTTCTACTTTCTGCACCACTGATACTGGCTTTCCCTGCACGTTGTATACTGTGGTACCTTATCGGTGCCATGGACTTGATGGCTCTGGGATGAGGACAAGCGTGGCTGGATACCACACAGAACATCGCTAAACCCAAGCGTTTAAAAACAGTGGGACAAGAGTTGGGAGCCATAAATATTGTACAAGAAATGTCTGTGCCTGCAGAAAAGTTTCTTCTGCAAGCTTAAATTAATATTGTGCATAACAAAAGGCCATATGCAAACAGATGCTAGTAAACGCATGATATTTTAGGGGGAAGGAAAGAGATTTGCAATGTTTCAGGGCTGAGACTTTGCTAGATAGAAATTGAATCTATGTATGTCTATTTTCTGTATTATACAGCTGCTCAGTTTAAAAGATCATAGCTGTCTCTCTAACTTTGTAATCTTCAGATGCATGAAACATGCTCTTGTTTCTAGAAACTTCTAATTTAATCTGCCAAGCTGAAGATAAGTGTAATAAAAATCATTGTGTCATCAGAGCAGGAGAGAGTTTATGCATGGAACGAAGTTGCTGGATTTGGCCAGTGAGTCTAAGCCTAGGTCTCAGTTCTGAAGCATGCACAGGTGAGACAGAAGAGCGGGGAGAAGTTGCTTGGACTGTGTTAGGTAAATACTCTTCAGGTAAAGTGACGTTAGGGCCCTGGATAGCTAAATGAAATGGTTACTTCATGTGTCCTTTTTTTTTTCTAATTGGATGCTGGTTTTTTTTCTGTAGGAGGATTTCTCAAATTTACAGCTTGTTTGCTCTACTGCAATATGCTAGGGAAAAATATACCCATCAGCTTGTAAATTATGCGGATCAAATCACTCAGCAATCTTTTTTGTTCTTCTATGTCCCTTGCAGCAGAAGTTGCTTTCCTTCCTCTCACCTTAAAATGAGGAAACAAGTAAATAAAAGTCCTTGCTCACGTTGCACTCCATCAGAAATCATATGAATGGACAAGATAATGACCTTTGCAGACTATTGGAAATTTACAGTGAATTCTAGTGTTTGGAGGGATAAGGGCTGGGATGTAAAAAGACAGGCAATCCACGGACTCTCCTGTGTCCTGCAGTGCAGGGCATCAGGACTCGCACCTGCCTGGGCTTATTTGCCATCAGTATCCCAGCTGTATCCCAGGTGGATGATGGATATGCTGCTTTACTCTCTGCTCTCTGAGTCTACTTCACATTAAGGCCAGTGTGCTATAAGTGCCTGTAATTAGAAAAATAGCTAGTTGGTATGCTGACAGGAGGACTGCACCCTTGGAAAGGTTGTCCATCACGTTGCTCATTAAGCTGAGCGTGTTTTGAGCAGTGAGAGTTGTTGCATCTTTAGGGGAAAAGAACATTGATTTTGATATGGAAAAAACCCAGCCTTTTGTCACTTGCAGGAGGGTTTTCCCCATCGATCTCTAAAGCTGAATTTTCGGATGTGGTATTTACCAGAAAACATAGTAAAATAATTCTGTCTGGATAGTGGAGAGTAGCCTAGGAATGTAAGTAGAGGGCAGTGCTATTTGTTAATACACAAGACTGTCATATACGTGTATCTCTCCCATGACCTTTCCTCCCGTGCAAGCAATCGGAAAAGATAGTCCAGTTTTAATCCGCTGCTTCTAGCCTGTTTTTAGTAACATGTCGGGGTAATCTCACCATATTTCCTGGTGAATTTATATCTAACCCTCGTTTTAAAGAATATACCAGCCCCATGTGCTTGAGGTTTGTCAAGGCAAGTTCAAAAATAAACAACGGTATCCTTACAAAGACAGAAAAATGCTTGTGTATTTTTCTTTGCAGCAAAAGCTTGGGTTTTTCTTTCTAGCGCTATAAACATCATGGTGATGTGTAAAGCTACCAAGTAGTTCTCTGAATATAAGACATCTTGTCTGCCTCCTTCATGATTCTGACACAACTACTGAAGAATTACTGTCCTTATGGCGGGGGGCGAAGGATGCTATGAACTGCTCTTTCTTTGTATCATGGGAACCAGTTGTAATTGGGCTTCTCCAACATATGCATACATGCTATCTGGCATGTAATACAAATATCTAAGCACAGGCTAGCTGTGGAAAATTAAATTGCACACATCTTCATAAGTGGGCCACCTTCTTATGTGTTAAATTTGCTCTTTTGCTTCTTGAACTTGCGGTTCATAGTTCAAATGCAAACCAGACAGTTACATGCTGATTTTATGGGGGTGACTTACAGAACAGTCTGTCAAACTTTTGCAGCCAAGAGCAACTTCTTTTCGTTACTAGTGTATAATGCATGTGCTCACACATATCCACTCTGACGTGGCCTTGAAGGGTGTTGCATCTCTTGACCATTCCATCTACCCATACCTGTGGATTCGTGCCCTAAATGACTGATGGGTGCTCCAGTCTCCTGGGCAGGTTCCAGCAGTGCCACTTACTTATCTTTTTCTTAAACGAAGTCTACTACAGGAGAATGGCCAAGACTGTGCATACTCAACCTTCTACCAGTCTTTTTTTCTTTAAAGCTTTAAAGTTTCATGTTTAACATCCACAGGCTTTTCCCAAGTGCAATGAAAAGAGATTCTTACCTGCACATCAGTAATACATGCAGTATTATCTCTAAGGTTGTAAAAAGAGGAACTTGCAGTGAGTCTAAGACAAACAGAAGAAAAGCTTTTCTTAAGCCGTTCTGTGAATTCTTACGGCTCCTGGACCTGATATATTTATTCATGCTTCTTGTAATAGAACCTTGTAACAGAATCAAGCAAAAAAATGTAATGTTGTTTTCCCCCAAACCAGACATATTAAAATGTAGTAGTGTTTTCATATTTATACTCCAGTATCTCCAAGAGGTCTTTCCACCTTTGTGCTAGACATTGTAAAATTTTATAGCAAAGAGGGAGCTTTTTTCCCTAAAAAGCTTTCAGTCAAGGAAAGAGCTCACTCTGGCCTACCTAACAACGTACACTTTATTTGAGTAATAATCAAATTTATTAGCATGCATTTGAGAGAACCTAAGTAATTAGTGTGCCTGACTATGTAATCAGTCTGACTAATGGTCCTATTCAGTGCAGATTAGGAGACGACTGGGGTGTGCTGCTTGTAACTAAGCAGAGTTTCTCTTGTTCCCAGTCTAGACGTAAAGATTTTAGACTTCAGGAAAAGTATGCATTCATGTCCAGAGCAGTATTTTCTTATAAATGAAGGTTGCATGTGGGCTTGCAGACAAGTACACAAAAATCTGAAATTCCCGTGAGTTTACACATTTCAACTCTTCCCTTCCCCTCATTTCTGCACCTTTTGAAAACAAGATGGAGTGGAGTTTTTTCTGTTTTTATTTTTTTAATTAGATGCCTGTCTGTTTTTTTCCCTTTTCTTTTTACTCCACTGCTTCCCTTTCTATTCACCATGTTTTCATGATGACTGTGGAATATTCATCTGGTTTGGATGATCTTAAACCAGAGTGGACCTTGGGCAGAGGAGGTCTGGAAAACTTCCATTGTGTGGTTTCCCCCCTCAAAAGTAAACAAACATCTGAAAAAAAAAAACAAAACAAAAAAGGAGTTACAAGAGGAAAATCTGAAGATACCATAAATTCAGTGTTAGTGGCACTTTGGCTCTTCTGACTCAGCGAAGGCTGGCACATGGTGGTGGGAACCCTCCGGCTTCATCTGTGCGTGGGGCTGGGGGGCCTTGGTTGACAGGAGCCGGTTGGGCTCTCAGGGTGTGGGGCTGGTTTTCACGGTTGTAATGAAAAATGTTTAACCGCCTCGGCTGCTATCTTAAGATACACGCAGCTTCGTTTCATGCTTGTCCGAACCTGTTTTGTTCTTTCTGGCAGCAAGCTCTCCTCCTGCTGCAGCTCACAGTGCTGGGGAAGGGAGGGGTGGAGAGCCAGTCCCAATTACACCCTTTTAATAAGTTTCAGGTTTCCTCGCTGACGAGGGTTGTGGCTCTCCCTGGCAGTTCATCGTAAGAAGACATGTTGGTGGGCACCTTGTTGGGAGGATGTCATGCCAGTGGGAGAGCCCTGAGTGTCTCGAAGCTTTGTGAACCTTTGCTTTGTGACACAGCTAGCAAAGTGCCTTGGTGGCTTTTTTGGGGAGGACCTGGGGGTGGAAGAGGGCAAAACAAAGTCGCGCTGCATCAGGCTGAGCTGTGTGGTGCTACTGACTGCCCAGCAGCGCTTCTCCAGTGGCTGCCCGTGGTCGTCTGCTGGAGCCCGCTGCTGGCGTCCAACCACACCAGTCCTGGAGAAAAGCAAGACTCTAACGGCAAAATGTACTCTGTAAGACTTGAAACTTAGATGGCTTTGCACTTTTTGAAAATAATAACGTTTATACTGATTTTTGATGATGAAACCTCCTTGAACAGTTAACCTATGAGAATATATTATTAAAAACCCACAACTTTCTGCTTGGAATAATTCATAATTATTCCAGCTTCATACACCAGCAGGTTCGTCTCCAGCACATGGAAGCTGGGATGTGTCTCTCTTTCTGTCTCTCTTTCTGTCTCTCTTTCTGTCTCTCTTTCTGTCTCTCTTTCTGTCTCTCTTTCTGTCTCTCTTTCTGTCTCTCTTTCTGTCTCTCTTTCTGTCTCTCTTTCTGTCTCTCTTTCTGTCTCTCTTTCTGTCTCTCTTTCTGTCTCTCTTTCTGTCTCTCTTTCTGTCTCTCTTTCTGTCTCTCTTTCTGTCTCTCTTTCTGTCTCTCTTTCTGTCTCTCTTTCTGTCTCTCTTTCTGTCTCTCTTTCTGTCTCTCTTTCTGTCTCTCTTTCTGTCTCTCTTTCTGTCTCTCTTTCTGTCTCTCTTTCTGTCTCTCTTTCTGTCTCTCTTTCTGTCTCTCTTTCTGTCTCTCTTTCTGTCTCTCTTTCTGTCTCTCTTTCTGTCTCTCTTTCTGTCTCTCTTTCTGTCTCTCTTTCTGTCTCTCTTTCTGTCTCTCTTTCTGTCTCTCTTTCTGTCTCTCTTTCTGTCTCTCTTTCTGTCTCTCTTTCTGTCTCTCTTTCTGTCTCTCTTTCTGTCTCTCTTTCTGTCTCTCTTTCTGTCTCTCTTTCTGTCTCTCTTTCTGTCTCTCTTTCTGTCTCTCTTTCTGTCTCTCTTTCTGTCTCTCTTTCTGTCTCTCTTTCTGTCTCTCTTTCTGTCTCTCTTTCTGTCTCTCTTTCTGTCTCTCTTTCTGTCTCTCTTTCTGTCTTTTTCTTTCTAGACTGAGGCTGAAAATCTGGTTTGCAGCCAGCTCCCATCTTCTGGGAGAAATAGGAGTGTGAGGCACCCCAAGTTCATGCAGGATGTGCTGGGAAGAGCAGCGTAGCCCTCCCTAACCACAGACAGCACTGCAGACGGGTGATGAGGCTGAGTGTCCCAGTCTCCAGGGAGACTGGCTGACTGGGGTGCAGAGCTGAAGCTGAGCTGCTTCTCTTCATCTCTGCTGCACTGTGGCAAAGCCAGAAAATCCTTCCAGCAGCATGCTGTATGAAGCCTTCTTCTGCTGCAACCTCCTTGTCCCCCTTTGGCGTTGCCATGGGCTGTGAGCTTTACTGCTGGGTCTGAGGAGATCGGTAGCAAAGCCGAGAGAACGATCAGTCCCCTCCTAGACCCAGACTGGTTCCACACACGGACTCTCCCATGTCTCTGGACTGCATGTACCTGGGTCCTGGTTCACACGCTTTGGTTGGAGGAAACCCTACTCCATCTGAGATTTGGGTCCAGCCTATGTTATGAAATATGGGTGAAGCATCTTCTGTGCCTACACTGTGCTCTTCTTGACAATGTGTATGCAGGTTTCAGGTGCCACACAAATGGCACTGACTAATTCTGAGTGTGAATTAATTACCTGCACCTATTTAATTTTTTTTTATTTGACTATTTCCATGTTAGCAAAAAATTTTTGTTGATATTTTGGGTGGATTCTCAGGCAGGAGAAACTATGCTGTTGTGGGACCCAGCACTAACTTGAGTAGATAGAGAGGTGGCCTTGGAGACCTGCTGAGGACTGGTCTGTCGCTGCCTACCCTACAGTGACCTCTGCGTGTCAGAACCGGGCACATAGGTAAGGAGGGGTCTCCCCTTCCCACTGTCATCTAAGGGCATCTTCCAGTTACCTTCATTCAGAGCTGGAAAAAAATCTGTTTAACTGAATTAATGGCTGTAGTGATGGAGGGAGTGGCCTTGCCGTGTTCTCCTCAGGTAGCTCTTTCCTGAAAGGCTGATGAATTGTTTTGAGATTATCACGCATGATAAAAGTTACCTTTCAAATATAATAGCTTTGTAAACAAGGCTATCATAGAAACTGTACTGTATGCTTAAGTTTGGGGAAAATGACTGATGTTTCATGTTCGCCTACCTATTTTGAACTTTCTCTGTTGTGTGTTATATATCATCATGTACATGCTTGTTCTCTTAGCTGGACATCTTTAGGAGCTTCCTGTGTTCAGGGCTTAAGTTCCTTCCCTTTGCTACCGCCCTACTTCTCTACAATTTTGTGGGAAGGGGAACTGAATAGACAGCTACCTTATTAAAAGACTGCTTTAGTGAAGAAGCTTTGAGCTGTGAATAAAACATGTCCTTGACTGTCTTGGTAGCAGTATGGCTGTGTCACAGCCTCGTAGCACAGGCAACTTGCATGAAAAAAACGGGTAGTAAACAATGTCTTAATGAAAAGCCTCTCTGATCCTTTAAAAAAACAAAAAAAGAGCATGAGGGAGGGACTGATGTTCAAGCCAGGGTGTTTGCACGGCGCTGGGATCGCTTGTAATCCAGTTCCCATTTTCTGGATTAGATCAAACAGTAAGCAGTGGCAGAGGTGTGGGTAGGAGCGTGGTGTGCAGGTTGCCAGTCAAGGAAGGGATTTGGCTTGTCTTTATGAGGCAATTAGTAATAGTGTAGAAATGCTATTTTGTAGTACTATAGAAGGAAAAAAAGATTCAAAGTTAGTTTATAAAAAAGTGTAAAGGGACTCTGGTTTTTGTTGTCCATTAAAAATGAGTAGCTCATACTTCAATTCAGATTTACACTTTTAGGATTTCTCATACTCAGATTTTTGTAACATAAAACCAAAGAAAACTAAAACTAATTTTTTTTTTTTTTAAGCAGGCAAAGACACCTATCTGAATTTCACCAGAGTTGCATCAAAATGAAAAGTAGTCTTGAAAATTGGAAAGTAGTCTTGAAGATAATTTCAGAGTTCTGCCAGTTCACTCTCATGCTAGCCTCTTGCCTATTCTGATCTTCTTGCCTATTCTGCTTCTCCAGAAACCTGTCAACACACAAAGATGTAAAATGTGTTTTTAAAATTAAGACAAGAATGTCCTACTGAAGCAGACACACTGCCATTATGGGGAAAAAAAAAAAGTTGTTTGATTAAAAAAGTGATTTGAGTACAGTCGAATGTTGTTGCTGTGAGGTGTGCAGTATTTACACTAGGAGAAACCAAGCCAAGATTTGTAGAAACTAAAATAAAATGGAAGCACTTAATTTATGAGAGTTTTAGAGTTAAATGTTGTCAGGAGATTGGAAAGTTGAGATGGCACGTATATGAACTTCCTCTATGCAGGTGCAAATTGTCACGTCTTTTAATTCACAAATGGCTTTAGAAACATTCAATGCATTGGGCATTTTTGCCTTCAGCACTGGATTCGTGAATGGTGCCTGCCAGTATTATTCTCTTGGTTTATGGCGAGTGAGCTGTAAACCTGCAGGCTCCAGCCGTGGGCAGTGGGAGCTGAAGGGCTGCCCGCTACTGGTGCGAGGAGTGAGGGAAACCAAAGCCCAGCGCTGTCTCAGCCTGCGGAAGGGCTGGAGCACCTCTGCCATGAGGACAGGCTGAGAGAGGTGGGACTGGTCAGCCTGGAGAAGGCTCCGGGGAGACCTTATGGCAGCCTTCCAGTAGCTGAAGGGGGTCTACAGGAAAGCTGGGGAGGGACTCTTTATCAGGGAGGGTAGCGATAGGACGAAGGGTAATGGTTTTAAACTGAAAGAGGGTAGATTTAGATTAGATATTAGGAAGAAATTCTTCACTATGAGGGTGGTGAGGCACTGGAACAGGTTGCCCAGAGAAACTGTGGATGCCCCATCCCTGGGAGTGTTCAAGGCCAGGCTGGATGGGGCTTTGAGCAGCCTGGTCTAGTGGGAGGTGTCCCTGCCCAGGGCAGGGGGGGTGGAACTGGATGATCTTTAAGGTCCCTTCCAACCCAAACCGTTCTGTGATTCTATGAAGTTTGACCACAAGACCATCCATTTTGGTGTAAAAAACCCTTTCTGGCTCTGTTTTCTTCCTTTTTCATCCCAACTGCCTCTGCTGAGAGATCTGTGGTCCCCCTTCACAGGGTGGGGGGACCAGCAGGAACCGGGGCACTGCAAGCATCTCTCAGCCTTCGTAGCTGATGCTATGGCAGAGCCTCCTTGGGTCTGGTAATAATTCTGTGGTGATAATTACCACAAACTTTCCCGACAAAAGCTTCCCGCCAAGCAGCTGTGCCGGGTGGCAGTTCCCCCCCGGCCCCAGCATCCCCCTGGTTGCCCTCCAGGCTGGTGGCAGGGGGAACGGGGGATGGTCCCTGCAGGGCTTGGGCACCATCTGCACCCCCCAGCTGCGGTGGCTGCCCGGCCACGGTCGGTTGGTGAGACGAGAGGAAGGCAGAGAGAGGGGGGTGAGTCCAGAAGGCTCCCAACGGCGTAGTGCCAGGTTTTGTTTGACATTCCAGAGGGCCTTGGCGGGGTATCGCCTTCTGCGGTGAGCCGTCGTCTGGGGCAGGGCTTGCTTTGCATGGATGGCCCCTCGGAGCTCCGGCTCCTACCTAAGCATCACATCTGGTGTCATTGCTGCGATGCTGCACGCAGGCTGCTCCTGTTCTAGCCTCGGGGGCAGTCCAGCCAGCTGCCTGCGGGGTTTTTGTGGGTTTGGTTTGGTTTTGTTTTCTTCTTCTTTTAGAAAAAAAGACCTATTGACATTAATTGCTTTGTGCCTCAAAAAAAAAAAAAGCTGGTGTAATTTGGAGGCTGCTTGTTGAACAGAGTTGTCGCAGTTATTGATAGTGGGGCATTTTATTCAAGTATGATCTTGTTCATTCAGTTGCAAATAGTCATTGCTTATCTCATATTTGAAATTGAGAGTTTCAGCTGAGCTCTAACTGATGTTGACAGTGGAGCTAATGCTTTCAGTGCCTGGCATCATCCATCAATGCATTTTGCTTTGTGTGGAAAATGAGGGATAAAGGGTGAGGGGGGGGCGGTTGTGTTGGGTCTTTTTTAGTGTTTTGGTCTTTCTTCTGAGAAGAGGAAACCATCTATTTTCACCCCCTCATCCATGGAGCTAGTTAAGGCGATACACATTGAAAGCAAAAGAAGTATTTTCATTACAACTGTTTACTGGGTGCTGCTGGCAATAACATGGACTTTGGGGGGGGGAGTGCCTTTAGTGGACAGATGGAGGATTGAACCCATGGTGATTGCTGGTCTGAACCTTCCTCTGGTACCTGCTGGGATCTGCTCTCTGCCTCATGTCGCAGTGCCCTGCAGGTCAGGGGCCTCTTCCCTGTCTTGCTGGTTTCCACTTGAGAAACTGTTCCGCTGTTCACCAGCTAAGGTCCATCTTGTGGTACCTCTCCTGTGTCCTGCCCTTGGCCTCCTTCATTTGGTCTGCCATTCTGTGAAAGCCTGGGCAGCTGCAATCCCTCCACTTCTTTGTTCAAGAAAGAGAAAGAGGAGCACTTTTCCATGGTGAAGCAACTGCTGGTGACGTGCCAGGAGTGCTTCGTATTTTCTGCAGTGCCATGGTCACTGTTTTTGTAGGTGGGCTTCTTAAGAATGGGGCTTTGTGGTGTCTTCAGGTGATGTATAAATAGGTTATACAAGGTTGCTTGCAAAGAAAGTTAAATAAAAGATGCACTTTTTCTTGTAAGATTTAGCATGGACTGCCTAGAGGCTTACTATGGTATAATCTAGGTAAAATTGATGTGTTTAATTTGAATTAAATTTCATTATTGTCTGTGTAGGCAAGCCCAATTGAAGGGTCATAAGCGCTGAACCTGTAATTGGAAGCTTGTTTGTACTTGATGATAGAGCTTGTCTACAAACGGAAAAAGGTTAGTGTGTGGAATAAACTGCCTTGAAATACCTCTTGTGGAATAGACGTTAGGTGGGAATTCTTGATCAGACAAGCTTATTGACAGCAGTCAACGCACAGGGAAACAACAAAGAGGTGTGATTTGGTGGGTTTGCTGAGCTCTGCGGCGGCGATGACCAGGATTGCCATCCTGGCAGCGTGCTTTCCCACGCTGCAGAGCTCGGGAGCAAAGAGGGATATTCTGCACAGGTGTGAAAACACAAAAGTTGTAGTAAGAAAGCCGTTCAGGAGAGATGCTGCAAGCCATCGCTGGTGGTGTCACTGCTGGAGGTGGGGGACGGTGCCAGGACAGGCTTCTAGCAGTTGAAGCCAGGAGCAGCTCCTGACCCCGATATCCCAGGCCCCGGCAAGGCTGAGAGGTGTTATGAAAGGGGGAGTGAGGAGAAGGGTTTGGAAGAAGTCTGATTGATAGGAGGAGGAACGAAGAGTTAAAATGTCTGGAACCAAAGTGAGCAGAGGGTAAGAACAAAATAGAGGATTATACACAGTTTGGGGGTTGTGTAGGTACAGTAGTGTGCAAAGTAGACACTTTTTTTTAGTAGACAGTTTTGCATTAGAGGTCAAGATTAACATCTAACTGGGAAGGGAGGTTGGGAAGCAGGGTGATTCCCAGGGTAAGTGGGGAGGAATTTTACAACAGGGGTGGTAAATAAGCTGGTTCTCAGTTGATGTGTGTATGGCATATTTGCTTGAAGAAAAGGCTAGTGTTAGTTACAGCAGTAAAAACACCAGTTATATTTGGTAATTTTTTTTTTTTACATCAATAAATGCTTTATATAAATTTATTTCATTTTTCTCCATAGTTTATCAGATAAGAAACTTCATTCTGGGGGCCTTGGGCTTGTGTACGTCTTATTGCCTGAAAGACTGTTGGGACAACGGAATGGGTGTCTGAGGTCAGCTGTTACAGAGGAATAGTAAATTATTGGACAAAATCATTACCCGGGTCACACTCTTGTCATGACTAACTGTAGAATTTAAAATGTCAGTAGTTAATCTGCTTTACATTTGGTCTTAAATTGCTTTTGATTTATCAGAGAGCCTCCTTGTCCTATATTTTAAGTATCTCTTTAGACAGTAGATCTCTCCAGGAAAAAAGAGTAAATGACAAGATTTTTATTTTTGTTTTTAATGTGTGGGTCCTTGGTCTTGTCATGATTTATTTTTCTCCCTGGAACGCTGCATTCCACAAGTTGTAATGTGAGCCCAAGGCCTCTTTTTTCTGCTTGGACTCATGTATAAAGACATTTTGTAGAATTTATTGCATTCTTTTAACTTCTAAACACGAGGGAAGCACAAATGATGATCCTCAGTTCAGACCAACAGCAGAGCATTAAAAAAAAAAGAAAGATATTTTTAAGTGGATGTTTCTCTGTACAGTCTTGTGTATTTTGCTGGGCTCTGCCCATCTCTCTGCTGCGGGGTGACCGTCAGCAAAAAGATGGCTTAGGAAACTGAGGGCGCTGAGGTCTTGAACGTATGAGCCAAGTCCTCTGGAGTTGCTGTTGAGTTGTGTGGATTTTCATGGACATCACTGTTGCAGTTGGGATTAACCCCGTGGAAGAACTCGCATAGAGCAGCCCGTGGGGCAGCCACAGGAAGGCTGATGGCTTCAGGTTTTGGGTCATGGTTAGCTTTGCTTTCTGGTGTCTGCAGGCTGCCAGATGCTGTAGTAGTTGTTTGGCTGATATCATGGGCATTATTGAAAAAAGTTTGGTTCTATCTTCTACTGTTTGTAAACCCGTCTCCCAGATGACATCTGCACGATACCTCTTTGCTTTCTCCTTCCCTATCCTACTGAATTTTATGTTTGAACTGCCATATTTTACATTATCCCTCTGGTTATATGGATCTGAGCAACTTAATTTGAATCGAGCGCATGAGAAGACTTTGATAGTTCTGTTTTCTGTGTACAAGTATCAGTGTTATCTGCAGTTACACCTAGGGCTCATAAAAAGGTTTTTTTACGCAGAAAAGGGCAGCAGAGGGAGGCTGGTTGCTCCTTTTCTGTTACCCATATAAAAAAAAAAACCTCTTTATTTATTGCAACAGCACCAGTGACAGGGATGTGCTAAGCTGGGTAACTGATCCCCAGCACAGCAGCATGCAGAATGTGGCATTGACCAGACGCCACCGTGTCTGGCGTGTGTTATCAGCAGTGAAGCTGGTGGCTTGTGATGGGCTGAAACGGCTGCTGGTGGGTGATGGCCATGAGGGATGGTCTGGGCTTGAGGCTGTGGGCAGGCATCCCATCCCCATCCAGAGGCAGCAGCAGTGCTCTAATCCAAATCCCTTTGCTGTAATCCAAGTCTCAGTCTTTGAATTAAAGAAAGAGACCTGAGCCTGCACCGACTGGAAGTTGTGCTTGGGAATGACCCAAGAAGGCTCGGGTCTCTGTGCAGAAGGGGCTGTTTTAAAATGCGCACAATATGTAAACTTTTCAGTAGATGATCTTGCACCTACAGATTCAGTAGCGATCTGGTTTGGTCAGGGCTTCCAAGATGCAGACAAACCTATTTCTGCCCTTAAATAAAAATTGCTTGGAAATCTTGCTTAAAATGATGAAGAGTCAGTCATCAGTCAAATACCGAATTGCTGATTAGGAAACTTGTAGAGGACCTTCTGCCTTCCTCCCATCCAATATTGATCATAAGCATCAGACCAAAAAACCTATCTTTTTGTGAAAAACACCCTGAGAGATTCGGTTGTGTTGTCTCGGCGCGGACTGGAAAGCCAAACTCTGATTTGTAGCTTTTGCAAGAAATGGAGATTGTGTGTGGCTTTTTGATGTGCTTTACCTAAGCACTTAATTCAGCATTCTCCTAAACTCACTTTGACTCAGCTGTTGTGAAATCCCTTGATACCATTTAATGACCTTATTCAAGCAGGGATTTTTGTCACTTGGCATCATGTCACAAAATGATACACACAGAGAGAAAGCACGTGTGCGCCTGTCATTGAGGGCCCACTCTGACCTTCCTTCTTTCCTGGTGTTAATAAATTGTATTAAAAATTAAATCTTTTGTTAAAATATGATTTCAGTTAGATCTTGAGCTTAGGAGTAATTTGTCAGCGCAGAAAATTAATTAGACATTGTTTTGTGATATTCCCCTTAAATGGAATACTTGAAAGGCTTCTTATTTTTTTTTCTCACACCAGATTAATTGTGCAGGATAAAAATGTAATTTTCAACATAAAGAAGTGGGGAATATTAAGTTCTTCATGCTAGTGGTTTTCCTGCTCTTTTAAAAGCATCAGTGAAATTAATTTAATTGCAGTCATATGCCTCAAACTCCTGATATGTCGGTCGGTTGTTTTCTTTACTTGCTCACTGGTAGTTTTAAAAGAGTATATTCATGTAAAATACTAGTTATTCCAAATTGCATGGAGCACAAGAAATGCTTTTCTGAACAAAATATAAAGATACACTCATCTAACAAATGCTTGCACATCATGAGTACAATATTGCACTGCTCATGCAGCAGTATTTATGAATAGGTATGGTATTTATGAATAGGAAAATTCTTGATATTTATTTGCCAAAGCCATCATTTTCATTGTATGTCTTTGCCTTAGGATGTGGTTTAGGAGTCATTGGCTTTCCAGACAGAGTCCTGTATGAAATTATTTATTTATGTTGCTGCACTGTTTCTTAACAAACCCCTTCATGAAACATCAACTGCCAAACCCCCATTTACCCAGTGCTCATCAGCAGTCCCATGCATGCTGCTGTACATTCTCCACCTTCCTACGATGCATTAGAGAGTGGCCAACTGGCATCTTCTGCAAAGAGAAGGTGCTTGCTTCCTGCGGCAACATTTGGGGATCTGGATTGTGTTTCAGAGGGTGGTGTGCAGTTGTGCCCATGTCCTGGAGATGTTACTGTGCTGCTGAGGACTTCCCTCTAACTTCTTTTCCCTTGGTCCCATCCGTGTCCAAGGCTAATGTTCTCATTATGAGACGGTGATTTTTTCACCATGAGGGTGGTGAGACACTGGAACAGGTTGCCCAGAGAGATGGTGGAAGCCCCATCCCTGGACGTTTTTAAGGCTTTGAGCAACCTGGTCTAGTGGGAGGTGTCCCTGCCCATGGCAGGGGGGTTGGAACTAGATGATCTTTAAGGTCCCTTCCAACCCTGACAATTCTATGATTCTACGAATTAATTTTCTGTACCTTTCCTTTTTTTGTCATCTGGGTAGTACATTTGGGGAGAATGAGTGTAGTTCTCACTCTCAGTGTCTAGGGCTTGATGTTGTGTCCTACAGCAGATCTGGCAAACGCTGCGGGTATCACGTGGTTGAGCAGGCAGACCTTGGCACTGCTCTGGGTACATCCTTATCACAGCAAGGCTGACGAATTTTGCCCAGTTCTGGGGAGAACAGAATCGGGTTAATAACCTTGTTGGTTTCTGAACAGACGTGAATCAGCCCATGGTCATATCATCAAAGGTTTGAAACAGGCTGTCACAACCAGACCAATATGGTTTGTTTTCACACTTTCTTCATGTCACCTTATTTTTAATGTGCATTCGGACATTCCTGTCCTCACTCACCTGTCTCTTCAATCTTTCCTTTTTCTAATAGAAAAAGAAATCTGACTCAGCAGTGTGTGATTACTTTTTCTTCAGTCATATTTTTTTTCTTCTTCAAGACAGACAAAGCAGCGTTCCTCCAGCCCTTGAGCGTGGGTTCTCCTTTCAGCAAGCTGTGAATATCTGGGCATCTGATAGTTCCATCCTACATTATTTTCGAACTTCAGCGTGCCTCTTACAGCTTTTTATCCTGTTACCCAGGGAACTTGATAGCATCAGTCCCCTGGCTTTTCAGGTTGCTTCCTCATCTGAGTCCCTTTTTGGCGTGTTCATCACAACACTAGTAATCTGTGGTAGGGACAGACAGGCGGTTTTGGAGTGTTGTTCTCCTTTCCCGGTGAAATGCTCTTTACCGTCGTTGAGCTAGGTTTGCTGTTTTGTCTTTGTATTTCTTGAGCTTGTTCTTTTTGTTGTTGCTTTTTGCATTGCTCCTTCCTATCTCAACCTCTAATTTTCACTTCCATAATAACTCTGAGAGGTCTTATTTTGCGTGCTGTCTCTTTAGGGTTTAATTTGTAGTTTTCCATGTATTCAGCATGTTTGTTATCTTGGACCATTTATATCTTGAGAGGAAAGAAATTTTTGCTGAATTCTCATTTAGGCTTGTCTTAAATCTTATTCCAAGTTTCCTGCATGTTTTACTTGACCTTCCAGAAATGCTGGCCAGATCCTTGAGGATGGACGCTCCTGAGCTCTGCCAACAGGCTCCTCTTGAAGTTCAGGAGCCAACTCATTCATCTTCCTCTTCTGGATGCTGACCCCGCAGAATGGCTCTTGGTTCCTATTTCCTGAGGATTTCATCTGCTGTGATATTTCAGAGCATGACCTTCTAATTAGTAACGATAAAGTTCAAGGTAGCTGTTTCACGTCCTTATCCCGATGAAGGCGTGAGTCAAGATGGAATAAAGCAAAAGCAGGCCTTTCAGGGCCTGAGCAGCAGGACTGCTAAAAGCCCGTTTTAAGGAAATGTGGTCTGTGCATGTGATCCTGCTGCCCTGTCTGATGACTTTGATCTTATTAAATGATTTTGACCAAGTTTTAGAGTGGGTTTAGGAAATCTGAAGGATGCATGGCTCTGGTAAAAAATAAAAGTAAAGGAAAAGTAACTCCCCAGCCTTGGGGAAGAGTGTCTCCTTTGTTCTGGTCCGAGCGGCAGCCGTTATGACCGGTCGGTGTGTTTTCTAGCTGGTTGACACATGGGCATATCTCCTGAGGCAGCTCACGGAGCCGTTTCCTCACTCAAGCAAGGAGGCAAGGCGTGGAAAAGCTGGAAGTGTGAGAACAACCATCCTGAAGTGAAGAAAATAGTGGGTTTGAGTGGGAAGGATGAATCTGCAAAGACCATCTTCGATAGTCCTGTCACTCACAAGGCAATAGTCGCATTGTTTTTCTCGGTGCATTTTTATTAATTCCTTATGTTAATAAATATGCTTAGTGGTGTGTGGAGTGCCCTGCCTACCGTAGTAACCTGTGCATCACATACCAAAGAACAGAAACCACAAATACAAAAATTCTCCTCCTAGAGGTGATTTTTTGTTTCCTTTCCATGTTCACGTGAGTCACTCTCACAGGATATGTGCCATCCCCTTTTGGTTTCCTAATTCTCTTATTGGGTCTATTTTTCTGTTTTAATTCCATGCTGATACATGGCTTCTGTTAAGTTACTTATTTTTCTAGGATTTGCTCTCCTTAAATCCCTTTTATTTCCAGGTCTTACAGCTTACGATAATCTTTGTTCACGAGTATGAACTTTGGTGGTTTTTTGTCACGGTTCTTCCAACTAGGGACTGAAGTTTATTACTCTTGAAACATAATTACCTTTTATTCCGGCTTGTACTTTGTCTGGTTAGTCTTGGGACGGCTAACACTTTTTTCATCCCCGAAGTTTTGCTATCAGTTGATAATGTTCACATTCATTCTTTCTGTCGGATATCTGGACCGCTTGCCCCTGGATCACGTGCAAGTGGCTGCTTTCTCCATGCTGGCCAGCACCCCTCTGCCCTGTACAAATACTTGGCCTGTCATCTTGATGGTTGTATACCGCAAAAATATGGCTCAGATCTCTCGGTGTCTGTCTTTTCCCTGCAGTTAGGGATTGCGCTTTGGATGCTCTGAATCTGTGGGAACTTTCTGATGGTTTGCGCGTGTGTCCCGTTGACATCTGTGCTCTCACACGCTCGGACTGCTGGTTATTGCGCTTCTTCTGTCGGCTTTATAAATATTATTTCAAAGGATCTTGGAAGGGTTGTGGGGTTTTTTTAATATTCCACATCATTAAAGTATCTACATTAACCCCGTACTTGAATTTCTTACGCTGAAACAGTGACGTTAGCAGGGACTAGTATTGCCTGAGCAGTGCTGGCTACAGGATGCAGACATATGTCTACAAGGACGAGTTGACGAGATATAAGTTAAAAGGAAATGAGAAGCTGAATTCAGAAGCTTTTGCTTTATAGTCTTAGTGATATCATTAGTATTCATAAAAGTTTACTTTAACTAGATTGGGAAATTGTACATCTTCTGAGCGCATTTGTGGTATTTTTACAGAAGATATGTAAAAGTGTTTTCTGTTTGAGTATTTAAATTGTGGCGGTTTTTAGAGCTTTTACTGTCTGTTTGGAACAGGCTTCAGAAATTCGTCCTGAAAGTGCATTAATTAGAAATCGATTCGACCATTCATTTTCAAATATCTGCAGCACACTGAATTTAGCGTGCTACTTGGGTTGGGAATAACAACCTAACCCGACAGCGGTCCTGACCGGGGAATTGAATGGAAACATTTAAGTGGATTTTAGATCAAACATATAAACACTTGTAGCCTGTTAGAGCAATAATTTTCATTTACTGTTTAGCACTGTAAAACATTTCCTCTCAGAGTAATTTGAGCATAAGTGGAGTTTGCTATAAGGGGTGAGGTTTTGTTTGGCTGGTTTTGGATTTTTTTGGTAATGATTATTGCTTGGTTCATTTTTCTCCTGATAAAGTCCAACAGTAGTTCAGTGTGAAACAAGATTACATTTACCCTTAAAAAAGAAAAAGACCTTACAATCCTCAGCGCATTGTCAGTATATGCCAGTTTCATATGACCCCTGTTTACGTATTTGGGGCTTCAGTTATTCTCGGAGAAGCTTTGGAAGAAGGTATGGCTGGCACACTATTATATTTTACAAGTTTGCACACTGATAAACTGGATAGGGAATACGGGTGTGAAAGCCCTGTTCGCACATAGGAGTTTTTGAACATGTGCTCTGATGGTTATATTTTCTTTGTTTCCCCTCTTTCAGGTATTCACTTATAAACAGAGCACGATCACGCACCAAAAAGTAACGCCTATGCATCAAACAAGTGCGGAGAGCGTGGAAGACATGGCAGCACTCGTAGATCTCCACGAAGGCTCCATTATGCACAACTTATTCCAGCGCTATCAGCAAGATAAAATCTATGTAAGTTTCTTCTAAAATTAAGAAAAATATCCAGAGGGAATGTTTTTGAATGTGTAAGTGTGTGTGTGTTTTGCTATTCTGTGGTGTCTCCCTTCCTAACCTTCTCCAGTTCTTTGTGTATCCGCATAGAGCTGAAGCTTGCATCATCTAGTGACTTCTTGCCAGCAACAATGGAAGGAGAATGGTAGCTCAGGGCTGGCCAGGCAATCCCTTGGAAACCTTGAAAAACTGGCATGCTCCATAGGCTTTTACGCTTCCAGTGACAGGGTTGTGTAAAAGGCTCTCGTTTTTCTCTTCTCCTTTAGACTCTGCCCCAACAACGTGGGCTGTGTGTGCCACCAGAGAGGATGTGGTGGGATTTAACCTGTGACTGTCATCTGAGATCCCGTCAGGCCAAGATCTGATTCTGATCAGCATCCCGTTTTCTATTGTAGTAGAAAGGGGATGGTATTACGATCGTCAAGCTGAGGACCTGTGCCTTTTAAGTACAGATAGTCAGAGTATATGAGAACAGGCAGCTGTTTAGCAGTTTCAAAACCAAGAAGGAATTAGTCTGCAGAGAATTCTTTTTCTCAGCTCTGTAATGAAGGTTTTTTTGATTAGATTTACCTCCTTTTTAAATATTTTCATTAATCTTGAACTGACTAGATACGAATCTTTCCTAAATCTGGAAATCTTACACTAAATGTAAGAGAGATATATGGAATATTAGTGGCTATTACGGATTGTGAAATCTCACTTTTCAGTGGTTCAGTCTTGGTGGGTTGGTGTTTTTTTTTTAAATTAATATTTACAAAACATAAGTAATGTGTGTTTTTATCACCTGTCTAGACGCTTCATTTGGCCATGTACTTGCTTTATTCTAAGCATCATCTGTTAGGTTTGGTTTCTTTGTTTTTAAACATGAACATATCTAAACATAGAAACAAACTTTCTGTGTATTTAGAAATTTCTTTATGATAAAAAGCAAAAAAGAGCACAAGGAAATTATGTGCCTTTGTATATTACCTTTAAAGGGGCTAGCATGGAGAATGCTAAATGTTGAGGTAGTTCTCTTTACAAAAGTCTTTATGTATGTTTTTTTTCAAAACAAATGAACCATTTTGCCTTTCAGAAAAATCAATAAACAAAAAATGAATGACATAGATGAACAATCTTGCACGTGCAGGGGAAAAAAAACCTACTTGGTAAGAGTTTAGTTTTCCACCAGTGTTATTAGCTTAGAATATAATATTCAGTGTAAGTCAAAAAAAAAAAAGTTTTCTGAGCAACTACGTGTACACGGATGTGGGGCGTGGATGTCAGCCTTTCTCCCTTTTAAAAGGCACGTGTGGAAAAGGCAGTGATTTTTTTGATGGGGCCTTTTTGAAGAATAGCCTTGTTCTGAAGAGACATGTCCTAGCTTATTCCTTAGCTTGTCAAGGCAAGTTTAGGGTATTTTGCTACTTGGTGTTCAGTGCGGTGTACGTTTCTAGACAAACAGGTTTGTGTGCTGTTAATAATGACAGATCTTCAGTTGCTGCTGTATACTTGTTGTCCCTTCAGTTTTGCTAATTTTACTGCTTACTCTTTTTGGCTCCGGCTTGTCCGAAAAATGATTGAAGAGGTGATTGGAAAAAAGGTGTGTTTTGAAATGCATGTGAAAGCCTCTCTGTTGTCCTATATATGTAACCAGGACCTCATGTAAAAAGCATCTTCTTTTCTCTTTCCTCATTGATATCCCACTCCTGTTGTGCCAATACTAGTGTTTTAACAGGATAGAGGAACAGAAAGCCCAAGAAAAGATGATTAAATAGCTTGAATAATTTTATGAAAACTTGACAGGTACTTGGCATGTGTTGTAGGAGGAGGTGTTGTCATTGCAAAATGAACCGTGTCTTTTCAAGTCAAAATCTCTTAACTGTGTTGAACAGTTTAATGATATTTTAATGTTTGATGTTAAAAAAAAATAAAAAAGTTGGACTGAAAGGTGCATTAAGTTTAGCTTTGTTGAAGGCATACTTGCAGCTGAAGAAATTAGATTCCTGGTCATTCTGCTTTGGGACCAGATTCTTTTTCAGGACAGTAGAAACCATTGGAGTTCATGCCAGCAGCAATCACAACTTTCCAGACTGTACATTTGCCTTCTCCCTTCCCTCCAAAAACTCCTCTCCCTTTAGCCAGGAACTGCTTTATCGGTGTAGTGGACATACTGTCTCTTGTATCTGCATCGGCAGCTTGACTGGATCTGTCCCGTGTGCGTTAGGGATAAATCGAGAAAGCACGTGCCCCTCTCCAGTCTGGGTTTAGGGGCTGATCATCCCATTGAAAGACTCCTTGCCATCCTTGAATGTAAACCGCCGTATAATTGCCATGTCTTTTAGCTTACAGGTCCCTCTTCACTTCATCTCTATGTGCCTCCTTGTCCACATCCTGAGTAGGGGGAAAAGATAGGCAAACGTTCATGCTGGCATTTTTTGAGTTACGTGCCTGTAGTATTAAGAGCATGTTGGTGTTGTTCTTGAGTATGGCAGCTTTTTGTTAGCTTTCTCAGTGGCAATGAGACCTGGAAGCACCTTTGTACCCTTAATGAGGAATGTGCTTAATTAGGCTGTAAGTTTTGAGGCTTGCTTCTTCAAACACACAAAAATATTATACGAAGTGCAATATACTAAATTGTAGTATAAAGTATATATAATTTCAAAAATCCAGAAGAAACAATTAAAATGAAAATTAAACAGTTGCTTTCTCAGGAAGACAATTATTTATGCAAATCTTCCACTGTTAACTTGTGTGTTTGTCTGTATTTGAGGAGCTGTTTCTCCAGCAATGAGCATTTAAGTAAGTATCTTCAGATATCTGAGTTCAGTTTAATCTTCCTTTACTTAATAACATCTTTGTCTCACATAATCACACTCATGTTCTGAAACTCTTCACTGCTTCCTAATTAATGCTATAAAGACATTTGCTATGGATGCCAAGTTTTGTCAAACATGCCAGTGACTTTCTTTGCTGCTGCCAACAACTGCAGCTACAGAGGGTCAGCAGGGGATTTTCCATGTTTCTTGCTGTTTCTCGAGGAGGGAGGAATATTGATTTAGCACACAGACTACGTTCGTAGTGTGAGTGATGCTTGGCTCTGTACTTCACGAGTGGAGGCTCTAAGCTGAATCTGTGCCGTTAGCGAGAAGGCGAATGACAAAAAGTTGCTCGTGTCTATGTGCAACCATCTTTTTGTATCAGTGTCAAGTCTGTTGATATCTACTCATGATACTTTTTGTCTAAATTTCCATAAAAGTAAAGAGTGCACACTTTCCCTCCTTGGCCTGTGAGAAGCATGGGATGTACAAGCCCTTTCTTGATGACTTAAAGCAGGCTCTTGTCTGCTGCTTTTTCAGGTTTCTTGATTAATACTACTTTTATCTAAAATTTTCCTTCTGGGCTGTTGCTGCTTTTGTTGTCCAGGAAAAGGAGGGGAGTTAGGATGGCAGTGATCGTATGGTGCAGGGGGTTTCATTGCTGCTTCCTCCCCCACTTTATTTACTCCATGAGGAACAACTTGATATGGGAGGTCCATCTTCAGGACATGGGCATACGAGGTTTAATGCCCATCTTAGAACGCTCAGATTAGCTTCAGTGCTAGGCTGGAATGTGGCAAAATATAGAAAGATAAACACTGGTGCTAAAAGCAGAAGGTGCCCGCATTTGAAAACGGAGCCTTTTGTGAAGGCGAATGAGGGATTTCATGGCCTCTGAATACAGGCCAGCTTGGGGCACGCGATGTGGAGAGGGGAAGTGCTGTGGCAGCTGTTCTTGTCGCTGTTCAAAGGCCAGTTGTTCCCAAAGCTGTTGATTCTGGTTTACTTTTAGTTAAGTACACATTGCAGAGGAGACTGGCCTAAGTTTTGGAGGAGACACCATCAGCCACACCACGTGGATCATGCTAAAAGATGCACTAATGATGGTGTTTGGGCTGGGGCTGGGATGAGCAGCGGTTGTCTTGTCCCTGGGGCCGGCGGTTACCTCCTGATGCAGATGAGCAAATTTCAGAAGAGCAGCACGGAGAATTACAGAGCAGCTTTTGCTGAGGTGAGGGGCGGGCTGGAAGTAAGTGCAGTATACATTGTGCGGGTCAGTACGGAGGTCTTCAGCATCAGATCCACCCTTGTTTGCCTGAGTTGGAGCAATAAACAAGTTTCGAAGCACATCTGAATAGTTCTTTCCTTTTGAATTAAGCTCTGAAGTGCAAGGCAGGCACGTTCCCCTTTGAAGTGCTGATGATTTGACACGTGCCCGTCTTGTTTAGGTGCACCTAAAGAGAAGGTGCTGCCTGGGGTGGATGGAGGCGCTTGGCCGCCCTCCCTTGATGGGGAGAAAGGCCACCAGGTTGCCCAGCAGTTGGGTGTGGTGGCCAGGAAGGGTGAGAGAGAACATAACCTATTTTTGCTCGCTTTCAAATTAGGGCTGCAGCTTGCCCGCCGATAATTAAAACCGTCTGTTAGGCTTGTGTGCGTATGTATAAAAAACTTCTGTACCAGCCACGTAGACATGTAGTGCTGTACCAGCCACATCCACATCAGAGGGAGGACGATGGCATTTAAGAGCTCAGATTTTGTGGCTGGCTTCCTTTCTGTCTTCAGCTGAAGCAACAGACAGGGAATAACTTGGATGAGAAAGCAACGTTTCTCTGATTTTTAAAAAAGGTGTTAAACTGCAAAAGTTTTCTCTTCCCTGACAAGGTTGCTTGCAGAGCTCCTCGCCACTTCATCACACTGAATGCTCAGTTATCTGTTCTTAAAAGGTATATTCGGTTATTTGTGCAGCAATTTTAAAATCTATTTGTATTTGTTTACTTTAGCAGCATGTTCAGTTGTAGTTTGTTAAATTTGCAGTAATTAGACAATTTATCTCCCTCGAAGTCATGGGGGTTCCCTGAGGCAACTAGTTGATGTTTTTGCAGTGTTAATCGATAATCACTGTCGGGGTTTTTTCAAATTCTGTTTGCAGGCACAGACACTTTAGTATCCAGGTCAGTTGGTCTTGTTGACTTGTTTGTCTACGTTTTTGCATATTTGCTTTTTTCGGAGTACGGTGAAACTCATTTCAGATGTGGTGCAGTTGCTCAGTGCCGTGTCACAATGGTCAGCAGGAAGTGGATGTTGCTGCATGTTATAGTGAGAAAATAGCAGGGCTCGCTAAAGTCATGGCTAACTAATACCCACAGACAGACATAATTCATACACTTTGAAAGCACTCTTGGTCAGAGGTACTCTGACATGGACACAAGTTGCAGGCGGAGGCAAAGAGACGAAGGAGGATCAGTAGAAGACAATAGCCCCAAGGTGTTTACTTGCAAAGACAAAACGCTGTCATGACTGATTTCTTAAGCAGAAAAACTTGGATGCACTCCCTGCAAAAACTGAACCTAATAAGTATGCGTATTGGGGACCCATACACCATCCATGGGCAGCTCAACAGCCTTGGCCTTTGGCCTGTCATGCTCCATGGTAAAAATGAGTGTGGGCCATGGACTTTAAAAAAAACCCAAACAATGATACATGCAAATTCTGTTGTTAATTAGTACCATCAAATATGTATAAATATTATACATGTACATTTAGTCCTTCATTATTATACTAGCTCCTAGAACTAGTGCACTTGCAGCCCAGAAAGCTGATCGTATCCTGGGCTTCACCAAGAGAAGTGTGGGCAGGAGACTAAGAGAGGTGATTCTCCCCCTCTGCTCTGCTCTCATGAGACCCCACCTGGAGTACTGCGTCCAGTTCTGGAGCCCCTACTACAAGAAAGATATGGACATGCTGGAACATGTCCAGAGGAGGGCCACGAGGATGACCAGAGGGCTGGAGCACCTCTCCTACAAAGACTGAGAGAGTTGGGGTTGTTCAGTCTGGAGAAGAGAAGGCTCCAAGGAGACCTTATTGTGACCTACCAGTATCTCAAGGGGGCTACAAGAAAGCTGGTGAGGGACTTTTTAGGATGTCGGGTAATGGTAGGACTAGGGGAAATGGATTAAAACTAGAGGTGGGTCGTTTCAGAATGGACGTTAGGAAGAATTTCTTCACTATGAGGGCGGTGAGGCACTGGAACAGGTTGCCCGAAGAAGCTGTGGATGCCCCATCCCTGGAATTTTTTAAGGCCAGGCTGAATGGGTCCCTGAGCAGCTTGATCTAGTGGGAGGTGTCCCTGCCTATCGCAGGGGGGTTGGAGCTAGATGATCCTTAAGGTCCCTTCCAACCCTGACAATTCTGTGATTCTGTGAACTACATTTATCCTGGTCTTGTCTGCAAGCCAGCTATGGTTGCATACTTCCTCTCCACAAGCATCCAATGCTCTAGAGCAGTCCCAAGTAACTGGTTTGCAGGATCTGCTTTATGGTCAGTGAGGAAACCACTGTTTATTTAATTGCTCTGCTTTTACAGTAAAGAAATTTTAAAAATGTGCTGATGAATCACAGTGTTTTTCATGCCCTCCTGTGCTACTGGGGAAATGGGGAAAATTCTCTCCACCAGCTCCCTCAGCGGAGGTGCAGAGAGCAGAGAACACTGTTGCTAAGAATGTGTGACAAATGTCTATACATAGCTACTTACCTCCATAATTAGCATGTTATGCTTACAGACATCAGATAATGTTTTCAAAATGTAGTTCAAAGTGAGTTCCTGTCTCCAAGCATTAATTACAGCTTCCATTTCACATCTGTTACTAGAGAGCAGCAGACAAAGATCTATATAAACACAGCAGGCTCTTAATTGGAAATCTAGTGGAATTTATTTCTGGTGATTGCTGTTTCTAGAGGATGGTCAGTTATATAGATCAGCAATTGTCTGCCAAAGGCCACTTATCATTGTTTTTTGTTTGTTTTTCTTTTTCTAATACATGCTAGAGGAAGAACATAGCTGTAATGATATGAAAAGTAAACAAATGCCATCAGTTGGTTAACCAGCTTTGCTTCTGAATTCCTCCAGACTGCAGAACTTGTGGAACTGCTGATAATAACAACAACAACAATAAAGAATGTTTGCCTTCCTAAAATCCTAAAATACTGAGGATTTTAAAGGTGCATGTTTTTAGGTCCTGACAAATATTTTGGCCTGAGGTGGTGTGATCAACATGATGTCATTGAAAAGCGAGCTGCTCAGAAAGGTCTGTTTAATTGAGTATATTGTCATGTATGCAACAGCTACACAAACACATAAATTTATATTATGGTTTGCAGCACATTAGGTACTTGTTGGTAACCTGCTGTATGTATATGCTGCAGTAGAGATCTTGCCCTCTATCATCACTGGGATGTTTCAGTGAGACAGATGGGGAGACGGAGGAGGTCAAAGTTTTAGTAAAATACCAAAACTCTTGCTCTTTCTGTCTGCTCAATACCAGTATTTTTCTTCTCATTTGGTTGGTTGATAGGAGNAGGATGGTCAGTTATATAGATCAGCAATTGTCTGCCAAAGGCCACTTATCATTGTTTTTTGTTTGTTTTTCTTTTTCTAATACATGCTAGAGGAAGAACATAGCTGTAATGATATGAAAAGTAAACAAATGCCATCAGTTGGTTAACCAGCTTTGCTTCTGAATTCCTCCAGACTGCAGAACTTGTGGAACTGCTGATAATAACAACAACAACAATAAAGAATGTTTGCCTTCCTAAAATCCTGAGGATTTTAAAGGTGCATGTTTTTAGGTCCTGACAAATATTTTGGCCTGAGGTGGTGTGATCAACATGATGTCATTGAAAAGCGAGCTGCTCAGAAAGGTCTGTTTAATTGAGTATATTGTCATGTATGCAACAGCTACACAAACACATAAATTTATATTATGGTTTGCAGCACATTAGGTACTTGTTGGTAACCTGCTGTGTGTATATGCTGCAGTAGAGATCTTGCCCTCTATCATCAGTGTCATGTTTCAGTGAGACAGATGGGGAGACGGAGGAGGTCAAAGTTTTAGTAAAATACCAAAACTCTTGCTCTTTCTGTCTGCTCAATACCAGTATTTTTCTTCTCATTTGGTTGGTTGATAGGAGATAAATAATACATGCAGGGTCTTCACAGTCAGTTCCTGTTGACCTCCATGAGTTTTGAAAAATACTTAAGCCCTACTTAATGATACCTTCATATTGAAAACTGCAAAGCAGGAATTTATAATCTTGTGCAGGTTTTGTCATTGGTGATGGTATATATTGCTATAAATGTCTTCTCAGATTTGAAGGCTTGTTTTGTGTTGTTTTCTCCATACCTTTATTGAATGTCACTGCTGACTCCATTAGAGAACAGAAAGTAGACCAACGTGCAGAATCAAAAGGAAAATTTTTTCAGTCGCTTGTGTAAGTGCCAACAGCAGCTTTGTGCCTTTCAGTCAGAGCTTTTGCAATTGGTGCTGAACATTTCTACGTGCGCCTTTGCCTAGCTTGCAGGTAGGCTTTGGTGCCTTTCTCTGAGCTCTGTTGCTCCCAGTCCCACAAAGGTGTTGAAAGGAGGGCAGGAATTTGGACTCGGAAATGTACGTCGCTTGTCTGTCGCCAGCACATGTTTTCTTTACCTGCGTTAGGCTTTGACTGTAAAGCGAGCTGCACAAAATTTACCGCTTGGGCTACACTGTCCAACTGCCTTACGCACATATTCCATCAGTTTAACACCAGGAAGGCCACAGACAACCCATTTAAGTTGAGAATGAATTAAATTATTTTATAGCTATTGTCTACCTGCATGAATGGACTATTGATTCATAGCCAGGCTGTTACTTTCATTTGAAAAGATGTAGTCCAGTTCTTGAAAGCAGTTTCAGCTATTTCCTTTTGATGTCTGTCAGTCTTTCCTTTTAAAAGCGAAAGGAGTCCCAAAGTTCCATTTAGCAGATTTTTGACTTTTAATACCATTTGCCATCTCAGTGCTAATTTCTAGACCCAGGGCTATTTGGCAGCAGTTTGGTGCCATCCAACAAACTACCTGGCATAGACTTACATTTCAGTTATTCTGGCTTTTGATTTCTGTTTTCATGCTCTGTTAAAGCGTAATTCCTGCTCTTCCTGCTCTCCTCCTGAAAAGGCCCTTTCTATAGAAGAGGTTTTAAAACATTAAAGGACTGTGGAAGCTATGAAGATCTGGATATCACTGTGTAAAATACTCGCGGGCAGAATGAAACAGATCTCCAAAGATTTATATTAATATATATATTTCTCCAGTGTCTCTAGAACACCAGCATTTTTGTTTTCATTTGCTTACGTTTTTTCTGAAAAGCCCCTTCATCTTCCCAAGATGAATCTATAGGACGGAAGATGACCTTTTTTTCTTTTTTTTCCGTTTCCTTGCTGGAGGGTGAATGGGACCTTCAGTCGGCTCTGAAGGACTCATTTGAGCATTGTGCAGTAACAAAGCAGGAAGAAGAACTAGTGTGTGGCCACAGGCCATTTGAAATGAAGAGTTGTGGGGTCTCTCTTTGTAGGGCCTTTTCTGATTTGAGCTAGAGTTCGCCTGGTTGGAGTTAAGCTGTGCACTTGTGCACACAGATTGCTGCGGTCTGATGTGCAAACCTACATTCAGATGCTCGATTGCAGACCATGGAAATGACAAAAATCAATCTGATTGATCGTGGGTTTTTGTTCAGGAGGTCACCTCCTCTCTCCACTTGGCAACAGTGAGGAGAGACACTCTTCTATAACTGGTTATGTAAACAGCTTGTGCACAAAGGATCGTTATCCTGACATCCAGTATATAGGACTGCTACACGGTACAGATCGTATTGTATTAGTCAGCAAAAAAAAAAAAAGCAATAGAAACAAGGAGACTCGGTCCTTTTTATATAGGAGAAAAACTGCCAGAAACCTGTGAAGTTCTGAAATAAGGAAAGATGTCTACCTGACATCAATATTATTTGTTGTTTTGGTTTTCACCTTTGGCTGTAACAGTGCTCTTTTATCAGCTTTTCTTTATATTGGTTTCGTATTTCCCAACTGGATCTTTTTGTGCAGATTTTGGATAACACTTGTAGAGTTTCCAAAAGTATCTCCATTTGCATGGAACAGTCTGTTCAGTAGGAGAAAATTAATGGGAAAATAAGATGAGATTAAGCTATAAATGTATCTCTTAGGTTGTGGGTGAGCTCTTAGTTTTGTGCAGGTTCTTCACCATCTCTGAGCCTTCTGTGGAGTTAAGCTGAAAGATGTGACTGCCTGTGTCCACTGTTTTGGGTTTTCATGTTGGCAGCTAAGGTGATGAAAACGCGGTTTTTAACCCTTAAGAAATAGACAGATCAAGGCAGCTTCTGTTAGCTGCCTAGAGCGAGGGCGCTATGAATGTGCAAAGTTGAAGCTGTAGGGAGTGGAAGGATTTGCTTAGTTTAGAAGTTAAGGTACCAAAGAACCACTTTTTTTTTTTTTTTTCATGAAGAGGTAGCCTTTGCCCTTGGAGGGGCTTGGGAACAGGATGATGTTGCTAAATACTCTTAGACTCATGGGATCACAGAATCGTCTAGGTTGGAAGGGACCTTTAAGATCACTGAGTCCAACCATTAGTCTTGTACCAAGGGAAGCTTATGGTCACATAAGTTGGGTTGCAGGGTGAACATAACAGACAAGGGTGCATCTGATAGGGTATGCTGTTGTCCAACAGTTGCCTCTGATCATCTGAAATCACACATTTAAAAAAAAAAAGATCCCAAATTATTATTCTTATGAACTATGCCAGTGAAAACAAGCATAAAGCCTGGCTTTGAAAATGCTGTGGTCTGTTGTGCCTCAGATTTGATCTGCGCTCAGCACAGGAAGGGAGAGGGCCGCCAGGGAGGCAGTTGGTAGAAGGGACTGCTGCAGCTCACATCATGGGCTGAAGCGCATGGGAAGGTGCAGCTAAGCAGTATGAATGCGCCCGAGAAGACGCTTTTCAGAAACAATGACAAGGAGAACATTTAACAGGTAGGTCATGGATGTAGGTAGCTGCCTGTTGGCACTTGAGCATCGTAGTGACATTCTCTGTCGTTGTTCTGGTTCTAAAGGTCCTCTCCTATTGATGCTAAGTCTTGCACTTGTAGTGTGGCCAGTGTGTTTGCAAACACCTCATTTCGCAATCAGTTCTACAACTGACCTTGAGAAGAGTAAAGGACAATTTAGGGGCCATAGTGTTGTGCACACTGACAGTGAACACAGAGATAAAGGAAAGGAAAGCTGATGTAAATTTGGGCGGTTGGAAACCCACCATGAGTCACCAAACATGGTGAGGGCTGCAGAAGCCCAAGCATGTAAGGATGATTATAGAGTATGACATTTCCATCTTAGAAATGGCTTGATTGGTTGAAAGCATCTAAACTTATAGTTTAGTGCTCCACTTTGATTACAGTTTTTAAGAAAGGAGCTTGGCTTCAGACATTTTAGTTTATAATTTAGAGGGGCAACTGGATTCTGTCCCACTGAAATTAGCATGGGACTAGCTGAAAGATGGGGTATACTTACCACAGAGAGCATAAATCAGGGTCCTACCAAGAACAAGGGCATTAATTAAAATCCCGTTTATGGCATACCCTTGCCCCTCTGTTACCTCCCCTAAAAAGCACACCAAAATATGGCCAAGCCATCTTTCTCCTTTTTATGATAATGGTTGACCTAGTTATATGTGCCTCAGAATAAACTTGGTCGTGATGACTGTCAATCCCTTCACCTAAGAGAACTGGGAACAACGGAGGCTGTGTCTGCAGCGTGGAGCAAATTCTTCTGTTCCCAGATTTTGCATCCTGACGTCTTGAAATTTGGTGTTGAAAACATAACAAAGTTTGGTGGCTAGTTTGTGGTCTTTCAAATGTTGTCTGCCTCTGCATGTTCTGTGAAAGCACTGGTATTGTAATGTCATAATGTTACTGTAGCCATGATAATTTAAAGGTATGAGAGACATGCAAGTTGTGTGGAACAGCGATTGAAATCTTTTCTCATATATTGTCTAAAAGTGACATATAAGTAGCTTTCTAGTCAGCCAGTTGTTCTGCAGTTTTATTTGAAGTTTCCCACATATTACAGTTAGGCCTAGCAAATAATACTTGTTGAATAAATTGTTAGGTTAATGCTGATACCCCCTTTAAAAAAAAAAAAAAAAACAACAAAAAGGCCCTTACTTTTCAGACACAGAATCAGTTCCTTAAGTGACTACAGGAAAGTCAGGTATTGCTCAAAAACAACCCAGAAACATAAATTTTGAGGCATCTATAAGCATGCTTTTGTTTCTTTAATGAGGTAGATTTTTCTTATCACGAAGCAGAAAGTCTTGAAAGTGCTCTTAAGGGAGTGGGATAAAGTGCTATTTCTCAGTGTTAATCATAGAATCGCCTAGGTTGGAAGGGACCTTTCAGATCATCAACCTAACTCTGACAAAAGCCATGACTAAACTGTATCTCTAAGCACTATGTCTAACCATCTTTTAATACCTCCAGGGATGGTGCCTCAACTGCTTCCCTAGGCAGCTTAATGTATATATCTCTAACAAAACATCCTAATTCGAAGAATATATTGATTTTTGGTGTCGTTGAAGAAACACAATGATAGAAATTGAGGGATCCTTGTACCTGTTTTAACAGTGCATGCAGGTTTACTTTCTGTTGCGATTGTTGATCAAAGACTTAGTTCAGGAGCAGCACATAAAGCCCTTGAACAGAGTCCCCCAGCCTCCTCCTGCCCTCTCTCCCACCCTCCCTGTAGCATGAGGTATGCAAAGCCTGAAAGAAGTCCTTCTTTTCCTCCCTTGTTTGTCCCCTATTAATTTATTTGTTTAAGAAAGAGGGAGGAATGGGATGTCTCATATGCTAGAAGTCTGGGAAGTACAGAGGGGTACCTTATTGTAGAGGGTGAGGAGGTCATGAGAAAAAGCGTGGAGAAAAATTGATGGCCTTACATGGGAAGAGCAAGCTTGGGTAAAACACAGAAATCATAAAGGATCTTCAGAAATAGACAAGTTATTCTGGAGATGCAGAAGTCTTGACTTAAAAGGGAAGAAGTGGAAGGTGGATTGTTGCTGGATATGGAGCAAACCTGAAAGGATATACCCAAAAATGCATCTGTGAAGGGAGATGGAGATCAAAGGGGTCCTGATATAATTAGTAAGTTTGGTTTATAGGATTAATGAAATGGTCTTGCATTAGATTAGTTTCCTTTTTTGTTGCTTTTTCTGTGTAGATAACATAAAAAAAAAAGGTGAAGGGGAAATTTCTTACTCTGCTTTTTCCTCTTCTAGTCTGAAAGCCTTTTCTAGATGGGTAAGACATTTCAAACTGTATTGAGTGGATGTATTGCAAACTTGTTTCTTGTTATTTTAAACTAACTTGAAAAAGTATGTTCTAAACAGTAAAGCTTTTAAAATCATTTACATTTGTTTGGCATCAAACTAAAGTAAATGTATTGTGTCTTCCTTAAAAAAACCCAAAACCCAACCCCCCCTTTGATGTTAGACAGGACTCCTCTGACCATTGCAAGTTTTTCTAGAGCATTTCTGTTGGTATCAGAGCTCTTTCTGAGCTCTTGAACCTTGTTAAAGTACTAATTGCTTTTTGAGTGTTTGAAGAAGTCTAGGGTGATCTCAAGAGACGGGTTCAAAGCTGATTGCTATCAAAACGCAACAAGCAAAACAGAAAAGCCTTCGGAGAACCGATGAAAAACCCTCTTCCTTTCTCAAGTACACCTTTCATTTTGACTCTTGCAGTGCTGAATGTCTAGCTGAGAAGACAGGGCTTGAATTTCTAATTTTGAAAGTCCTCTTAGAGGATCAGCAAACAATCTTATTTCCTCTTTTTGTGCTAAAAGGGGGAGCAGGAGTGTGAGTGAAAGTGTTTTGGGAGATGCATTATCAACGTAAAATTTTGAAAGTGGAAAAGGAGCCCAACCTTTTAGTATGGTAATCACAGTGCCGCATTGGGATTTAGGCTAAATAACTCAATTTTCATTTATTCTTGGTTTTAAATCAATATATTAGTGGTGATCTGATAACAAGTTGTTGCTGGTTTAGTCTGTAACGAAGTAATTAAAGAGTTTGTGTGTGGTTCTATCTGAAGTGTCGGATTGGTCGTATAACAGAGGAAAGTAAAGTGTCCTGTTCATTGCAAAGGATATAAGAAGTCAGGCTTGTGATAGGAGCTCTACACAGTATTTCACTGAAATACCCCTCAAACTATTTCAACTGGAAATCTTCAGAAATCCTGTCTGCTTGCTAGTGCTCTGGCAGATGCACGAGCATTTTTCCTATTCATAACTGCTTTGGAGTGCTTTCATTAAAATAAGTAATTATTGACTGCTAGAATCAGATTAGAAACTGCAAAGAACAAAGAGAAAATTAAATTCGCTCTCTTTTTAGCAAAGTGGAAGTAGCATTATGTGGGAATGCCTTTTCTGAAATTTCATCCAAGTGGCTGCTTTGTGATGTTAGCATAATAAAGCGATTTAGAGATCCTGCTTCAGACTGTTAACTGCTTTAATTTGCTGTATGACGATGCCTGATGCAGAAATAACAGTTTGGGAGATGATACCCATCCACTGAACAGCCTGGCATTTTTTGTGTATCTTTACACCAGTTTAACTTGCTGCTGAGGTGCCTGCACTGGCAAAACTGGAAAATCTGCCCGCCAAGAAAGGGGTTGCATGGGGGGCTGCTCGGGGTCCAACACGGGGAGGGAAAGCAGAGCCCTGTGCACAGGGAGGGGGTGAAGCGATGCTCTTCTGCCTGTGGCCACAGGTCAGGTCCCTCAGGTCCCTGGCTTTGTGGCTCCTAGAGGTGCCAGGGTAGAGGCTAGCAGGAGTAGGGTCTGCTGTCTATAAAATACTGCTACTAGTGAAAGCATGTGATAGTTACTGGATGGGAAAAGTCGTAAGCCTAGGAGTGATGTAGAAAATGATCCTGCTGAGTATCCCAGAGGAAATCTACGAAGACTTTGGGAAGATAGGACTTTTAATGGCAATTTTTTTAATGGTGGGAATAGGTTTTAATAGCGGTGCTGCTTCAGCTCATCGATACCTTGCTGAACTAACTTGGGTTAAAGTGTAACTTTCTCTTGGGCCAGGTAACTTCTAGTTAGTCTGTGCAGATACCTAGTTGTGGGTTGGGTTATGACACGTGGTAGGTGATAAATCCGGTCCACTGTGTCTGTGAAGAATATAGCTCTTGCTTTTTTTTTTCCATGATCTTGTCTTGGGATGAGGAAGGTTTTTCTTATTGCAGGCCTGAGTTTGTTCCATCTTGTATCATTATAATTTGTTGGCAATTTGTACATGTATTTAACTTGTTCTGCAAAGAGGCAATACGTACTCAAAGCACCAGAAGACTGGTACCACAAAACTGGAGCTATTTCAGTACACATTTCTTCACCTTTTTGCTGAAAGAAAAAGAGAGAGAGAAGGAATTTTTGAAATGGTGACATGTCCTAAGCATCACTGCAGAAGATGATTTAGGAATTGTTTTTACCAGTATCATTTCTGCTATTCACTAGCTTTCTGTGAATTGCCATAACACACTACCTTTTTCTCTCTGATACCTTAGAGGAATTATGAGGCAACGAAGCCTTTTTATTTTAAAAAAAAAAATCTTTCTTATTTGCAGTAATGACTAATATTCTGAAACCTTATGAAGAACGACTGAGGGAACTGGGGTTGTTTAGCCTGGAGAAGAGGAGGCTGAGGGGAGACCTCATCACCCTCTACGACTACCTGAAAGGAGGTTGTAGAGAGATGGGGGCTGAGCTCTTCTCCCTGGTGACAAGTGACAGGACAAGAGGAAACGGGTTCAAGTTATGTCAGGGCAGGGTTAGGTTGGATATCAGGAAAAATTTTTTCACTGAAAGGGTTATTAACCATTGGAATAGGCTGCCCAGGGAGGGGGTGGATTCCCCATCCCTGGAGGTGTTTAAGAAAAGGGTAGATGAGGGGCTTAGGGACATGGTTTAGAAGTGGTTTTTGTCAGGGCAGGTTAATGGTTGGACTTGATGATCTTAAAGGTCCCTTCCAACCTCACCAATTCTATGATTCTATTCTATGATTCTGTGTTCATGTAATTTTTAAAAAGTTACGCTTAAGCCACGCGAAAGGCTGCCTCATGTTAAGTGAGTCTGTGCAGAAGTGGGCTGCTATTGCCTCTTACGATATTTACCGTTTGAAACAGGAGAAGCAAGAAAAGTCAGACTAGAGCCATGGGTGGTTCAGCTTTGCCAGGGCTTTATCACAAGAAGATCAGGGAACATGTTGATGTGGTTCTGTCAGGTGCTTGATCACGCTGAAGCTATAGAGTGGATGCTTACAGTTATAAAGTTAGTTGATATCGTGTTTCATGGGGATTTTTTTTTCTTTGCTTCTTTGCCGTGGCATCTGTTGTGATGGCATGCCTCCAGTTACTTTTCTTACATCTTAGTCAGACTTTAATAAGGTAAAGTGGAAGATCTGTAGCAGTCTGTTTTATTGGTCATGCTTGCAGTATGCTCATGTAACTTAAAAAAAAAAAAACCTCTTAAAATTTTGCCTGTGTAATCGGTACTGAAATATGTATCAAACTGAGGAAGTTTGTTCTTGGAGTCTAGTTATTTAAGAACCCAAGAGGGGATGATCCCAGGAAATTAAGCTGCTGTCTCAGTGCTGTAATTGCCCTGCGATACGATCTTGTGTTGAAATGGCATCTTTCTGCTAGATGAAACCTCCTGAGCTATCGCACAGCATGGGGGCTTTTATAAAGCACACAGACTGAAAGTTCACAGCGCTGGAAAAGGTATGTCAGTTACAGCGAGGAGGAATATTCCCCTCGCAGCTAATAAAATTGTCATAATTTCAAGGACGCTGCTGTAGTCCCCTTAACAAAAGCTCAGAGCCGTGACTTGTGTTGGGCCTGATGGAGGAGGAACAGGTGGATAATGGGGAATGGAACAGCAGGCTAACAGTGAGAGAGGAGAGCTGATACATGGCGATAATTACCTGTTAATTAAGGAGGAGAAGAGGGGGGCAGGTAGATGTGGAACGTAAATGCTGTGGAAGAGACTGACAGAGAGGAAGGGAGAATGTGGTGGATCTGGTGGTCCTCGGGTCTCGGTGGCTGGCTGGAGAAGAGGGCGGCTGCAGGAAGAGCTCATGGTGCTGTGTTTCCGTGGCGTTCAAGATGCTGCTGGCCTGATCCAGCCCTTCCTGGGTAGGGTGCTGCGGAGGTGGAGACAGCCCTGGCTGGTTCCTGCTGGGGGCGAGAGGGCTGACTGCAGCATCTGCCTGTACCTGGGGACCATGTTGCAGGGCTGTGGATGCCAGGTGTCAGCTTCCTGTCTGTAACCACAGAAAGGGTGCTTAACAAAATTAAATCAGTATCACAGCGGTAACGCAGCACGCACCATCAGGTATATCGTCATTTAATTTCACGTGCCCCAGAAATGTGCTGTAAATGCTGGGTGTAACGTGCTTAATCACAGAATCACAGCATCATA